>CM031244.1:669188021-669515648 GCA_018340775.1 Taxus wallichiana var. yunnanensis | reverse complement strand
TTGAGATGGGGTCCCTCCTATACTATGGTAGGCCCAGACTTGCTGGTCCCGACCTAGCGAGAATCTTCGAGAGTGGGTTGGTATGGTGATGAGTACCTGGCCTCCTATCTCTAGATCACAAAAACCACCTCTAGATCCACCCCTTCGCTAAAAACTATGATTACATCTGCCCTTCGATGCGATGTCCCGATGTTGTGTCTGCTGCGGTGGGTGTGGTGGAGCTCTCGATGTTGTTGGAGAAGACCAAAATCCTCCTCAAGGGGGTGGTGTTGCACCCCATGTCCTCTAACTCTGAAAGGCTTGTATCATATCCTAGAACTTTCTCTTGTTTACCTATCTCGGTGTTCTGATCTTTGGTCCTATTCTCCTCGGCTAAGTAGTCCTTCTCAGCATGCCTTCTCAGCGTGGGAGGAGATACCATCCTAACAACTCTGCTATATCTACATTCGAGGCCACGAATGAACTGTTTTTCTACTGTAATTTCTCATCTTGCGGGTAGTCTACATAATGCGAGAGATCCGAGAACTTGCTCTCATCTTTGCACCATTGTGCAAGCTGAGCCTGTCATAAGTTGTGAAACTCATCAATCCTCTTTGCGAAAATGCTCGACATATACGGGCCCTAAACCACTCCTTGAACAACTCCTAGGTCATTGTATCTCGGAGTCGAATGGAGCTTCTTCTCCTCATTCCTCCACCAAATGCTTGTTGTGTCTTGGAGGAGGTGTATGGCGAACCTGGCTTTGACATTGCTCTCGTGAGAGTGCAAGCCAAAGTAGCTATCTAGGCTAAGGAGCTTGGACTCTTCCCCAAAGTCATCTGTCAAACTAGTAAAAGTAGGTGGTGTAGGTGAAGAAGGTTTGAATCACACCATTTGCTGTGTCTCGATCATGGTGATGTGGTCAACGGGTGAAAGGGTCGCTTTATGTCCAAATGGTCCCTCAAAGCTATGTGATTGGCTGCGATGAAACAAGGCCATCCTCTTGCCGAGGATGGAAGGGCTATGTGACCTCTCTCATCTCGGTATCATGCTCAGGTGGCTTTGAATGTGTTTCACTTGCCCGGCCGGCTCCTCATCTCGAACTTAATGTCCTCCTCTCGCGGCTGTTGTAGTGGTGAAAGGAACTCTCACATGATGCCTATCATTTCTTTACGAGGTCTCTACTATCTAAAGCCCAAAATTAGGGGGCTGGCGGCTCCCCACGTAGGTGCACTACGTCCCCAAGCCTCGAGCAATTTTCCCCTCTTGGGGTGTCATCCTAAACCCGAGTTAAAAAAATGTAAGCCAAAATGGTTTATAAACTTTTTAAAAGTTGCGAAGCGTTTTATTTTTAATTATTATTATTATTGTTATTATCATTATATAATGTAACACCCAGGATACTGATGCCCTTCGTTAGTACTTATTTTACATTAATCATTAAATTACCTGAAATCGAATAAATACTAGCCTAATGATAATTTAATTATTTTACTCTAACAAGCTCCTAAGGTCATGAGTAAAAGTTTACACCCCTTGAAAATAAATATTCTTCCCCCTTTTAATTTTTTTAGTCTACCCACACTTTTAATTTAATTTTTTTCCCACTTTTAATTAAATTTATTTGCCCAATGAGACCCACAAAACTTATTCTCCCATTCCCATAAAATGACTTTGACTTAAAAGGTGCAAGATTTAATGTGAGCCTTAGGATTAATCAAATCTGAACCCTAGATCTCGAGTCTTACACTAAAAGTTGCCCTAAATTTCTCTATGGTATTTTATTTTCTTTTCCATTCCTTTTCTCATTCATTTTGTTTCTTCTTCCTTTCTATTTCTCTTATTTTGTTTTCTTTGTTTCATCTTGTGCAGGTGGAGGAGCTATGGAAGCTTGGCTTCATGGATTTTTTTTTTTTTTCGAAGAAGAAGTGTCTCCATTCTCTATTATATATTTTATTTCAATTTGTTTGTGGGAGGAGATATATATAAAAAAAAATTGTGAAACGCAAAGGTGGGAGTGGCGGACTTGTATTTTTGGCCGCATTTTTTTTTTTGTCATATTTTTTTGTTGTTTTATTTTAGAGGGGTAGCCGTTGGAGAAGTGAGGGTTTAGAAGTGAAACTACCCGGATGGAGGCGGTAGGGTGGATGGGGGTCGGCGTGCGGGGAGGTCGGTCGTAGTGGATGGGGGGGAGTGGTGGGGCCGGGTAAGGGACGGGGATGTCACGAGGGGGTTTGCGTGGGTGGCGAGGTGTGTAGGGTGGGGGCGGCAGGATGGCGTCGGTGCCAAGAGTGTGTGCATGGTGGGGCTCAGCACGGGGGGCAACGTTGGCACCGGGAGAGGGGATAGGGTCGTCATGTAAGCGCGATCAGCGAGGAGGCCACATAGGGGGGTGGGGAGGGGGTTTGGCCCTCCCCAAAGTTTTACCCCCTTTTCTTTTGTATATATATTTTTGTTTTGTTTATTATTATATATATATTTATATTAACATTTTAATACATATTATATATATATATATATATATATATATATTTATTTATTTATTTTTATTTTTATTTTTTAAAAAATGAACTCTTATTGAAAAGAAAAGGAAAAAGTATTTGCATTATCAAACTAAACTATATCAATATATTTTAACATGTTCACAACATACTCTATATTCCAAAGAAATGTCAAACTGAAATTAATAGATTATATTTTATTCTATTTTCTAACTATAACAAGTCCATTTATCTAGTTTTCTTATGGGAAAAGAAAATAAGGTTTAAGGTAACTAAACTGATTTCATTTCATTGGATACTACTACCAAACTTGCAAGACAAACTATTATAAAACAACTAACATAATCATTTCAATAAATCCTAAAACTCCATGAACACTAACTTTCCTTTAAATGAAATAACTAAATAGTATTTCAAATTTTCTGCAATACCAACTAAAGAAATAGTAGCTTTTGTGCTTTCTACAGCTTCTCTGCTCCTCTCTCTTATTCCGGCTTTTAGGCCTTCTTTTTTGTACACAAGGGTATAGTCCCTTTCAAAAAAACTATTTACCAATATTAAAAAAACTAAAGAAATATTTCAGATTTTCATGCAAGGAAGATTACAATAAGGACATATCCATGTATTTTTTTTTTTGATTAAATGCAAGACTAAATAATTTACTAGTTACCCAAGAGTCCGCGTGTTTGAACCACGCTCTGATACCAAAATGTAGTGCCATCAATTTTTTTTCCCATTTTAAAAGTAAGCACACTAAATAGTTCAGATTTTTAAACAAGAAGGATATCCAACAAGGAATAAAACCAGTTTTCTTTCAATGTTAGTAACTACACATTATTTCCTTTTGTAAAACAATGTTTCCAATAAACAACTTTCATTCCAAAATGGAGTTGCAAAAATTCTTATGAAGATATTTCCATATCGATTTTACAAACTTTCTTTTCCAAGTCATAGGTTCACATTTGTAAAAAAAAGCTAAATTACATAGCTATTCAAGACAACCTTTTTACAAGATCCTTGCAATATTGAAGGAAAATTTCTCAAACCACATGAATTAAGTTTACAAGTAACATCACATACAAAAATAGGTATTTACAAGAAGGTAAAGCTTCACAAGCCACATTTATTTACAAAATGAAAGTAATGCCCTCAAAAGATGAGGATGACCAAGAGGACCAAGATGGCAAAGAGGCTCCAACTATCTCCAAACTTGAGTGTTCTTCCAAGGATGCTGAAATAAGAGACAAGGCTTGTTTACCACCCAACCAATAGGCATCATCACATGCCTTTCCATGGTTGGAAGCCATGCTAGCCTCCCCCAAGCCCATGGGAGAGAGGAACAAACTTCCACAATGTGCACAAGTATAATGGGGATAAAACACAACAAGAAATACATAGGACCATTTAATACACTTAGACAAACTACACATGGTAAAACAACAACATGAGGAGAACAAGGTCAACCTCACAAAGGGGGAAGAGAAGAAATAGGATGCCCAAATCAAAGGTGTCCAACCATAGGAACACCAACAAAATCATGTTTACAAAACTCCTTATTCCTCCTTTATGTCAAGAAATCCTTCTTGGGAGGATTTTCAAACCCAAAAGGGTTTCCTCACCAAGAATGGGGAAAGGTTCAAGCCATATGAACCTTTCTCCCACCTCAAACCATATGAGGGGATGAGAAGGGACCTTCATGGCTTGACCAACAACCATGAGGTTTGAGAGGGAAATCCCTCTCTCTTCCCCTACATTCTCCAAAACCATCAAACCAAATGATGGTGGAGAGAAACAAAGAAACAACAAAGTAACAAAACAAACAAACTACATTCACCATACAACTTTACAACACATCATTTCACACACATCATTTTATTGACCAATGCATAGTTAACAAGATAAGCACAACTAGGAAAGAAAAGGATTAAGAATCCTACCTCTACAATGCTTTCCAAGACTCTAAGCTTTTCCCTTTTTCCAAGCAAACTTCCAAGCTCCCAAAATTCTCCAAGTTCTCCCCAAAAAAATGAGGCAAGAAGACCCCTTCCTTCCACATGAGGAAGAATAAGAAGAGGAACCCAAAAGTTTCCTCACCAATGGGAAGGTGACAAGTGTCACCCCCTCCTCTCATGAGTCAAAGATTCCAAAAACTAAATAAGTAAAAGTAAACTCACCTTTTAGCCCTTATCACCCAAAATACTAAAAATGAAAATAAAACAAAGTGGAGCAAATTTTAACAATTACACACAAACCAACCATCTTACATGGATGGTGACTAAGGAGGGTAAAATGGGAGGGAGACTCCCTCCAAACCTTGGAAATAAGCCCCTACCTATTAGGTAGGGCCCAAAGGCCCATTTTCATGGTAAGGGAACTCCCAAACTCAAAGGGGTCCCTAAAATGCCTAAAATAACCCAATTTCGGGTTTGGCATGCTTGGGCACCAGGGTAGAGGGTGTGGGTCCACCCAAGGTTTACATGTGGTCCCTAATCCCTTCTACCAACACACACACACTTACCCAAAACCATCACTTAAATTAAGATGAGATCATTAAACCCCTAAACTAGTTTAATTAATAAAACACACCCTAAACATAATTAATTTTACAAGACATAAATACATTACAATTGAGGTTCACCCATGGTGCATTAATACACCTATTCTAAGGCCTCAAACATTTAGCATGGTTAGAACTCATGCCGTGGGCTGCTTGTGAACAATTGTGTAGCTTCCTTGAAACCCATGCTCTCCTATACACATCACTTGCACGGTCATTACACACATTAACCGCATACATTCAATATAATAACATCATTTACCCAACACAATTTTAATCAACTTATAATGTCCTAAACATCATTATACAATTGATAGTGCAATGCATACAATTATACACATAGCTTGCCACGAATCATCCACAGATAAAATTACAATGACATACACTTAGGCTAGCATGAGATTACCATTATTAAATCCAGAAAACTATATCATTAATCAAATCGACCATAAGAAATCAACATCTAACCAATAAATCTCACTATCATGTACCCCTATTAGTGTCATCAACATCACAAGAAATATATCAATATATGAATCTAGTCCAATTGGCGCTACGCGCCCAAAATACCATAATGTCCATGAGGATAAGATAACATAGAAAAATTTCCAAAATCTATTAGAGTCTCAATCAAAACATGTCTATGCATAAAGGAACCAATAGATAACTGGAGCTATAAAAAATGTGGGCACTACAACATGTCAATTTGGATTCTATAGGTTATCTTAACAGGTTTTAGCCCTTTTCCTTTGATATTACCGTCTCTCTTCAACGGTTTGTTGATGACACTATTCTTCTCCTTCTTTCCTCTATCCTGGAAGCCAAAAATATGAAGCATATTCTCCAGATTTATGAAGAGGTCTCAAGACAACAACAAATGAATTTTGATAAAAACATTTATACTTGTTCAATACTCCTCCCGCTAAAAAAATAAAAATTGCCCAAATCCTTGGCTGCGAGATTAACTCTTTTCCTACCACATACCTTGGTCTCCCTCTTGGGTACTAACAAGGTTCACATGAGTGTTTGGAATTATTTTCTTGACAGGTTTCAAATAAATCTTGTTGGTTAGAAGGGCTCCATCCTTTCTAGTGCTTAGGGAAATTCTGCTTATCAAAAGTACACTCCAAAACCTATCGATTTATATCATGTCTCTCTTCTTTATTCCAACATCTATTGTTGATAAAATTGAGAGAATTCAAAAAAATTTCTTTGGACATGGCATGGAAGAGAAGAATAGAATTCACCTAGTAGTTCGAGAGAAGGCCTACAACAACAAGAAAATAGGGAGCATTGGGATCAAAAAAATTAGAACTATGAATGTTGCGTTAGTTTTGAAAATGGGTTAGAGATTTATTAAAGAGGAGAATCCTTGGGCCAATCTCATTAGAGATAAGTATTTAAACCTTAGTAATGTTTAAGAGTTTTTAAAAAGGTGAACCTCCCTATGGTTCCAATTTCTTGAACAATTTAGTTAAGATTAGAAAAGACTTTGCTTCTTGATGCAAATGGATTCTAAGCATGGGAGAAATAATCAAATTCAGGAAAGATAGATGGGTTGATTTTCACACACTAGCCAATAATCAACATTGGGATCAAATTAAAAACACCTCACTGCAACCTTAGGAGAATAGGTTAGTGGCTATATACAAAATACGAGGATGGTTTGGTGTAGTGGAAAAAACTTGAGAATATTATCCCTAACCAAGAGGAGCTCCTTGAGACCTACAAAACATCCTAAGTCATATTCCCATCAGCCAAATTCAGACTAAGGATGAATTTACTTGGGCCCACTCCTTTAATGGTAACTACTAGGTGAGAACAGGTACAAATTGTATGTGAATGAACCAATTTCTCTAGTTTATTCTCAATAAACGTATTCTTACCATTGATAACCTTATCAAAAGGGATCTACCATGCCTAATAGATGCTACCATTGTAAAAGGACAATGAAACCATTCAATGCCTCTTTCTTCATTGTCTAGTTGTTAATACTCTCTAGAAGTGCATATTCAACATTTTTGGTGTCAAATGGTCTTTCCCGGAGGACATTATTCAAGCCTGAGCTCCAATGGAAGCCTCCTTTTAAGCATGCTCTTCTTTACATATTTTGGAGGATCATTTTCCCCCACACCATTTGGAGGATATGGAAGGCTTGTAACTCAATCATATTCAAGGAACCATCAAAACCATCAAAAGCATCCTGAATGAAATTATAGTGGCTGCTAAAGAAAACATCCAAAAAATTAAGACACCCAAAAATATTCATATCCCGGATGAGGAGAGATATCTGAAAGATTAGAACATCAATACACATCAATTAACATCTCCTTCCCCCATCATTGACAAGTCTATTGTGTAGTGGATTCCCCCTCTGGAAGGTTGGCATAAGCTAAAATTCAATGGTGCTTCCAAAGGAAACCTTGGTTCAATAGGTGGTGGTGGTCTTATTAGAAATCACTTGGGTCACCTCATTGCCACTTATGCAGGTTCCATGGGCAATCAAACCAACCACTTTGGAATCCCTAACATATCTCTAGGGAATAAAAATTTATAGGAACCTCAAAGTGGTTAACATCATTGTGGAAGGTGACTCAATGAACATTATCAATAATATTTCTAAGACCCAAATTCCTAGTAGAAGCATAAGTGATTTTATCAATGAAGCCCTTTCTATATGCAATGGTATTAACATCATGTTTCAACATGTGTATAGGGAGGGGAATAAATCAGTGGACATTTTGGCTAATGTAGGGGTGTGCATTAATAAGTACAGTGAATGGTATGATTTCCATGACACCCCCACAAAGTATTCCACATCATCATTAAAGAAGAAAATGTAAATCCCTAGCTAGCGGATCTCTCACATGTGGAATCCTTGGCATGAATTTCTAAATAAAATTGATCGCAATTGATTTAATTACCCCCTACCTCAAAAAATGAGTGTTTTTTTCATCTTAATCAAAATTGGGGGAAGGATTCAGGGGTTCATCTCCGTAATAACTAAGTTTTTAGGTTTACGGAGTCTTGCTATCGGCAAGACTACTTACGCAAATGTTGTCAACTCTACTCTTCATGACCGTCAACATTATTCGGTATGGGGGAGATCCAAGTATAGTAAAGACTATATTTGATCCTTAGTGGAAAGAAAATGTAGAGATTTGGGAAACCCTTATTCAGAGGATCGGGACATGACTAATACATATCTCTCCAATTTGTGGAAAATTGGAAAGAGAGGAATATCCATATAAAGGTAGAGATTTTAGTATCTCTAAGCGGTTCATATTTTTTAAGCCCGGGCTTCACATGGATGGAAATAAATTCTTTAGGAACAAATTCAATAAAGAATCCAAGGAAAAATATTCTTAGATGATGGGGAATGTCCTGAAACCAAGAAGGAATGCATTGTTTGTGACACAATCCCGAAGCCCTTTGACGATGTTGCTCGTATGATGATTTGATATGTCACTATCGAAAGGATGGTTCTCTACAATCCCACTATATCACCTGGTACTTGTAAATCATTTTAGGCACGATGCGAAGGTGAGTTTGTCATCTTATATCCTACTGATCTTTGGAAACATTAGTGTTGTAGGTTTAAGGTCATAAGGACTATTCCATTACATCAAGGAGTCATATTTCTCATTCACCAATATATTATTGATGTCATGGCCAATGAAACTCGTGCCCCACTTGCTGCACCACCTCCTCGGTAGCCTTGTATGAATTTCAAGAATCCCATGTATTGAGACCACATGTCATTTGAGCCTCCCAAAATGGTTCTTAGGAGAAGTAAAGATAAAGAGGTTTTGGTGGTTGATAGCTCCCCCTTTGTTATTTTTGTTGGTGATCAGGACACTTTCCTAGAAAAATCAAAATTCAAGATGACTATGAAATCACTTGAAGATAATATGTATTTTCTTCTCAAATACGAAATTCAGAAGTCATTCTTGACTCCATTACAAGCCTTAGAGAGGAATTGAACACCTTTGCCACTTAATTCAAAACTACGGAAGATAAACACAACTACTTGGCCATCAATAGGGTAGTTATCAACCTTATGTAAGTTCACATTTGATAGATCTCTCTGTCAGGTAGAATACCAACCTCTGCATGGAAGAATGAGAAGCTCACTAAAACATTCAAAGCCTCCAACTAGGATCCAAACATTAGTACTACTTTGAATCTTTATCAGGCACTCAAAATTGCTATCAAGGTTTAAAACAAATCCATAAATTAGTGTCTTTGTTTCTTTGTTTATGGTGCAACTATTGTAATCTTGTTATGATGTTGTTGTGTTGCTTTCTGCACAGTTTTGTAGTTTTTCTTGTAGTAGGGCTTCTTTTTGGAAGATGGCCCCTGCCACTAGTAATATGTATGTTTCTTCTTTTGGATGGGGTATGACCCCCTTCTTTTTTTAGTCACATTACTCTTTACTTGTTTATCTTGACCATTGAGCCTCACGGTTTGTACCCTTTGGTAAGGTCCCTCTAAGACCTTTTACCTTTACTAAAAAATGGTTTTGAGTCTTAAATTATAAGGTTAAAATTTGAGGAGTAAATACAAGGCAACGTGACACAGCCATATATATACAAAATGGTGTACATGAAAAATATGGTGCATTTACTGTCAATTTGGTTTTGAGTCCATAATAATAGGGTTGAAAATTAGAGTAGTAAATACAAGAGAAAGTGAAACAACCAATATTAAAAAATGGTGTAGGGAAAGATATCATGGGCTTACACGAGAATTTTTGTGAGACAAAAATAGTAGGGTTCAACATTTGAACAGTAAATACATGGCAAAGTGACAAAACCAAAACAACACAAACTGATTTAGGGGAATCATATGGTGGGTTTACATGTCAATTTTGTTTTGACTCCAAACTAATAGGGCTAAAAATTTGAGCAATGTAAATAAAAGGGAAAGTGACACAACCAATATAACACAAAATGGTTTAGGGGAATTATATGTAGGGTTTACACGTTAATTTGGTTTTGAGTTTGAAAAGAAAATGGTTTGAAATTAGACCAATAAATACAATACATAATGACGTAACAAATATAACACAAAATGGTGCAGGGAATGATATGGAGGGTTTACTGATTCAATTTGGTTTTAAGTCATAAATAATAGGGCTAAAAATTTGAGTAGTAAATACAAGGAAAAGTGACACAATCAATATATGAAAAAAATGGTGTAGGGAATGATATGGTGAGTTTACACATCAATTTGGTTTTGAGTCCAAAATAATAGGGTTCAAAATTTGAGCATTAAATACAAGATAAAGTGACACAACCAATACAACACAAAATGGTGAAGGAATGATATGAAAAGTTAACACATCAATTTGGTTTTGAGTTTGAAATAATAGAGTTAACAATTTGATCAATAAATACAAGGCAAAGTGACACAACCAATATAACACAAAATGGCGTAGGGAAATAATATGGTGGGTTTACACATCAACTTGGTTTTGAGTCCAAATAATATGGTTCAAAATTTGAGCTTTTATAAATACAAAAAGAAAAGTGACACAAAAACTATAACACAAAATGGTGTAGGGAATGATATGGAGTGTTTACATGTAAATTTAATTTTGAGTTATAAATAATAGGGTTGAAACTTTGAGTTATAAATACAAAGAAAACTAACACAACAAATATAACGAGAAAATAGTGTAGGGGAGTTATATGATGGGTTTACACGTCAATTAGGTTTTGAGTTCAAAATAATATGGTTTAAGATTACTATAAGTAAATACAAGGCAAAGTGACACAACCAATATAACTCAAAATAGTGGAGTGTAATGATATGACGTGTTTACATGTCAATTTGGTTTTGAGTGCGAAGCAATACATTTCAAAATTTGATCAATAATTACAAGAAATATGATACAACTAATATAAGACAAAATGATGTAGGGTAATGATATGGAGGGTTTACAAGTCATTCTATTTTTGAGTAAAAAATAATAGGGTTTAAAATTTGCGTAGTAAAAACAAGGTAAAGTGACAAAACCAATATATAAAAAAATGGTTTATGGGAATGATATGGTAGTTCTACATGTCAATTTGGTTTCGATTATGAAATAATAGGGATAAAATATTGAGTAGTAAATACAAAGAAAAGTGACAACTAATATAACACAAAATGGTTTAGGAGAATGATATGCGATGTTTACACGTCAAGTTCATTTTGTCTTAAATAATATGGTTAAAAATTTGAGCAATAAATACAAGGAAAAGTGACACAAAAAATATAACAAAAAATGGTGTAGGGAATGGTATGGCATGTTTACTCATTAATTTGACTTTGAATCCAAAATAATTGGGTCTAAAATTTGAACAAGCAGTAAATACAAGGGAAAGTGACAAAACCAATATAAAAAAATCGTGTAACATAATGATATGGAAGGTTCTGGATCAATTAGGGTTCAATTATGAAATAATAGGGTTCAAAATTTTAGATGTAAATACAAAGCAAAGTGACACAAAAATATAACTCAAAATGGTGTAGGGAATGATATGGTGGGTTTATACGTAAATTTAGTTTTTGTTTGAAATTAAAGGGTTCAAAATTTAACTAGTAATTATAAGGAAAAGTGACACAACCAATATAACATTAAATTGTGTATGGGAATGATATGGCGGGTTTACATGTCAATTTGGTTTTAAGTCTGAAAAAATAATATTCAAAATTCGAAAGCGGTAAAAACAAGGCAAAGTGACTAAACCAATATAGTAAAAAATGGTGTAGGGGAATGATATTGTGGGTTTACATGCCAATTTTGTTTTAAGTACGAAATAATAGGGTTAAAAATTTGAGTAATAAATACAATGAAAACTTAGACAACAAACATAACAAAAAGTGCTATAGGAGAATTTGGGGTTTACATGAAAATTTGGTTTTGAGCTCGAAATAATAGGGTTAAAATTTTTAGAAGTAACTAAAATGTAGAGTGACTTGACCAATATAATAAAAAAATTGTGTAGGGAATGATATGACAGATTTACGTAAATTGGTTTTGAGTCCAAAATAATAGAGTTCAAATTTTGAGTAGAAAATATAAGGAAAAGTGACGTGACCAATTTAATAAAAATAGTGTAGGTGAATGATATGGTGGGTTAATACGTAAATTAAGTTTTGAGTCCGAAATAATGGGGTTAAAAAATTGAGAAGTAAATACATCTGAAAAGTGACACAACCAATATAACAAAAATATTGTGTAGGGAATGATATTGTGGGATTACACGTCAATTTGGTTTTGAGTTTGAAAAAATAGGGTTCAAAATTTGAGTAGTAAATACAAGAAAAAATGACACAACCAATATAACAAAAAATGGTGTAGGGAATGATATGGGGGCTTTACACAAAGATTTGATTTTGAGTCTAAAATAATAGGGTTCAAAATTTTAGTAATAAATACAAGGAAAAGTGACACAACCAAAATTAAATAAATGGTGAAGGGGAATGATATGATATGTTTACACGTCAATTTGGTTTAGAGTCCTAAATAATAAGGTTCAAAATTTGAGAATTAAATACAATTTAAGTGACATAATCAATATTAAAAAAATTATACGAGGGAATGAGATGGTGGGTTTACATTTCAATTTTTCTTTGAGTGAAAAATAATATGGTTCAAAAGGTTAGAAGTAAATAAAAGGAAAAGTGACACTGACCAATATAACACTAAATGGTGTATGGGAGTGATATGGTGTGTTTACACATCAATTTGGTTTTTGAGTCGAAATATTAGGGTTCAAAATATGAGCGGTAAAAAAAAGGAAAAGTGACCTGACCAATATAGCAAAAAAATTGTGTAGGGGAATGATATGGTGGGTTCAAGTCAACATGGCTTTCAGTCATAAGTAATACATTTCGAAATTTGAGTAGTAATAACAAGGAAAAGAGACAACCAATATAACTCAAAATTGTGAAGGGAAATGATATGGCAAGTTCAGGACGTTAATTTGGTTTTGAGTTTAAAATAATAGGGTTCAAAATTTAAGCATTATATATAAGAAATATTTCACAATCAACATAAAAAATTGGTTTAGGGAATGATATGGTGGGTTTAGAGGTCAATTTGGTTTTGAGTATGAAATAATAGGGTTCTAAATTTGAGCATTAAATACAAGGAAAAGTGACACAACCAAGATAATAAAAAATGGTCTAGGGAATGATATGTTTGGTTTACACATCAAGATTGTTTTGAGTCAAAAATAATAGGGTTACAAATTTGAGCATTAAATAAAAGAAAAAGTGACATCAACAATATAAAACAAAACGTGTAGGGAATGATATGGCGTGTTTATACGCCAATTTGGTTTTGAGTCCGAAATAATAGGGTTTAAAATTTGAGAAGTAAATAAAAGTTAAAGTGACATAACCAATATAACACAAAATGGTGTAGGGGGATTATATAATAGGTTTACTGAGACAATTTTCTTTTGAGTCCGAAATAATAGGGGTCCTGAATTTGAACATTAAATACAAGGAAAAGTGACACATCAATATAACACAAAATTGTGTAGGGAAATGACATGGTGGGTTTACATGTCAATTTGGTTTTGAATCTGAAATAATAGGTTTCAAAATATGAGAAGTAAATACAAGGAGAAGTGACATAACTATAAAAAAGAATGGTGTAGGGGAATGATATCGTGGTTTATATGTCAATTTACTTTTGAGTCCAAAATAATAGGTTTAAAAATTTGTGTAGTAAATACTAGGCAAAGTGACAACTAATATAACACAAAATTGTGTAGGAAAACGATATGGCATGTTAACATGTCAATTATCTTTTGAGTACGAAAGAATAGGTTTCAAAATTTGATTAGTAAATAAAAGAAAATTGGAACAAACAATATAACACAAAATTGTGTAGGGAATGATATGGCAGGTTTACACATAAATTTGGTTGTGAGTCCAAATAATAGGGTTCAAATTGTAGGCACTAAATACCAGGGAAAATGCCACAACCAATATAAAAAAAAATGGTGTAGGGAATGATAAGAAGCGGGTTTACACGTCAGTGAGGTCTTGAGTTTGAACTAATAGGTTTATAAATTTGACTAGTGAATACAAGGAAAATTGACACATCTAATATAATACAAAATAGTGTATGGGAATGATTTGGCGAGGTTTACATGTAATTTTTATTTGAGTCCGAAATAATATGTTTCAAAATTTTAGTTGTAAATACAAAGGCAAATGATACAACCAATATAACACAAAAATGGTGTAGGTTACTAATATGGCAAGTTTACACACCAAATTGGTTTTGAGTACAAAAGAAAAGGGTTCAAAATTTGAAGAGTATATATAATGAAAATTTAAAAAATCAATATAACACAAAATAGTCTAGTGGAATGATATGTCGGGTTTACCGTGACAATTTGGTCTTGAGTCTAGATATTAGAAAAAAATTTGATGTGTAAATACAAGGCATAGTGACATAACGAATATTAAAAAATGGTGTTGGGAATGATATGGATATTTTACACACTAATTTGGTTGAGTCTGAAATAGTAGGATTAAATATTTAATTCGTAAATACAAGGCACAAGTGACATAACCAATATAACACAAAATGGTGTAGGGAATGATATGGTGGGTTTACATGTAATTTGATTTTGATTATTAAATAATAGGGTTTAAAATTTGATAAGTAAATAAAAGGAAAAGTGTCATAACCAATGTAACACAAAATGGAGTAGGAAACAATATGCGGGTTTAAACGTCAATTTCGTTTTTAGTTTGAAATAACAAGTTTAAAACATTTAGCATTAAATACAACAAAAAGTGACACAACCAATATAATACAAAATGGTGTATGGGAATGTTACGGTGGGTTTACGTGTAATTTATTTTTGAGCTATGAGATAATAGGTTCCCAAATTTGAGCGGTAAATACAAGGCAAAGTGACACAACATATATAACATAAAATGATGTATGGGAATAATATGACATAACATAGTTTACAGAATTATTATCCAAATAGCTCTCTAGCGATTTGGCTAACTTCGTACACATCATCTACTCCCCTTCTTCTTATCTCCTTCCCTTTACCTTGCATGCCTTCCTCTGTGCACTTGCTTTCTCTCCTATCCCATCGTGTACTCCTTACATGCACCTATTCAAACTTACCTTCCAATCAACTAATTCCTTATCATTCCTCTTATGCACATTGTGTGCCCCTCTTCACCTCTTTCTTACATTTCTCCTTTGCACCCACACTCCATGCATTCACCTTCTTTCTAGTCATCTCGGTGCATCTCCAAAAGTTAAATCCTAGGGCAAGCTCAAACAGCACCAAGCTTCCACGCTCTAGAGCCCCAAAAGTTACACCGGACGTTTAAAATTCCTCGACTCGGTGGAGGATGCCAAGTGTCTTAACAACACACATTAAAAAGTGGGATCCAATATGAAGACTCAAAATTACACCAACCCACCACATAGAAAATGGTCAAAGAGGTCAAAACCAAAAGCAAAAAATCGGGCCTAAAAAATGACTAAGTATAGAGAACTAGTGGAAGCCACCATTTGAATCAATGGTTCAATATCAAAAGGAAAGTCTAGAGGTAGTCCCTAAAGAAGCACAGCCTTCCATGTGTCCCTAGTCCAAAAAATGGATAGAGTCGGGGTTGAATAGTAAAATGAGAGGAAGGCCAACGAGAGTTGCCAAGTGTCGGCCACGATGCTATTTCAAAGATAAGATTTGGGGTGGGTTTCTAAACAAGTGCCAAGCCATGTGTCCAGGTCGACTTCTCGGACTTTTGGCCTGAAAGAAAGAGACTTAGGAAAAATACAAATGAGCCCAAGGATCTCGTGGAGGCCATCACATGTTGATTCGACATGATTTCAAGAGCATAAAGATGGGGCTGAATCTTTAAGAAGTGCAAGGCCACCACGTGGACCTGGTATGGACATAACTCTTCCTCATGCATGCCCAAATATTCAAATGAGCATATATTTTGGCTCAGTGCTCAAAATCTAACAAATTTGGCACCATTGGAAATATCTCGGCCTCATCTACGCCTTGGAGATCTAAAAATTTAATTTTGGAGAGGTTAGGTAGGGAGAAAATGGGAAAACATATATCAAGCCATTAACACATAATCAAATTTCTTCACCACAGATCTCATATGATTTGATCTATCATTCCTCCTCCTTGAGGTGACCGAACAAATAATTGATTCAGAAATGACAAATTTGGGCGGCATTAATGATGGTGGTTGAGCTTTGAATTAATTTTATCACTTCTCTCTCTCCTTCTTTCCTCTTCAGGATGAATCTATAAAGACAGGGTTAGGGTTCATTGTAATGGTTGGACACTTTGGATCCTTACACATGTTGCTAAGGACTCCATATTTTCTATATTTTGAGTTCCGATCCTCCATGTTTGGCTCTTGCATGTGGATATCGACCTCCTTATCATTATAACAATTCTGTGCATTCTTGGAAGTAATAGAAGCATTGTTTTGTGACTATTATATGTCCTAACGTGTTTTCATTCCTTCTTCTTGCCTCTTCTCTTGCATTGTGTATTGTTGTGCTAATTTAGATCCTTAGTTCCATATTTGGTTGTGTTCCATGAGAATGATTTGGTGAACGTGTGTTTTGGTGTGCTACTCTTGCCTAGCCTCCTTTCATGCATCCCCTATCATTCTCACTCAAAGCAGATAGTGTTCACCCCTCTTTTCTAGTGCTTATCACCTTTTAGTGCAATTTTCTTCATGATATCCTTATTTCCACTGGTCCCTTGGCATTATTAGCTTAGTTTCCCTTTTCGGCACTAGGAGTAATGAGTGGCAGTAGAAATAGATAAAGGAATCAACCTTCTCTGGAGATCCATCCCAAGCGCAAGGTCCCATAACTTGGGGATAGTTCCATTGTGGTCTTAAAACCTTTTCCCTTTCAAGATTTGAGATGTGGGTGACGTTTCAAAACCAACAGGAATGATATGGTGGGTTTACACGTCAATTTGGTTTTGAGGCTGAAATAATAGGGTTGAAAATTTGGGTAGTAAATTCGGGGAAAGTTCAACACAACCAATATAACATAAAATTTTGTAGGGAATGATATGGCGGGTTTACATGACACTTTGATTTTGAGTCTTAAATAACAAGCTTAAAAAATTTAGATGTAAAGACAAGGAAAAGTGACTCGACCAATATACTACAAAATGGTTTAGGGATTGATATGGCGGGTTTACATGTCAATTTTATTTTGAGTTTGAAATAATAGGGTTTGGAATTTGAGAAGTAAATTTACAAAAAAGATACATAGCTAATATAAAACAATATTGTGTAGGGAATGATATGGTGGGTTTACATGTCAATTTGGTTTTGAGTCCAAAATAATAGGGTTCAAAATTTGATCAATAAATACAAGGAAAAGTGACATAAAAAATATAACAAAAATGGTTTAGTGAAATGATGTAGCGGATTTACATGTCAATTCGGTTTTAAGTCTAAAAATGGGTTTTAAAATTTAACCAATGAAGTACAAGGCAAAAGTAACA
Organism: Taxus wallichiana var. yunnanensis; assembly: GCA_018340775.1. Lineage (NCBI taxonomy): Eukaryota > Viridiplantae > Streptophyta > Pinopsida > Cupressales > Taxaceae > Taxus > Taxus wallichiana. Next base: position 669,498,078 of record CM031244.1, on the reverse strand, counting down.
CAAATAATATGAGACAAAAAAGTGTAAGGAATGATATAGCGAGGTTTACATGTGAATTTGGTTTGATTAAAATAATAGGTTTCAAATTTATGCGGTAAATACAAGGCAAAGTAACACAACCAAGATAAAAAATGGTGTAGGAGAATGATATGGTGGGTTACACGTTAATTAGGTTTTGAGTATGAAAGAATAGGGTTCAAAATTTGAGTAATAAATACAGGAAATTTGACATAACCAATATAACATAAAATGTTGTAGGGGAATGATATGGCGTGTTTACTCGTCAATTTGGTTTTGAGTCCAAATAATAGGGTTCAAAATTTAATCAATAAATATAAGGTAACATGACACAACTAATATACACAAATTATGTAGGGAATTATATCGAAGGTTTAAACATCAATTTAATGTTGTGTTTGAAATAATAGGGTTTAAAATTTGAGCATTAAATATAAGGAAAAGTGACACAACCAAAATAAAACAAAATGGTGTAGGGAATCATATGGAAGGTTTACATATAAATTTGGTTTTGTGTCGAAATAATAGGGTCAAGACTTTTAGCGGTATATACAAGAAAAAAGTGAACTAACCAATATAACACAAAATGGCTTAGGAAATGATATAGGAGGTTTACATGTGAATTTAGTTTTGAGTCCGAAATAATAGGGTTCAAAATTTGATTAGTAATTACAAGGCAAAGTGCCACAACCAATATAACATAAAATGGTGTAAGGAATGATATGGTAGTTTTCATGTCAATTAGGTTTTGAGTTGAAGTAATCGGTTTAAAATTTGAGCAATAAATACGAAGATAAATTGACACATATAAGATTACAAAAAAGTAGTGTAAAGGAATGATTTCGTGGGTTTACATGTCAATTTGTTTTTGAATTCGAAATAAAATGTTTCAAAATTTGAGCGATAAATACAAGGAAAAGTGATACAACTAATATAACACAAAATGGTGTAGGTTAATGATATGGTGGGTTTACACATCGATATGGTTTTGAGTCAAAATAAGAGGGTTTGAAATTTGTGCACTAAATACAAGGAAAAGTGACATAACCAATATAACACAAAATGATGTATGGGAATGAGATTACGGGTTTACACGTCAATTTGGTTCATATGAAATAATAGGATTAAAAAATTGAACCTTAAAGATAAGGAAAAGTTACACAACCAATATAGCGTAAAATGGTATAGGGGAAACAATATGACAGGCTTACATGTCGGTTTCATTTTTAGTCCAAAATAGTTGGCTTCAATATTTAGAAGTAAATACAAGGAAAAGTGACTTAAGAAATATAACACAAAATGGTGTATGGGAATCATATGGCGGTTAACATGTCAATTTGGTTTTGAGTCCAAATAATAGTGTTTAAAATTTGAGAAGTAAATGTAAGGCAAAGTGACATAACCATTATTAAACAAAATGTTGTATGGGAATGATATGGCGGTTCACACAAAAATTTTCTTTGGAGTTTGAAATAATAGGCTTCACAATTTGAGCAGTAAATACATGGCAAAGTAACACAACCAATGCAAAGATAAAATGGCGCATGGGAATGATATTACGGGTTTACATGTGAATTTTGTTTTGAGTCCAAAATAGTAGGTTTCAAAATTTGAGTAGTAAATACAAGGAAAAGTGACACAACTAATATAACACAAAATGATCTACGAGAATAATATGGTGAGTTTACATGTCAATTTGGTTTTGAGTATGAAAGAACAGGGTTCAAAATTTGAGCACTAAATCCAAGGAAAATTAACATGCCTAATAAAAAATAAAATCATGTAGGGAATGATATGGTGGGTTTACACGTCAATTTGGTTTTGAGTCAAAATAACAGGTTTCAAAATTGAGTAGTAAATACAAGGAAAAGTGACACAACCAATATAACACAAAAGTGTGTAAGGTTATGATATGGTGTGTTTACAGATCAAGTTAGTTTTAAGTTTAAAATAAGAAAATTCAAAGTTTTAGCAATAAATAAAAGAAAAAGTGGCATAACCATTGTAATAAAAATGGTGTATGGGAATGATATTAGCATTTACAGATCATTTTGGTTTTGAGTCCAAAATAGTAGGGTTTAAAATTTGAGCAGTAAATACAAATAAAAGTGACACAACCAATACAACATAGAAATGGTGTAGGGAAATGATATGGCATGTTTACACGTCATTTTGGTTTTGAGTCCGAAATAATAGGGTTTAAAATTTGAGAAGTAAATACAAGAAAACTAACACAACCACTATAACAAATAATGGTGTAGGGGAATGATATTCTAGGTTTACACGACAATTTTCTCTTGACTCACGAAATAATAGGGTTCATAATTTGAATAGTAAATACAAGGCAAAGTGGCACAACCAATATATCACATAATGGTGTATGGGAATGATATGATGGGTTTACACGTCAATTTTTTTAACTCGAAATAATAGGTTTCAAATATGAGCAATAAATACAAGGAAAAGTGACACAAAAATTACAACATAAAATGGTTTAGGGGAATTATGGTGGGTTTACATGTCAATTTGGTTGTGATTAAAAATAATACACTTCAAAATTTGAGTAGTAAATACAAGGAAACATGAGACAACCAATAGAACCTAAAATGTTGTTGGGGATTGATATGGCGGGTTTATAAGTAAATTTGGTTTTAGTACGAAATAATAGGGTTCAAAATTTGAGCAAAATATAAGGAAAAGTGACACAACCAATATAACACAAAATGGTGCGGGGAATGATATGGCAGTTTACATGTAAATTTGGTTTTGAAAATGAAATAATAGATTTCAAAATTTGATCAATGAATACAAGGAAAAGTGAAAAAACAAATATAACACAAAAAGGTCTAGAGAATGATATGGATGGTTTAAACACAATTTTTTTAATTCGAAACAATTGGGTTCAAAATTTGATCATAAATACAAGACAAGGTGACCTGACAACAATATGACAAAAAATTGTGTAAGAAAATGATATGGCACGTTTACACGTAAATTTGTTTTTGACTTTAATATAATAGGTTTAAAAAATTTAGTAGTAAATACAAGGCAAAGTCACACAACCATATAACAAAAAAATGGTCAAGGGAATGATATGTTGTGCTTACATGTCAATTTTTTTAGTCTTAAATAATAGGTTTCAAAATGTGACCAATAAATACAAGTCAAAGTGACACAACATATATAAAAAAAAATGGTGTCTTGGAATGATATGATGGGTTTAAACATCAATTTTGTTTTACGTTTTAAATAATAGGGTTCAAAATTTGAGTAGTAAATACAAGAAAAATTGACACAACCAATGTAACAAAAATGGTGTAGGGGAATGATATGTTGGGTTTACATGTCACTTTTGTTTTGAATTTAAAATAATAGGGTTTAAAATTTTACTAGAAAATAGAAGGAAAAGTGACATAACTATATAACAGAAAAATGGTGTAGAGGAATGATATGGCGGGTTTACACAACATTTTTTTTTTTTTTTGAATAAGAAATAATAGGGTTCATAATTTGAATAATAAATACAAAGATCAATAACATAGCAAATGTACCAAAAAATGGTGTAGGGAATGATATGGTGGGTTTACATGTGAATTAGGTTTGAGTCCAAAACAATAGGGTTCAAAATTTGAGGAGTAAAAACAAGAAAAATTGACATTACCGATATAACACAGAAAATGGTGTAGGGAATGATATGGCGGTTTACACATCAATTAGGTTTTGAGTCTGTTGGTTGTCAAATTAGGACTTTAATGAAAGCAACAATCAAGCAATGAAAATTCCCTCCTCTTTAATGGGAGAGGTGCCCTTATTGAAAGCAAGAAACAAAACTATTTACAAATGTACAACTTTCTACTTTAATGAGGAACTATGATATCATGAAAGTGTCTTAATGCAAAGGTAGATCATCAATACAAAAGGACAAAATAATTAAGGAAGGGAAAAGGTAGAACATAACAACATTCCTAGGAAATATAGATAGCAAAATAGTTCCTTATAAATGTTGTGCAAGGATGATATATAGAACATAATCATTCATATTAAACCATCAGATATTATTTCATAGACACAAAGTTCCATAAATGACATCCATAAGAATAAAAAGCTTCTTAATGCAATAGATTAATGATTCACAAACTTGAGATGAGAAAGAGAATAAACTGATCTAGATAGAAGCTGGAAGAAAATCTTCGTATTGATAGATTTTAGTTATTTTACACTTTAAAAAATTATCGTAGATTTCTAGCCCCTTAGAATGGCATGGAGAGCCCAATATATAGTTTTCAAAGTGGTTACATTTGGTAACCGTTTCATTTAACCAAAATATTAATTAAGGAAATACACAATATAAAGTCCTTAATTAAATTACAGGAGATCCGAACCAAAAATAGAAGAAGAAAGTAAGGAGCCGGAACTAGGGACATCCGATTTGCGGCCGAGGAGGGCCCATTGTTTTGAGGATTCGATGCTTGAATCTCTTAATGCTTCTTATCTCCATGCCACTTGGAATCATCGTGTTGGAAGTAGCATGAGTCCATGTGCCTAGACATTTCTCCATATATTTTCAAACTCGGTATGATGAAGATATTCCTTATTAGCCTCAGCTATATAGCGAATGGAGAAAATAAATGTAATTAATTTTCTCTTTAGTGATTGACTCTTCCTTGAAGAAATCATCCTTGAAAAGGATTTAAACCGAGCCTTGATTTTTGGAGAGATAAGAATACACCTATGGGTTTCATCCTGAAAATGGCGTGAATATCCTTGAAGGTGGATAAAACACAAGTATTAAAAGACTCTTCTTTTTGCCACACATTCCTCAATTCCCCTAGTGCTTCTTCTAGAACCTTTATTTTCCACTTGATGCTAAAGATCCATGTCCTTGACAAGTTATTCTTGACATCATCAAACACATTGTTGGCCAACAAGATCCTATCATTAGTTTGACTTATCAAATGGAGATCTGCGATACATCCACTCCAGACTTTCAATTCCTTATCCATAGCCTTGATTGAGGAAGTGAATTTCTACTACAACTTGACAACATTCTCATTAGTTTTGAAGGCTTCCTCAATGAATTTTAAACTTGATAAAGTCATATCATCCACCATGACTATAACAACCTTCCCATAAATAGAATACTTGTGGATGTCTTTGATGGTTTGGACCTCATCTTACGCTAAGAACTATGGGAGGTGGGAGAGCAGCCAATGGGGCTTGATCCAAAACTTTATCCTTTGCCAAAATGATCGATAAAGTTAGAACTAACTTGGTTTTGTTCTTCCAACTGCTCCATGGTTTGCTTTCCTTTCTCCACCATTCAATAACCTTAGTGACGGTTTCCTGAAGGTTATGAACTTCACTCTCAGTGTGGATTCTTCCATTGGAATTATGGAAAGCTCCAAGAAAGAGATGAAAATATCATTTTCCTCTTTATCCACGTTGGGTTTTGCAACCTCTAGGAACTGCGGCCTTGAGCATCGAATTACCAACCTCAAAGTTGTCTTCACTTTTTTTCAGGAGAGGGGGTAATACTAAGCGAGCTGCTAGAGCATCTTCAACATCAAGCCTTGTTAATCGGGAGGAAGATCAACTTTTCTTGCTATCGACTAGGGGCTGCACCCAGGAAAAGGAATAAAAGAAACAAAAGAATCAAGGGACTTGAATGCAAGTGAACTCATGGTACTTAGAGTATGAACCCTCTTTCTCCGGAGAGGAAATGAATGTAACAACCTAGGAATTTGACTTGTAGAGGATTCTATTAAACTTGGAGGTTCGGTCTTGGTCCTTCCTTCTCTACTTTAGTAGTTGTTTTAGGGGTGTTTTCTAGGTCTTTCATCTCATCATATCACCATTCTTACTTATAACAATAATAATGTTCTCCGCCAAAGGAAATTGTGACTTCTCTGAAGAGTCTCTTCCTCGATTGGTTCTTTCTTGAATTCTTTGACCTTCTTGATACACTTTAGTGGAAGAGGAAGGAGTAGACAACTCGAGTTATTTCATCGATGAAGGAGGAGTTTTCTCAAGTGCCTTAGTGTTAGGTGTATGTAATTCCTTCATAGGTGTGGAAGTCTCTCTTGAAGAGGATCTACCTCTGTTCATCCCGAGGTCACGTATTTTTCTATCAATCCAAATATTAGTTCGATGATGACAAGCTTGATCACCTCATTCAAGTCATCTTTTCCTTCACATACCAATCCAGGATTTCTAGGGGAGTGTTCTTGATTGATATTTTGTACTCAAAGGATTAAAAATCTTGATCATCATCCTTAAAACCTTTAGGAACTACTTGGTAGAGGTTGAAGTCTATGATCTATTTTAGATAAAATCTTCCAAAATGCCTCCTCTTGGCTTCAAAATCATTAACACAATCAACTAGTAATCCTTAGTGTCGGGATGATGATGATAAGTTATTATGAGATTTTGATAAATGTATTTCTTAAGATCAAAGAAAGTCTTTGGGATTGAGGAAATGAAATGTAAGAGGAGTAAAAGACCTTTCTATATTTTGGGCATCTAGAGTTTTCTGCATGTATAATTCCCCAAGGTGATAGGAAATGTAGACCGGTAATCTTCTTATCTTGGCAGGTCTATGAAGTTTATACATCTTCCTACACACCTCAACCAAAGCCATTTTTTCATTGCAGAACATGGGAATATTGAGAGGTGTGCTTTAAAACAAGCCAACCTGATATATGAGAACTTTTAGAACCCAGAGTGAAGAAAGCCCCATAATTGGTTATTAAAACCTTGTCCTCATCGAGAGAACCTTCAGCGATGTCACCCTCCAAGAGCCTCAAAATTTGCATGGTGAAGGCATCATTTATCCTTCTAAAATTATGATTCACGACCTTGAGGCTAAACTTAGGGGAAATATGCACGTAGATGGGTTCATCCTTCTTGGCTTTAATGAAAGTGAAGCCAACCACTCACAAGATCTTCAAGTGTACATGAGATAGGAAGTCATGTATAAATTTTTGGTTTCTTGAACATTTGAAAATTATTTATTCAGGTTTTCACAGATAATCTTGGCCCAATTTAGATTTTTCTTACCCTCGTAGATGATATTTATGAAAGGGCACATCCAAAAATGGAAGTCATTAGTAGAGGGAACTCCCATAATTTGGGAGAGCAAGGTGATGAAATCTAATAGTTATTCGTTGAAGTTAACCCTAAATAATGCCTTAGAGAGTTAGGAAACTCCTTATTAGGGCACTTAAGCCATGATTTCACTACTGAGCCTTATATTTCAAGTTTTCTTGATAAAAAGATTCTAATCTTGAGCGAGAGTGAGAACAATGGAGTCTTCTATTTCGGGGATGCGTAGGGTAGCGAGCGATGGCAGCAATGTCCAATCTTGTAATCAACTTACCATGTACATTAACAACCTCCCTTGGTGTCCTGGATTGAAATTAGCCCCATAGGTGAGAAAAATGACGACACATTGCACAAGAGAGAAGAAAACTAGTGGCAAACATGATTCCTATCTTTATCATTTGAGCCATGGGAGCGGGGTTTTGCATGCTAATCTACCCCGAGAAATCATCAAAATTCAAATGCCAAACTTCATTATCTCCAATATTGGGCACAAAATTCTCCAAAGGGGGTAGATGCTTGTTCCTTTTAAATTTGATCTTAATTTTGATAGTCAACAAGGAATGGCCTTCAAAAACATAGATCATGACAAAATTGCAAAGATATATAGGAGGGTGGACAAATGACTCAATTTTGTAAAAATATGGGAAAGAGATAATGAGCAAAGAAATGTGATGACAGTGCATAGATGGTTGCCCCTTTAAATAGCCATTCAAGAAAGAGAAGATCATAAATGCATATTAAATATACCTGTGCATGGCCGACTCAAAAAAGGTGAAATGCGGAAAAGTGGAAAAAATTGGCCCCGGACATTCCATGGGACATTTGGGACATGAGGGACGTGAACATCGATTTGACCGATGTGGGTGATGCGGGCTAAGAGACCATGGGTAGTCAAAAGGACACAAAAATGAGAGGATGCGTGAAAGAGCCAATGATGCGGCCAATGCGGGGAATCGGTGAATAGGAGGCCCGAGGCATACTTGGGACAGATGGGCTAAAAAAGTCATAAAAAGCCAATGGACAAGGACTTATGGGGAAATCAGGCTAATTAGCGAATAGGAGGTCTACCAACACTTGGGACATGAGGGAAATTTTTTTCCAAAAGACTCGTAAGTCACTAAAATTACAACAAAAAATGAATTTTCACTATCTCTATGAATTTCTTACTTCACTAAAAACTACTAAAGGGTGCCAACTCAAAATTTTCAAATTTTTGACTTTCAAAAGAGGTTAATTTTGAGGGGACAACAACTAGCTCTTTCTAGGGATGACTTGACTAGATCACGGGAATGAGGTAGGAAAAGTATTCAAGAAAACTCTAGGGAAGAAGACCAAAGTGCCTTATCCATTGGGCAAATAGAGTCAAAGGAAAAAAATACAACGAGAAACACATAGAGAAAAACAAAAAAACAAAGGCAAAGCAAAGGCAAACACACACTATACATAATATACAAAGGACTATTCACCTAGGATTTGAATAATTTTAGTACTACCCACTATAAGGAAGTGGGAGGAAGATCCATTCATATAATCACGATAGAAAGAATTATCACCAGCAAAGTGCTTGATTCTAAAAGGACCAAGCCAAAGAGAGTCAAACTTACCATGGCTTCCTCGAGGTTCATGCCTTTTGTCCCATAGTAAAAAAATGTCTCCAACTTTGAAATCTCTGGATCTAGTTTTCTTTTCAAATAAAGATTTCACCTTCTGCTGATGGGTAGAGATCCTATCGAAAACCTACAGCCTGTCTTCATCTAGCTTATGGAGATACATGATCCTATTATCCAAAGAATAATTGAAACTGGGGTTCCTCAATATCTTTCATCAAATGCAAAGCTAGTAGTTCCACTATCATTGGTAGTTGAGGTTCCACACACACATACACCACTTGAAAAGGGGACATCCCAATTGCTCTTTTGGGTGTAATCCTATCTACTCCCAGAGATCATCATAAAGCTTCTTGTGCTTTTCTATGAGATTCATTAACAATCTTTCTAACAATGGTCACCAAATTATTGTTTATTGATTCTTCCTATCCATTCCTTGAGGGTAGTAATTTGAATAATGAGTGAGTGAAATTCCATACCCATAGAATAAATTCATCATCTTAAGAGAAGAAAAATTGGAAGCATTATCGGTCATGATCTTGTTTGGTACTCCAAACCTTATCAAGATGTTTTCTTTGATGAAATTGCATACTACCTCGAAGTAGTACTTTTAACTAGGATGGATTCTACCCACTTGGTGAAATAATATGTGGCAATCAACACATGAGTATGTCCTGCACTTGAAGGGGAGTTGAGTGGTTCGATGAAATCCAAACCCCATTATTGAAACAGTTCTTCGATCACAACTGGCTTAAGTGGTAAAGCAACCAACTTAGGTCTTCCCACTTCACACTTCACACTTTTCGACCCACTTTGAAACATCTCTAAACAAAGTAGGCCAATAGTACCCTACATGAAGAATTTTATGAGCGATGACAAGAGATGAGAAATGAACCCCACGAGATTGATCATGAAAGGATGAGATCAACTTCTTCTATTTCTCTTTTCAAAAAACTTCAAGAATCTTCTATCCACTCCTCTCTTGAACAAAGCATTCTCCCAAAACATGTGCTATGCTCACCTTAACTTGATAGCTCTCTTCTCCTTGGAATTTAAGTGAGATGAAAACTCACCATAGGTTAAGAAGTGAGCAATGTCAACATACCATTTTTCTATTGAGATGAGGAACAGAAAATAGGGACATCAAATTCATCCTTACGAAACTCATGACCTGCTCCTCGGCAATGATTTCACACACCTTTAACCCAAACTAGCTTCATTGATATGATGTTGAGATCATACTCCTGAAACCTTCACTACCCAATTTCCTCTTTTGGTTCCAAACTCCTATTGTGTAAGAATAGACTTGATAGTCATATCGAGCACAAACATAACAAAGTGAGAGTTAAGAATGTAAAATCAAAACTACTTGATAACTTTAACTAAGATAAAAGCATGTTTCTCCATATAGTGTACTTCAACTCATGAGTTTTGAATATAACTCATGAATACAATTGGGAGCTCATGGTCTTCAAAATCTTTCGAGTCAACACCGTGCCAAGGTACTCTTTGTGGCATAACAATAGATAATAAAATCTTTGCTAAAATCTAGACATGCTAAGATAGGAGTCTTAGCAATAGCTTTCTCAATGCCTTCAAATTCTTCCTTTCCTTTAGAGGACAAACCAAACATCTGCTTTCCTTTCATCATTTCGGAAATGTTCAAAGTCAGCTCTGTAAAATTGGGGATGAATCTTCTCATAAAATTGATCTTACCAAAGAAAGAGTCCACTCGCTTTTTCTTGTGGGAAGAGGAATCTGCTGATGGCTTGAACTTGTTCATGATCAATCTTGATTCCTTCTTTGGAGACAACATGTCCCAATAGCTTGCCCTCTATGACATAAAAGAAAAATTTCTTAGGGTTTAGAGAGACTCCATGTTCTTTGCATTTCAAGAGGATTATTTCAAGATGTTGAAAGTGATCTACTCTAGTTTTGGAAAACATAGTTAAATCATCTAGATACACAACAATAAATTTTCCTTTCAAACCTCCAAAATCCAAATCCATTACTCTCTGAAAGGTGGCACTAGCATTAATGAGGCCAAAGGCCATCCTCTTGTAGGAAAAATTACCCCAAGGAGTGGTAAAGGCAGTCTTGTGCTGATCTCTAGTATTGAATTCTACTTGGTTATATCTGAGAAACCGTCAAGCATGGACAACATTTCCGCACCCTTAACAACTTATAACACCTGTCCATCATGGGTATGGGATAATTGTCCTTCAAAGAATCCTGATTTAGATTCCTGAATTCAACGCATAGTCTAAATTTCACCATTTTTCTTCCCTCACAAGTACAATATTAGCAATCCATGTTGAATGATGAATGGGGAAAATGATCTTGGCTTTCAATAGTTTCGTATCATTTGGAAGATGGTGTAAGCAATCTTTGGATTATCTTGCATTTTATTCTACTTGAAAGGTTTAATCCCAAGTTTGAGGAATGAAGTGTTGCATTTATTTTGGTGGAAAGCTTTCGAGATCATCATAAGAATAAGCAAGGACATCAACGTACCTCTTCAAAATATTTATCACCTTCTTCTTCTCCTCTTAGGTCAAGCACTTTCCAACATTCACCATTTTGGGTTTGACAGGGCTCCCAATGTTAATCTTTTCACATTCAACAGACCATTAAGCTCCTTTAGAAGCCTTGACTTGACATATCTATCATGTTTATCAAAAATTCCTCCGAGACTTATCAGCCATTTAGGGATCTTATTACCTTTTAGTTTAATGCATCCATCTTGATCCATCTCCTCCTTGACACCTTCCTCATTGGAAGAGACACTCTCTTGAGGTAGATTATCACTTCCCTCAAAATACAATTGATCAAAGTTATCCCTGAGCTCCAGGAAAGAGAGAAAATGTTATTCTTCATTGAAAACTTTCCAGTTGTTTGCATTATCTGGTATGCTTGGTCTATGGATCATTTCAATGGTGAATTTTTCCTAAGAGAAATCGGGATGAGGTATCAACAAAGACCCTGAAACAACTAGGGAATCAGCTCTAGTGTTCTTCTCCCTTGGCACCACTTCAATGGAGAAGGCATTACATTAAGGAATTAAATAGAATCTTAGACTAGATTCTTATAGTGCTTCAACCTTCTATTCTTTACTTGGAAAAGGTCTCTGACTTGTTTGACAACTAGTTCCGCATTTCAAAATCCAGAGGCTCCTCACACCTCTTTCTTTTTCCACGTTCGAGTTCAGGATGAGAGCTTCATATTTTTTGTGTTATTTGTATTATCAAACTATAGCTTGAAGGAGAAAGGATGAATCTTTACTTCTGAAGATATCAATACCATGCCAACCCCAACACCAATGCCGAAGAGAAACTTCCATCAAATTCCAAATTCCAAATACTATTAGGATCATGGAGCACTTCTTTGGGACATTCCACCTCATCCTGAGACATGATCATGTATTTGCCATGCCCTATATCTTCATAAAGTATTTGTGCCTTGGGATCATCTATATTTTGCACAATATATTCAATTTGCTTCTCTGAAGTAACTTCTTCATCTTTCCATTTAAATTTCTCCTCCTACATCCTTATAGAAATTTCTACTCAACAACATGCCATATGAAGGAGGAATATTAGCTACCAAAATAGTAGCTAAAATATTTTTCTCTGCAAAGCAACAAAAGCTACTCATGCATCCTTAATTCTTCTAACCAAAGGCACCTCCATACTCTCCATGGAATAGCAAGAACCAAAAGTGCATGTGAGGTAAGACCCAAAGCATGAGACACTTTGGTAGGCATCACATTATCTCGATGCTCCTAAGTCTATGACATATTTACTAAGTTTATGGCTAGCTTGTGAGGAGGGTCACATAAAATGGTTTGATTTTCACATTAGGTGAGGTGGTGCTGCAGCCACAAGATTTGATTGGGATGTAGAAGCGGGAGTGGGAAAAATACCTTTAGAAGTTTTGGATGAAGTTTTAGAATGGGAATTGACAAAGTGAACCATTTTGGCAAAGGATTTTGGATGGTTTTGATAAAACTAGACCTCTAAAATCTGGATTTTTGTCTTCTTGAGGTGATCAATGATATTAAAAGATCCGTGATGGATGGGGTATCATCACTAGGAATCCTAGGCTTATCGGGTTTGGGAAATGGAGAATAAGAAGTTTTAGAAGAAGGAGTAGAAGAAGAAGGATTAGTAGAACTCACCTCTTGCATGGATGCGGTGGGAATAAGAGATCCTCTTCTTATAATCATTGGAATAGTCATGGGATGCTCCTTAGATTTTTTAGTGGGTTGCATCACTTTTTATCTCTTGTTTGTTTTCTCCGAGTCATAACAACATATGACTCACTATTCATCTTTGCCACTACCTCATCATAGTAATCTTCCTCATCAACACCCTCATTAGTGAGGAAATTAACTCAAGATCCATCAAGTTCTTCCATTTCTTTCTCACCTCATCTTTAGGTTCTTGAAATCTTCATTAACTTCTTTGTCATCAAGTTCTTCAACTTCACAAGTTGCGTTAACAAGGGCCTTGATGGGTGGTCCTTGATTTCCAACCTTGTCTCGGAAGAAGGAAAATGGTTTCTAGGCTGAAAATTTCTCCTTGGAACATCTTGATAAGGAGCATGCTTGAGCCAATTGTTTATTGATGGCAATGAGGTCATTAGTAAGCTTTTGTACTAATTGATCTGCATTAGCTCTAGGAGTAGAGGAAGAGGAAGAAGAAGTTTTGGATTTGGAATCGTTTCAATTTTCCCGACATGATCACGTCATCTTAAACATTGATGGCTAATCTCTAATCAACATCCAAAGTTGCAAGATCGGCTCTTCTCGGGTGCATAACTTACTTCAGGAATTGAGCATTTAGGAAGAAACATTTTTGAATTTGATCCATAGGTCGGTGTCTTGTGGATCTTGTTAATCAACTTATTAAACTTGGCCACAAATTCTCTCATGGGCTCTTGTGGTTATTTCTTGATTTGAGAAATCTAGGCTAGCAAAGCATGCACATCTTCAGCAGGTTTGAAATGGTTCTAAAATCTAGTTCTCATGGTAGTCCAATTTGTGATGGCCCCAATGGGGAGATGGTAAAACAAATTTGCTGCATTTTCCTACAAAGTCTCCACAAAAGCCTCACAGAGACATCCTCATGTTCAAATCCAAGGACTCCACATGCAACTATGAAGGCTCAGTAAAGTGTTCATCGGATTTACCTTGCCATCACCTCTGAACTTGGGAAAGTTCTTTTTGTTAGCCTTGGGTAACTCATGCGAAAGGTTGAGGATGGAAAGAGGCCCAACTCGTTGGCCTAAGGTAATGAAACTGCCATTCTTGGAAAAATTGCTTGAAGTGAAACAAACACCAGTAAGAATTAAAGCGTGAAGATTAGGGCTGATTTTACACATCATTTTGGTTTTAAGTCCAAAATAGTAGGGATCAAAATTTGAACAATAAATACAAATAAAAGTGACACAACCAATGCAACACAAAATGGTTTAGGGAAATGATATGGCATGTTCACATGTCATTTTGGTTTTGAGTCCGAAATAATAGGGTTTAAAATTTGAGAAGTAAATACAAAAAAAACTAACACAACCACTATAACAAACAATGGAGTAGGGGAATGATATGCTAGGTTTACACGATAATTTTCTTTTGAATCTGAAATAATAGGGTTCATAATTTGAATAGTAAATACAAGGCAAAGTGGCACAACCAATATATCACAAAATGGTGTATGGGAATGATATGATGGGTTTACACGTCAATTTTTTCTAACTTCGAAATAATAGGTTTCAAAATTTGAGCAATAAATACAAGGAAAAGTGACACAAAAATTCAACACAAAATGGTTTAGGGGAATGATATGGTGGGTTTAAACATCAATTTGGTTGTGAGTCGAAATAATACGGTTTAAAATTCGAGTAGTAAATACAAGGAAACATGAGACAACCAATATAACCTAAAATGTTGTTGGGATTGATATGGCAGGGTTATAAGTAAATTTGGTTTTGAGTTTGAAATAATAGGGTTCAAAATTTGAGCAAAAGAAATATAAGGAAAAATGACACAACCAATATAACACAAAATGGTGTAGGGAATGATATGGCAGTTTACATGTCAATTTGCTTTTTGAAAATAAAATAATAGATTTCAAAATTTGATCGGTGAATACAAGGAAAAGTGAAAAAACCAATATAACATAAAAAGGTCTAAGAGAATGATATGGATGGTTTAAACACAATTTTTTTATTCAGAAACAATTGTATTCAAAATTTGATCAAGAAATACAAGACAAGGTGACACAACCAATATGACACAAATTGGTGTAAGATAATGATATAGAAGGTTTACACGTAAATTTGGTTTTGACTTCAATATAACAGAGTTTAAAAATTTTAGTAGTAAATACAAGGAAAGTCACACAACC
Source organism: Taxus wallichiana var. yunnanensis (assembly GCA_018340775.1). Lineage (NCBI taxonomy): Eukaryota > Viridiplantae > Streptophyta > Pinopsida > Cupressales > Taxaceae > Taxus > Taxus wallichiana. The sequence goes on along the minus strand of CM031244.1, from coordinate 669,482,945 downwards.
ACTATAACAAAAATTGGTGAAGGGGAATGATATGGTGTCCTTACATGTCAATTTTTGTAGTCTTAAATAATAGGTTTCAAATGTGACCAATAAATACAAGTCAAAGTGACACAACATATATAACAAAAAAATGGTGTAGTGGAATGATATGACAGTTTAAACATCAATTTTGTTTCGTGCGTTTTAAATAATAGGTTAGAAATTTGACTAAGTAAATACAAGGAAAATCGACACAACCAATGTAACACAAAATGGTGTAGGGGAATGATATGGTGGGTTTACACGTCACTTTGGTTTTGAATTCAAAATAATAGTGTTCATAATTTTACCAAAGCAAATAAAAGGAAAAGTGACACAACCAATATAAAAAAAATGGTGTAGGGGAATGATATGGTGGGTTTACACAACAATTTTTTTTTTGATTAAGAAATAATAGGGTTCACAATTTGACTAGTAAATACAAGGAACAATAAAATAAATAGTGTAACAAAAAAATGGTGTTGGGGAATGATATGGTGGGTTTACATGTGAATTAGGTTTTGCATCCAAAACAATAGGGTTCAAAATTTGAGTATTAAAAACAAGAAAAATTCACATTACTGATATAACACAAAATGTTATAGGGGAATGAAATGGAAGGTTTAAACATCAATTAGGTTTTTGAGTCTATTGGTTATCAAATTAGGAATTTAATGAAAGAAATAGTTAGGGGACAAAAATTCTCTCCTCTTTAATGGGAGAGGTGCCTTATTGAAAGCAAACAACAAAACTATTTACAAATTTACAACTTTCTGCTTTAATGAGGAACTATGATATCATGAAATAGTGTTAATGCAAGGTAGATCATCAATACAAAAGGATAAAGAATTAAGGAAGGGAAAAGGTAGAACATAACAACATTCCCAAGAAATATAGATAGCAAAATAGTTCCTTATAAATGTTGTGCAATGATGATATATAGAATAGAATCATTCATATTAAACCATCAAATATTTTTCATAGAACACAAAGTTCCAGAAATGACATCCATAAGAATACAAATCTTCTTAATGCAATAGATTAATGATTCACAAACTTTATACAAACAAGAGATAATAAATAGATGCAGATAGAAATAGAAGGAAATATTCTATATTGATAGCTTTCAGTTCTTTTACACTTTCAAAAACTATCGAGTTCTAGCCCTTGGAATGGCGTGGAGAGCCAATATATAGCTTACAAAGTGGTTACATTTGGTAAGCGTTTATTTTAACCAAAAGGTTAATTAAGGAAATACACAATATAAATTCCTTAATTAAATTATAAGGAGATCAAACCAAAAATAAAAGAAATTCAAGAGCCGTAAGTAGGGACATCTAGTTGCGGATGAGGAGGGCCCACTATTTTTGAGGATCCGGTGCCTAAATCTCTTCAATGCTTCCTCTATCTCCATGCCCCTTGGAATCCTCGTGTTAAAAGTAGCATGAGTCAATGTTCTCAGACATTTATCCATATCTTTGCCAAACTCCACATGATCTAGATATTCCTTATTAGCCTCAGCTATAGTTGAATGGACATAACAAATTTCCTTAATTTTTTCTTTAGTAATTAAATATTCCTTGAACAAATCATCCTTGACAAAGGCTTTAAACTGAGCCTTGATTTCTAGGAGAGAGAAGAATACACTTGTGGTTTCATCTTGAAAATGGAAGTGAATATTCTTGAAGCGGATAAAACACAATTTTAAAAGACTCTCCTTTTTGCAACACATTCCTCAATTCCCCAGTGCTTCTTCTAGAACCTTATTTTCCACTCGATGCTAAAGATCTATGTCCTTAACAAGTTATTCTTGAAATCATCAAACATTATTGGCCAACACGATCCTATCATCAATTTGGCCCATCAAATGGAGATCGTGATACATCCACTGAGTTTCAATTCCTTATCCATAGCCTTGATTGAGGAAGTGAATTTCTACTGCATATCTTGATCACCTTCTCATTGGTTTTTAGGGCTTCCTCAATCAATTTTAAACTGCTACGCATCATATCATCCACCATGGCTTCAATATCCTTCCCATAAGTATAATACTTGTGGATGTATTTGATTGTTTGAACCTCATCTTGGCTGATAACTATGGGAGGTGGGAGAGTAGCTAATGGGCTAGATCCAAAAATTTATCCTTTTGTAACAATGATGTAATAAAGTTGGAAAGAACTTGGTTCTGTTCTTATAACTTCTCCATGGTTTTCTTGCCTTTCTCCACCCATTCTATAACCTTAGTGATGGTTTCCCAAAGGTTATGAACTTCACTCTCGAGTGTGTGGATTCTCCCATTGGACTTATGGAATGCTCCAAGAAAGAGATGAAAATATCATTTTCCTCTTTATCCACTTTGGGTTTTACAACCTCCAAGGAATGCTAGCCTTGAGAATCAATTACCAACCTCAAAGTGGTCTTCTTTTCTTTGTTGGAGGAGGAGGGGTAATAATAAGTAGAGTTGCTACATCATTAAAGTGAGGCCCTCATTAATCGGGAAGAAGGTCAACTTTTCTTGCTCTTGATTAGGGGTTGTACCCGATAAATGGAATAAGAAGAAATAGAAAATCAAGGGACCCAAGTGCAAGTGAACTCATGACACTTAGAGTATGAACAACTACTATCTCTAGTGAGGAAATGAATGCAACCCTATGAATTTGACTTGCGAGAGGATTCTATTAAACTTGGAGGTTTGGTCCTTGGTCCTTCCTTCTCTACTTCAGCAATGGTTTCGTGGGTTTCTTCCGGGTCTTTCATCTCATCATCATCATTCTCACTTAGAAAAAATATGTTCTCCAGCCCAATAGGAAATTCTCGATTGCTTGTAAGAGTCTCTTCCTCAATCAGGTTTGTGCTTGAATTCTTTGACCTTATTCTAATACACTTTAGTAGAAGAGGAAGGAGTAGAAAACTTAGGTTCTTTCATCAAAGAAGAAGGAGGAGTTTTTCAAGTGCCTCGGTGCTAGGTGTATGCACTTCCTTCCTAGGGGTGGAAGTCTCTCTTGAAGAGGATCTACATCTCGTTAAACTTGAGGTCACGTATTTTTACCTCACAAACCAAATCTTAGTTCTAATGATGATAGGGTTGATCACCTCATTCAAGTCATCTCTTTCCTTCACATACCAATCTAGGGTTTCTGTGGGGAGTATTCTTGATTGATCTTTTGTACTCAAAGGATTGAAAATATTCATCATCATTCTTAAACCCTTCAGGAACCTAGTAGAGGTTGAAGTCTATGATCTGTTTTAGAGAAAATATGCCAAATTGCCTCCTCCTAGCTTCAAAATCATCAACACAATTAGCCCAAGAATCCTTAGTGTGAGGACGATGATGATAAGTTATTCGATATTTTGATCAATGTATTTCTTAAGATCAAAGTAAGGCACAGGCTTGGAAAAATGAATTGTAAGAGGAGTAATATCCCTTTATATATTTGGGAATCTAGAGTTGTCTAGGATGTTTGATTCCCCAATGTGATAGGAAATGCATACCAAGAATCTTCTTATCTCAACAAGTTCTATGAATTTTATCCAGCTACTGCACACCTCAACTAAAGCTATTTTGTTATTTCATAACATGGGAAGCTTGAGAGGTGTTATTTGAAAACAAGTCATCCCGATGTATGATAACTTTGGATTTGAGTGAAGAAATCCACATAATTGGTTATCAAAGCCTTAGCCTCATCGATAACCTTCTAGCAAAGTGTCACCCTCTAAGAGCCTCATAATCTACATGATGAAGGCATCATTTATCCTTTTGAAGTTAGGATTACTAACCTTGAGGGTAAAATAAGGGCAATATGCGTAGATGGGTTCATCCTTCTTGACTTACATGAAAGTGAAGCCGAGCCACTCACGAGATGCTACCAAGGTGTACATGAGATAGGAAGTCATGTATAACTTTTTGGTTTGTTGAACATTTGACAATTACTCACCAAGTTTCCAAATATAATCCTATTCCAATTTAGGTTTTGCTTAACCTCGCAGATGATATTTATGAAAGGGCACATCCAAAATGGAAGTCATTAGTAGAGGGCATTCCCATAATCTGGGTGAGCAAGGTGACAAAAATATGGTAGTTCTTCATTGAAGTCAACCTTGAACAATACCTTAGAGAGTTAGGACACTCCCTTCTTAGGGAACTTCAGCCACGAGTTCGCTACACGAGCCTTATATTTCTCATTGTCTTGATCAAACAGAGTTTGAGCTTAAGTGAGTGATAAAAATGGAGTCTTCTATTTTAGGGATGCGCGGGCGGCGATGATGGCGGCAGTGTCCAATCTTGCAATCAATTCACCGTGTACATTAACAACCTCCTTGTTATCTAGATTGAAATTAGCCCCGCAGTGAGCACAGTGTCACAAATGTGATTCCAAAATAATTTATTATTTGAGCCATGTGAGCAAGGTTGTCGCATGATAATCTGCCCCATAAATCATCGAAATCCAAATGCTAAACTTTGCTATCTCCAATATCGGGCACAAAAGTCTCTAAAGGGTACATATGCTTGCACCTCGAAATTTGATCTTCATTTTGACAAAAACAAAGGAATGGCCTTCAAATAATAGATTCATGACAAAAATTGCAAAGAGATACATGAGGGTGGACAAAAACTCAATTTTGTAAAAATGTGGGCAAGAGATAATGAGCAAGGAATGTGACAAGTGCATAGAAGGTTGCCCCTTTAAATAGCCATTTACGAGAGAAAAGATCATAAATGTGTATTAAATATACCTTGCGCCAACTCAAAAAACGTGAAATGTGGGAAAAGTGGAAAAAAGCGCTGGGACGGTCCATGGAACATTGGAACATAAGGGATGGGAAGAGCCGATTCGGTTGATGCGGGTGATGTGGGCCAAGAGAGCATTGGCGAGTCCGAGGGAAACAAAAATTTGAAGGACACAAAGAGTGATGCAGGTGATGCTTGGGAATCAATGAACATGAGGCTCTGGGTGTACTTGGGACGATAATAAAAGTCTGAAAAGTCGAAAAAGTCGATAGATAAGGACTTGTGGGGAAATTGGCCAATCGGTGAATAGGATGTCTACCGGCACTTGGAACATGAGGGACAAAATGTTTGATAGACTTACAAGTCACTAAAATGACCCTAAGAAACAAAATTTTCACTATCTCTTCAAATTTCTTACTTCACTAAAAGACTACTGAAGGGTGCCAAATCAAAATTTTCAAATTTTTGACTTTCAAAAGAGAGGAATTTTGAGGGGGACAATAAATTACTGAAATAATAGGGTTCAAAATTTGATAAGTAAATACAAAACAAAGTTACACAAAAATATAATTCAAAATTGTGTAAGGGAATGATATGGCGAGGTTTACACGTAAATATTGTTTTTAGTCGAAAATAAGAGGGTTCAAAATTTGAGCAGTAAAAAGAAGGTAAAGTGACACATCCAATATGACACAAAATGGTGTGGGGGTATGATATGGTGGGTTTACATGTCAATTTGGTTTTGATTTCAAAAAAATAGGGTTCAAAATTTAAGAAGTAAATACAAGACAAAGTGACCAGAACCAATATCATTCAAAATGACACAAGGGAATGATATGGTGGGTTTACACGTTAATTTGGTTTTGAGTCCAAAATAATATCATTAAAAATTTGAGCAAGAATAAATACAAGGAAAAGTGACACAACCAATATAAAAAATATATGGTGTAGGGGAATGATGTGGCACGTATACATGTCAATTTGGTTTTGAGTTTGAAATAATAGGGTTCACAACTTGAGAGGTAAAAAAGGCAAAGCGACAACCAATATAATACAAAATGGTGTAGGGGAATGATTTTTGGGTTTACACGTCAATATAGTTTTGAGTTCGAAATAATAGAGTTCAAAATTTGAGCAAGAAATAGAAGGAAAAGTGACACAACCAATATAAAACAAAATGGTGTAGGGGAATGATATGGGGATTTACATGTAAATTTAGTTTTGAGTCCAAAATAACAGGTTTAAAATTTTAGAAGAAAATTCAGGGTAAAGGACTTAACCAATATAACACAAAATGGTGTAGGGAATGATATGGTGGGTCTACACGTCAATTTTCTTTTGAGTCCAAAATAATAGGGTTCAAATTTTGAGTTGTAAATACAACAAAAATTGAACCAACCAATAGAAATAAATGTTATAGGGGAATGATATGGCATGTTAACATGTCAATTTGGTTTTAAGTACGAAATAATAGGGTTTAAAATTTGAGCAGAAATACAATGAAAAGTGACACAACCAATATAACAAAACAATTGTGTGGGGGAATGATATTGAGGGTTTACACGTCAATTTGGTTTTGAGTCCAAAATTCTAGGGTTTAAAATTTGAGAAATAAATATAAGGAAAAGAGACACAATCAATATACCACAAATGGTGTATGGGAATGATATGGCTAGTTTACACATCAATTTGTTTTTGAGTCCAAAATAATAGGCATCAAAATATGAGTAGTAAAAAAAAAAATTTACACAACCAATATAACAAAAATGGTGTAGGGGAATGATATGGTGGATTTATACGTCAATTTGGCTTTGAGTCTCAAATAATACATTTCAAATTTTGAGCAAGGTAAAAACAAGGCAAAGTGACACAACCAATATAAGAAAAAATGGTGTAGGGAATTGATATGGCATGTTTAGACGGAAATTTGGTTTTGAGTTCAAAATAATAAGGTGGAAAATTCTATTATCAAATACAAGACAAAGTGATGCAACTAATAGGACACAAAATGTTGTAGCGGAATTATATGGCTGGTCTACACATCAAAGTTGTTTTGAGTTTGAAATAATAGGGTTGAAAATTTTGGCGGTAAATAAAAGGAAAAGTGACTCAACGAGTATAAAAAAAATTGTGTAGGGAATGATAGGATGGGTTTACACATCAATTTGGTTTTGAGTCGTAAATAAAGTTGAAAATATAACACAAAATGGTTAATGGGAATGATATGAAAGGTTTACAAGTGAATTGTTTTAAGTCGGAAATATTATGTTTCAAAATTTGAATAGTAAATACAAGGAAGAGTGAAAAAACCAATATAATACAAAATGGTATAGGGAATGATATGGCAGGTTTACACACTAATTTTGTTTTGAGCACGAAATAATAATGATAAAATTTTGAGTAGTAAATATAAGGAAAAGTGACACAACCAATACAACAACAAATGGTGTAGCGAAATAATATGGCGGAGTTAACATGATAATTTGGTTTGACTAAGAAACAACAAGGTTCAAAATTTGAGAAGTAAATACAAGGAGAAGTGACACAAAAATATAAAAAAATATGGTGTAGGGGAATGAGATGGTGGGTTTATATGTCAATTTGGTTTTGAGTCTAAAATAGTATGGTTCAAAATTTGAGAATTAAATACAAGCCAAAGCTACATGTTGCCAATATAACTAAAAATGTTTCTAGGGTAATGACATGTAACGCGTTTAACGTAAATTTGGTTTTGAGTCTAAAATAATAGGGTTGAAACTTTGAGAAGTGAAAACAAGGTAAATTGACACAACCAAGATAACACAAAATTGTGTAGGGGAATAATATGGTGGGTTTAGACCTCAATTTTATTTTGAGTCCAAAATAATAGGGTTCAATGGTGTTGGGAATGATATGGCATGTTAACATGTCAATTTGGTTTTGAGTACAAAATAATAGTGTACAAATTTTGAGTAAGTAAATACAAGGAAAAGTGAAAAAACCATATTTAAAAATTAAATGGTGTAGGGGAATTATATGGTGGGTTTAAATGTCAAAATATTTTTGAGATTGAAATAATAGGGTTCAAAATTTGAGAAATAAATACAAGAAAAGTGAAACTACCAATATAACATAAAATGGTGTAGGTGAATGAGATGGTGGGTTTACTTACAAATTTTGTTTTACGTGTAAAATATTATGGTTCAAAATTTTAGAAGTAAATTCAAGAAAAGTGATTCAACCAATATAACACAAAATGGTGTTTGGGAATGATATGGTGGGTTTACATGTCAAGTTATTTTTCAGTCTGAAATAATGGGCTTCAAAATATTTGTAGAAAAAAAGGAAAAGTGACACAACCAATATTACACAAAATGGTGTAGGAAATGATATGGCAGTTTAGATGTCAATTTGGTTTTGATTTCAAAATCATAGGGTTGAAAATTTGAGCAATTAATAAAAACAAAATTGACAAAACCAATATAACAAAAATGGTGTAGGGAATGTTATGGTAGATTTACACATTAATTTGGTTTTGAGTATAACATAATAAGGTTCTAAATTTGAGCATTAAATACAAGGAAAATGGAAATAACCAACATAACATAAAATGGTGTAGGGAAATGATATGGTCGGTTTACACATCAAGGTTGTTTTGAGTCCGAAATAATAGGGTTAAAAATTTGAGTAGTAAATAAAGAAAAAGTGACAAAACCAATATAAAATAAAATTGTGTAGTGGAATTATATGGCGGGTTTATATGTCGATTTGGTTATGAGTCTCAAATAATATGCTTCAAAATTTGAGCAAAGAAATATAAGGAAAAATGACACAACTAATCTAACAAAATATTGTGTAGGGAATGATGTGGCGTATTTACATGTGATTTTTTTGAGTCCAAATATAATGTTTCAAAATTTGAATATTAAATAAAAGGCAAAGTGATACAACCAATATAACACAAAATGGTATACGGGGAATGATATGGGGTTTACGGTGGTAAATTTGGTTTTTAGTTCGAAATAAGAAGGTTCAAAATTTGAACAGCGGTAAACTTAAGGAAAATGACACAACTAATATACAAAAAAATTATTTATGGGAATGATAATGTGGGTTTACACGTCAATTTGGTTTTGAGTATGAAATAATAGGGTTCAAAGTTTGAGCAAAGAAATACAAGGAAAAGTGACAAACCAATACAACAAAAAGTGGTGTAGGGAATGATATGGCATGGTTTACACGTTAATTTGGTATTCAAATCAAATAATAGGGTTTAAAATTTGAGAAGTAAATACAAGGAAAAGTGACACAACCATCATAACATAAAATAATGTAGGGAATTATATGGTAGGTTTACACGATAATTTGCTTTTCATTTTTAAATAATAGGGTTCACAATTTGAAGAATAAATACAAGGAAAGTGACACAACCAATATAGAACAAAATGGGCTTGGGGAATGTTATTTTGGGTTTACATTTTAATTTCTTATTGATTCTACAAGTTGATAGTTTTCAAAATTTGACCAAGAAATACAAGGAAAAGTGACACAACCAATATTAAAAAAAAAAGTCTTGGGAAATGATATGGCAGATATACACATAAATTCTATTTTGAGTCCAAAATAATAGGTTTCAAAATTTTGGAGTAAATACAAGGTGAAGTGAAACAACAAATATAATAAAAATGGTGTAGGGGAATCATATGGCGGGTTTACAGTAAATTCAGTTTGTGTATGAAAGAATAGGGTTCAAAATTTGAGAAGTAAATAGAAGGAAAAATGACACAAACAATATAACACAAAATGGTGTATGGAATCATATGGTGGGTTCACATGTAAATATAGTTTCGAGACCAAATAATAGGGTTCAAAATTTGAGCAATAAATACAAGGTAAAGTGCCACAACCAATATAATACAAAATGGTGTACGGAAATGATATGACGGATTTGATGTCAATGAGTTTTGAGTCCGAAATAATAGGTTTCAATATTTGACCAAGAAATACGAGGTAAAATCGACACATCTAATATAACACAAAATAATTGAGGGAATGATTTGGGAGGTTTACATGTCAATTTTTTTAGTCCAAAATAATATGTCTTAAAATATGAGCAAGAATTACAAGGAAAAGTCATACAACCAATATAACGCAAAATTGTTAATGGTAATGATATGACAGTTTACACATCAATTTGGTTTTGAGTACAAAATAAGATGGTTCAAAATTTGAAAAATAAATAGAATGAAAATTTAAAAACTAGTATAATACAAAATAGTTTAGGGAATGATATGGTGGGTTCAAACGTCAATTTGGTTTTGATTACAAATAATAAGCTTCAAAATTTAGGTAGTAAATACAAGGCAAAGTTACACAACCAATATAACTAAAAATTGTTTAGGGAATGATATGGTAGGTTTAGTCATGAATTTCCTTTTAGTCCAAATATTAGGCTTAAATATTTTATTAGTAAATACATGGTAAAGTGACACAACTAATATAATAAAAAATGGTGTAAGGGAATATTATGGTGGGTTTACACACCATTTGGTTTTGATTTTGAAATAATAGGGTTCAAAATTTAAGAAGTAAATACAAGAAAAAGTGACACAACCAATGTAACAAAAATGGTGTAGGGAATGATATGGCGGGTTTACACATCAATTTGGTTTTGAGTCTAAAGTAATAGGTTTCAAAATTTTAGCATTAAATACAAGGCAAAGTGACACAACCAATATAACACAAAATGGTGTATGAGAATTTTATGGCGTGTTTACACGTAAATTTTTTTAGTATGAGATAATAAGGTTTAAAATTTGTGAAGCAAATACAAGGAAAAGTGACACAACCATTGTAACACAAAATGATGTAGGGTAATAATATGATAGGTTTACACAACAATTTAGTTTTGAATCAAAAATAATAGGGTTCAAAATTTGAGTAGCAAATATAAGGAAAAGTGACACAATGAATATAACATAAAATGTTTTAGGAGAATGATATGGAGGGTTTACATGTAAATTTAGTTTTGAGTCGAAATCATAGGGCTTAAAATTTGACTAGTAATTACAAAAAGAAAAGTGACACAACCAATATAACACAAAATGTTGTATGGGAATTTTACAAGTTAATTTGGTTTTGTGTATAAAATAATAGGGATCTAAATTTGAGTGCTAAGTAAAAGGCAAAGTGACACAATATAACCAAAAATGATGTAGGGGAATGATATGGTAGGTTTAGAATGAAATTAGGTTTTGAGTTTGAAATAAAAAAGTGCAAATTTTGAGCAATAAATACAAGGCAAAGTGACAAAATAAATATAACACAAAATGGTGTAGGGGAATGATATGGGGCTTTACATTTCAATTTTGTTTTGAGTCGAAAATAATAGGGTTCAAAATTTTAGAAATAAATACAAGGTAAAGTGACACAACCAATATAACATAAAATGGTGTAGAGGAATGATATGGCAGGAAAGTTTACACGTCAATTTGCTTTTAGTCCAACATAAGAGGGTTCAAAATTTGAGCGGTAATCTCAATGAAAAGTGACACAACTAATATAACACAAAATTATTTATGGGAATGATAATGCGGGTTTACACATCAATTTGGTTTTGAGTCTCAAATAATAGTGTTAAAAATGTGAGTAGTAAATATAAGGAAAAGTGACACAGCCAATACAACATGAAATGGTGTAGGGAATGATATGATGGGTTTACATGTTAATTTGGTATTGAGTCCGAAATAATAGGTATTAAAATTTGAGAAGTAAATACAAAGCAAAGTGAGACAACCATCATAACACAAAATGTTATAGGGGAATGATATGGCGGAGTTTACACGATAATTTTATTTTGATTCCAAAATAATAGGGTGCATAATTTGAACAAGAAATACAAGGCAAAGTGACATAACCAATATAGAAAAAAATGGTCTAGGGGAATGATATGGCGGTTTTACATGTTAATTTGGTTGTGAGTATGAAATAATATTTTTCAAAATTTGAGTAGTAAATACAAGGAAAAGTGACATAACCAATATAAAAAAATGGTCTTAGGAATTATATGACGGTATACACGCTCAATTTGGATTTGAGTCCAAAATAATAGGTTTCAAAATTTGTGCAATGAATACAAGGAAAAGTGAAACAACAAATATTAAAAATGGTGTAGGGGAATGATATGGTGGGTTTACATGTCAATTCGGTTTGTGTACGAAATAATAGGGTTCAAAATTTTAGAATTAAATAAAAGGAAAATTGACACAACCAATTTAAAAAAAACGGTGTTGGGGAATGATATGTGTTTACATGTCAATTTGGTTCTAAGAACAAATAATCGGGTTCAAAATTTGAGCATAAATACAAGGCAAAGTGCCATAACCAATATATCAAAAATGGTGTAGGTGAATGATATGGCTAGTTGACACGTCAATGATGTTTTGAGTCCGAAATGATATGTTTTAAAAATTTCAAACCTATTTTGCATGGGTTTACATGCCATATCAAACCTATAATAAGTTTTGTGTTGAGGGAATGATTTTGCAGGGTTTATATGCCAATTTTTTTGAGTCCAAAATAATATGTCTCAAAATTTTACGAGTAAATACAAAGAAAATTGATACACCAATATAACACAATATGGTATATGGTAATGATACCACGTGTTTGCACGTCAATTTGGTTTTGAGTACGAAAGAATGTGGTTATAAATTTTAATAGAAAATAACATGAAAATTGAAAAAAAGATTGTAACAAAAACTAGTGTACGGGAATGATATGGTAGGTTTAAACGTATATTTGGTTTCAAGTCCAAATAATAAGCTTCAAAATTTGAGTAGTAAATACTAGGAAAAGTGACACAACCAATATAACAAAAAATTGTGGAAGGGAATGATATGGCAGTTTACATGTCTTTTTGGTTTTGAGTCTAAAATAATTGGTTTAAATATTTGATTAGTAAATACAAGGTAAATTGACACAACCAAAGATAACACAAAATGGTGTAGGGGAATAATATGGTGACTTTACACACAATTTAGTTTTGATTTGGAAATAATAGGGTTCAAAATTTGAGAAGTAAATACACGAAAAGTGACACAAACAATGTAACAAATAATGGTGTAGGGAATGATATGGCGGGTTTACACGTCAATTTGGTTTTGAGTTTAAAATAATAGGTTTCAAAAATTTAGCATTAAATACAAGGCAGAGTGACACAACTAATATAACACAAAAATGGTGTATAGGAATGTTATGGTGTGTTTACATGCAAATTTGTTTTTAGTATGAGATAATAGATGTTAAAATTTGAGAAATAAATACAAGGAAAAGTTACACCACCAATGTTACACAAAATAGTGTAGGGGAATAATATGACAAGTTTAAACATAAATTTTTGTTTTGAATCCAAATAATAGGGTTCAAAATTTGAGCAGCAAATACGAGGAAAAGTGAGACAACCAAGATCACACAAAATGTCATAGGGAATGATATGGAGGGTTTACACTTTAATTTGGTTTTGAGGTTGAAATAATAGGGCTAAAATTTTGACCAGTAATTACAAGGAAAAGTGACACAACCAATATAACACAAAATGGTGTTGGCACAATTATATGGAAAGTTTACACGTCAATTTGGTTTTATGTCTAAAATAATAGGGTATGAAATTAGAGTGGTAAGTATAAGACAAAGTGACACAAACAATATATAACCCAAAATGGTATACATGAATGATATGGTAGGTTTACACTTAAATTTGGTTTTGATTCTAAATAAAAAGGTTTAAAATTTGAGCAATAAATACAAGGCAAATTGAAAAATAAATATAACAAAAATGGAGTAGGGGAATGATATGGGGGGCTTTACACATTAATTTGGTTTTGATTATGAAATAATAGGGTTCAAAATTTTAGAAGTAAATACAAGGAAACTTTAGTAGACCAATATAACACAAAATGGTTTGAGGGAATGATAAGGTTGGTTTATTCATGAATTTTTTTGAGTCCATAATCATAGGGTGTAAATTTTGGGCATTAAATACAAGAAAAAGTGACACAACCAATATAACACAAAATTGTGTATGGGAATAAAATTTGGGGTTTGAGCGACAATTTGATTTTAAGTCCTAAATAATAGGGTTCAAAATTTTAGACGTAAATACAAAGAAAAGTAAGTCATCAATATAACACAAAATGGTTTAGGGGAATGATATAGTGGGTTTACATGTCAATTTGATTTTGAGTCCGAAATAATAGGGTTCAAAATTTGAGCAAGAAATATGCGGAAAAGAGACATAACCAATATAAAAAAATGTGTAGGGAATGATATGGTAGGTTTACACGTCAATTTGGTTATGAGTCCAAAATAATCGGGTTAAAAATTTGAATAATAAATTCAATGCAAAGTGACACAACCAATATAAAAAAATCGTGGTAGTGGAATGATATGGCAGGTTTACACATCAATTTGGTTTTGAGGCCAAAAATATAGCTTTTAAAATTTGAGCAAGAATACAAGGAAAATTCATGTAACCAATAAAACAAAAATTAGTGTAGGGGAATGATATGGTCGGATGACATGTCATTTTTCTTTGATTCCAAAATAATAGGTTTCAAAATTTGTGTAGTAAATATAAGGAAAAGTGACACAACCAATATAATTTTTTTAGGGTAATGATATGACTTGTTTTCACGTCAATTAGGTTTTGAGTATGAAATAATAGGGTTCAAAATTTATGTACTAAATACAAGGAAAATTGACATAACCAAGATAATATAAAATGGTTTAGGGAATATATGGCAGGTTTACATGTCAATTTGGTGTCAATCCAAATAATAAGGGTCAAACTTTGATCAAGAAATACAAGGTAAAGTGATAAAACCAATATAAAAAAAAATAATGTAGGGGAATTATATGGAAGGTTTACAGTCAGGGCTTTTTTGTGTCCGAAATAATAGGTTTTAAAAGTTGACAATTAAAAATAACGAAAAGTGAAACAACCTATATAAAACTAAATGGTGTCTAGGAATGATATGGAAGGTTTACACATAAATTTTGTTTTGAGTCCAAAATAATAGGATTCAAAATTTGAGCAAAGAAATACAAGGCAAAGTGAAATAACAAATATAACAAAAATTGTGTAGGGAAATTATATGACGGATTTACACGTCAATTTATTTTTGAGTCCGAAATATTAGGGTTCAAAATTTGAGTAGTAAATACAAGGCAAAGTGCCACAACCAATATAATACAAAATGGTGTATGTGAATAATATGGCATATTTACACATCTAATATAACATAAAATACTGGAGGGGAATGTTTTGGTTTGTTTACATGTCAATTTGTTTTTGAGTCTTAAATAATATGTTTGAAAATTTAAGATTAAAATTCAAGGAAAATTGATACAACCAATATAACATACAATGGTGTAGGGTAATGAAATGGTGGGTTTACAAGTCAATTTTGTTTTGAGTCCAAAATAAGAGGGTTTAAAATTCGAGTAGTAAATACAAGGAAAATGACATAACCAATATAACACAAAAACATGAATGGGAATTATATTGATGGTTTACAAGTCAATTTGGTTGAGTCCGAAATAATATAACGCAAAATTAGTGTAGGGAATGATATGGTGGGTTTACACGTCAATTTGGATTTTAGTATGAAATAATTGGTTTTAAAATTTGAGAAGTAAATAAAATGAAGAGTGACATAACCAATATAACAAAAAATAGTGTATGGGAATGATATGACAGTTTTACACGTAAATTCTATTTTGAGACCAAAATAATTGGTTTGAAAATTTGAAAAGTAATTAAAAGTAAAATTGATGCAACCAATATATAGCACAAAATGGTGTATGTGAATGATATGGCATGTTTACAAAACAATTTTGTATTGAGTCCGAAATAATAGAGTTCAAAATTTGAACAATGAATACAAGTAAAAGTAACACAACCAATGTATGACGTCAATTTAGTTTTGAGTAACAAAGAATATGGTTAGAAATTTGAGCACTAAATACAACAAAAATTGGCATGCCCGATATAAAACAAAATAGTGTAGAAAAATGATATGCCAGTTTACACTTCAATTTGATTTTGCATCCAAATAATAGGTTTGAAAAATTAAGCAAAGTAGTACAAGGCAAAGTGACACAACCAATATAACATAAAATGGTGTAGGGGTATGATATGGTGGGTTTACACATCAATTTGATTTTAAGTGCAAAATAATAGGGTTCAAAATTTGAGCAATAAATATAAGGAAAAATGACATAACCAATAGAAAAAAATGTTGTATGGGAAAGATATGGAGGGTTTACCCATCAATTTTGTTTTGAGTCGAAATGAAGGGTTCAAAATTTGAAAATTAAATACAAGGTAGACTAACAAACCCAATATAACAAAAAATAGTGCAGGGGAATCATATTGTGAGTTTACACGTCAATTTGGTTTTGATTTCAAATAATAGGGTTATAAATTTGACTAGAAAATACAAGGATGAATGACATAACAAATATAACACAAAAATGGTGTAGGGGAATGATATGGAGGATTCACACATCAATTTGGTTTTGAGTCCGAAATAATAGGGTTCAAAATTTGACAAGTAAATAAAAGGTAAAGTGACACAAAAATATAACACAAAATGGTGCAAGGTAATGATATGATGGGTTTACACATCAATTTGGTTTTGTTCAAAATTTGAGCAAGAATTACAAGGAAAAGTGACACAACCAATATAATACAAAATGGTGTAGGGGAATTATATGGGAGTTTTATACATAAATATTGTTTTGAGTCTAAAATAATAAGGTTAAAAATTTTAGTAAATACAAGGAAAAGTGACACAACCAAGATAACACAAATAGATGTAGGGGAATTATATAGCAGATTACATGTAAATTTTGTTTTGAGTTTGAAATAATAGGTTTAGTAATTTTAGCAAAGAAATAAAAAGGAAAGTGACATAACCAATATAACAAAAAATGGTGTAGGAGAATGATATTTCAGGTTTACACGTAAATTTGATTTTAAGTCCAAAATAATAGCTTTCAAAATTTGATTAGTAAATACATTTCAAGAGTGACACAACCAATATAGCACAAAATGGTCTAGGGAAATATATGGCAGAGTTTACACAAATTGTTTTGTGATTCTAAATAATTGGGTTCAAAATTTGAGTAGTAAATTTAAGGAAAAGTGACACAACCAATATGACACAAAACGGTGTAGGGGAATGATATGGCGTTTTAGAAGTCAATTTTGTTTTTAGTATGAAATAATAGGTTTGAAATTTAGCTGGTAAATAAAAGGTAAAGTGAAACAACCAATATAATACAAAATGGTCCAGAGAATGATATGGTGGGATTACATGCCAATTAATTTTTGAGTCCAAATATTAGGTTTCAAATTTTTTGGAGTAAATACAAGGGAAAGTGAAACAAAAAATATAACACAAAATGGTGTAGGGAATTGATATGTCGGGTTTATGTGAATTTGGTTTGTGTACGGAAGAATAGGGTTCAAATTTTGAGCAGCAAATTCAAGGAAAAGTGACAAAACCAATATAACACAAAATGGTGTAGGGGAATGATATTATGTGGTTACACATCAATTTGGTTTTGAGTCTAAAATAATAGGGTTCAAAATTACCTAAAATCATGGAATTAAACTCATGGTTTCCACACATATGAGTGGGATGTTAGACATTATTAGAGGTTTTAATCCAATTTCCTACCATCCTAAACAGTCCTTCCCTGGATACTTTGGCTTGATGATATCTCTTAAGTGCCGCGAGATAAAAAAGTATCTAAACTTTCACGAACAATTAATGGGAACCCATGGCACTTGGGATCATCTCACCTAAACCTAAAACTCGCCCGAATACATTATGTATATAAAAACCTCTCTTAGTTTATCCCAAATCCTTCCCATTTCATTGTAGTCACAATGAATGAAACATGGAAAAATCAACCTACGTTAGTGTTGGGGTGTCTAGGAAAATATTTTTGATCAATACCTTGTGGCACCAAAATGATGGTGCCCAAAAATCTGTGTGGGATATTTAATGTTGTTTGAGGTATCATTTTTATACCCAACCATCCCGGCATGACTACATTGGTGGTTAAATGAGAATGTGTTCTTATTGATAAATAATACTAAAAAGAGCATTTTTCGTACAATATAGGTGGTGAAATGAGAAGGTTTTCTTGTTTTTCAGTTTCCAATTAAAATTTATCATCAAAACTCCAATTAAATTTTTGTTTGTTGTGTGGATGTGTTTTTAATGTTTTTAATTGGTAAGTAATTGTTTTGGTTTAGTAGATGTAGATTATAAATGCTTCAATGAAATTATGTCTACAATTGATCAATGTGTTGGAAAGCTTGAGAAAAATATATAATTTACCATCAAATCGCAACTTAAACATGTGGTTGTTAAGCATGGATGTTTTATATTTGTGTGTGACAAAATTTATTACGATCAATGCAACATTTGGAGATAATGCAACCAAACATATTTAGTGGATGAGGGATGTAAACACTTTAATGGAATTATGTTGAAAAAATATCAATTTATATGTGTGGCATACTTTCTTTTCCATCCTATCTATCTCAATGAAAATCTAAACTTTATCATCAAAATTCCAATTAAACCTTTTAGTTTTTTATAAGTGTGTTTTCTTGGTGTGAGAGAGAATCAATTATAGCTAGTCCAATTCTTGGTGATGGTGGAGAGATAATTTATTGGTGATTATTTACACCAACCTTTCTCAACACACTCCTAGGTTGTACCATAATGGGAGCTATAGAACAATGTATGAAAACCAACCTTAGTATACTTTTTCTATTAGCTTCCAAGAACATGTTCAATCATTTGGTTGAACACTTGATGTTCAATAATTCTTTCAAATAGTTAGCAATCATCCAATAATCATCCACACTTTTCATTCATGTGTATAAGAGTATCTTGTAATAGTTTTTGCATGGAAAAATTTAATTCACTATGATATATGTACTTTCTTGGAAATGTAGGTATGCAATACCTGAAAGTATGTGTTATAGTTTATAGTGGATGTGTTTAGTATGGGGAATGTATAACTCCTATTTTAACAAGTGACATATATAGTGTTGTGATAATGATATTGAGATTCTAAGAAGTGTATGACATTGACATTGGGATTATATGATTATAATTGATGGCATTGAATGTTTTTAGTAATTGCAAAGTTGTATGTTTATTCTATATACTTTAATACTCATGTTCAAAACATAATAAATTTTTAAAAATTATTAATACATGCTATCATAACATACGTATGGAATCATAATAGTCAAATTATACATATAAAGAGTTCTTTATCCACTATACAAGTTGGAAATATTTTTGTTTTTGTTTTGTATACTATATTTATTTTTAAAGCCATGATGGCATAAATTTTTTGAACAAAATGAATGTATAAAAAGATGATCCATATAGTTGTACAATGATATAAATAAATAAATACAAGTCTAAGACTACATGCCATGAAGGAATGCAACAAAATTTTATACATCAAACCTATGGGATATCATAAAACAATATGGTTCTCTTGTCCTAATGAAAAGATGAAGAACCAATCTCATTAGTGGGATGTACCTTTCACTTATTAGACATCCTAACTAAAGGGATGATTTTAGCTCTACCTAGAAATAAAAATAAATAAAATACACATTGGTATACGAATAATGACATATACAATGACATTAGTTACAAATAAAAAAATCACAAAAATATCATAATCCCTTTAAATAATTATTTTCCTCTTGTAAATGACCTCAAGGAATCAACCTTAGGTGTATCAAGCTTAGTGGAAGGTGCATGAACTGGAGTTCTAACCCCCTCTTGTGAAACCGTGAAAAAAATTTAGAATACATATGAATTTCATTTATTTACACTAAATGATGTTATTTAATGCAATAAATTCATTATGAAATTTACATTACTAGCTGATATGGGTAAGAGGCACATCGGACACTATTCCGATAACAACTTAAATATCTAGAAATTGTCAAATATTGGGAGGAGACTCTAATGATGTTATCAATCGAGAACAAGAACAAAGTTACATAACCATAACGAAACTTACACACATACAAGTTACATCTACATAACGCTTATTTCACTAAATTTTGACTTATTCTAGTTTGAGTAGCTAAAAAATATAAAGGGTGCCAACATTGGAATCCAATATTACTATTTTTGGATTCCAAAATGTCAAATATTAGAATTATCTTTACTCCAAAATCACACATTGGATTCCAAAATTGCATATATTGGAATCCAGAATCACATATATTGGAATCCAAAATCACCTATATTGGAATTAATTGTACTCCAAAATCACATATATTGGAATCCAAAAATCAAAATATTGGAATCTATTAATTCTCCTTCCGAGTCCAATATATCTGGTCAAAATTTAAATTTATAAATATGTGAAAAAACATTTAATGATTTCAGAGAATCTAACATTGATTTGAGAAATAATTCTAACGACCACTAGCCCGTAGTATAGTAATGATACATGTTCTATTTTATAAGGGCTAGAAGTTGCTAGCCTTAATGATTGATTTGGAATAATTCTCTTATCTGTTTTAAGATTAAACTATGAAAATTTGAATATTTCAAATGTCATCATGGGCAAGCCCACTAGGGTAATGACATTCACGAGATGTGAGACACTTCCAAATTCAATTACTTGGCTCAATTGAACCTTGGGAAAGCATGAAATTATCAAAGATGTTATGAATAAACTTAAAGAGGATAAAGATTTAATTTAGGAGAATTTAATTAATCGTAAAAATTCCAGATATATTTTCATATTTAAAGTTATATCTCAAAGTTACTTCATTTATTATGGTGTAATTGAACCTCCGTGTGCAACCAGAGAATTTATGAAGATTCTATAAAGAAATTAGCAGAAGGCAACGATGTAGTGTAAGAGAATGTAATTAATTATAAAACCATACCATATATATTTTCATATGTAAATTTAGATATAACATTAACCGTAAGAGACATGGCATAAAGATTTTCATATTCAAATATGGATATGAACTTATTTAAAAATAACTCTAAAACTATCCCATATATATTTTAGTATTTAAATATTGTTACAAAATAAATTGAAAATCCTTTACTAAAGATAGAATTATTGTAAAACATATGAATAATCATTTGAATTTATAATGTAACACTATTCGGATGATGAGCTTCAAAATCAACAATAAAAACATAGTAAAGGTCTAATAAAAAAGCTCCTATAATTATTTTGGTATCTAATATAATCCCAAACATCTTTAATGTCCTTCAATGGTTACAAAATATAACAAGTATTTGTCTTCTAACTTAGAATCTATGTTAAATGTTTCAAAGCAATTATGTAGTTCATAACATCATTGAACTTTTTTCTCTAAAGAGTCATCTACAAGCACCGCATTTTTATAATTGTATGATGCTTTAAACCATGACCAAATGGATTTAATATTATTGAGATATAATTTTGGATTCCCAGAACCTTCATAATCGTGAGCATTTGGTCTCGACGCAATCTTCCCGTGTAAATATGAACTCTAAGTCTTGCAACCCGCAAGCCAACTGCTTTGAAGGAATGAAGGCATCATATCATCAACATTTGACTTCCTCAATGATGTCCATATTGCTATTTTGAAAAAAATTGCACCATTGCAAGTAATATTTCACATTAGGTCTCGAGAAAATAAATTATTTTTGATCTCGATGCCACAAATTTTTTTTTAAATTGTTTAAATGTTGAATCACCTTTTTGAGGTGTGTGCTCTTATAACACCATTTATATCAAATATGATCAGTTTCATGTTGCATGTGTTCGTATCTATAAATAAAAAAATCAAAATCAAATGGTTGAGGAGGTGAATCAATTGAAAATAAAAAAATGTCCCTTTTGATATTGTTATATCAAAAATAAAATGGTTGTAGGTGGTGACAAAGGTAAAATCTAAGGGCGTTCCTCATTTCTTATTGTTATACTAGGAATATTTTTTTGTGAAGAATTTATTTGAATAAAATGTAATGTTTCAGCAATGAGTCTTTACATACCGTATTTTAGTTATTTCATTGCATTGGAAAGTGGTATACATTTTCTAATATCGAAGCAAAAACTAGTATTTAAGCATGCTCAAAATTAATTTAGGAATACATATTTCATTAATAAAAATTGCTCAAAGATTTGTTACATTAAATATTTTCTGTTAATTCACATTTGTAACTTATACACTCACACTTTGAACTTATAATCAAGGAAAATTTAAATTCTCCCAACTTATAATCGTACAATCATAATTTAAATAGTTACATAACCATCACTAAAACATATGAATGTATTTTATTTACAATGTTAAGTTGTATCATCACAATAACATTTTGAAATGCTAACTTTTTATTTAGCATTTACTCACTCTAAATATTTGATTGCCTCTACCACATTCATCCTTTGACATTATTGGTGATAAGTCTTTGTGTAAATTGGTCATCAACCACATATCTTTTGAGAAATTTTCTCCTCTGCTTGTCATCCAAACCATAAATTTTTTTGGAGTGTTTCCCTTTACACCTAATGTAATACACATTGTGTCTTAAAAATTGTAGGTAACATCGTTTCTTACTACTCTAAACATTTTATAGATATTTTAATGCAATTTTTTAATATTGGTAAATAGTTTTTGAAAGGACTATACCCTTATTGTGTACAAAAGGAGGCCTAAAAGCACGAATAAGAGAGAGGAGGAGAGAAGGCATGTATCAAAGCACAAAAGTTACAAAAAAGAACACCGAAGCCTAGAAACAAGACACAAACGAGACTTAACAAAAAAAACAACGGCAACAAAAAAGCAAAGAAGCCTTTGATAAGCCAGGTTACCAAGAAGCGGTAGTAAGCTGGACTACTTCTTGGCCGCTTGATCAATACTCATCTTTACTTTTTCCAAGCATGATACATACCAGCGTGGTCATATGAGCAGATCCGTCTTATCGAGCTCCTCTCTGGTTCTTTTACTCTCTTTCTCATTGCCCCAAAGAGTAATCGGGACACCGCTGAGATGCGAAACACTTCTTGCATGACCTTCGATGAATTCCTCTATGGCCCTGAATGCTGCAATATTATACTCATGCCTAGTCTTCGTTTTCCCAAGGCGGGAGTCTAGGGAGGTCAGTTTTTTGTATATTTCATCAAGCTGGCTATTGCCAATGCTCCCTTCTCCCTCAATGCTTTTTTGCCTTTTTGCTTAGCAAGATTTTTACCTCATCCTTCAAGAATTTAAGCTCACCTCTAAGGCCTCCAATCTTCTAGAAGGGTTATCCGTTGGTGCCGCTGGGACCGGCACTACTAATGTTCAGCAGATCACGAGCAATGTCATCCAAAGGTTCATCCCCCTCAGCAGTAGACTCAAGATTGAGTCTCCTAGAAGCCCTGGTGACACGTTTAGAAGTAGAGACAGTGTGGGTGGCAGGGCAGCAAAGGGGGAGGAAAGAAGGAGAAGCATGAGCAGCTGCATGGGGCATCGGCACCGGAGGCGGGGCGCGAGGGGCAGCGGGGAGACAGGATCGGCAGCAACGAGCCCAACAAAGCCAGGCCGGGAGAGGAAGGGAGACCGGGAATTTGATAAGGCGATCTTGTGAATAAGCGAAATAAGCCCTTGGTGAAGGGGAACCGCCGGGTATATTCGGAACTCCAAAATGGAGCGCTCAAGAGAGTTTAATGTATAGTGGGGAAGCAAACCAACCTACTCCTACGAAAGTGATTCAAAAAGACAAGGTGCTTGGCAGGGACAGTAACAAACCTGCCTTCCAAGGATATGTAGCGAATCATCATGCGGGTGACTTCATCATACGGAGAAGGAATTGAATTAACAAGCAAACCCGCGGTGTTGAATATAAGCTTCTCCTCCTCCTCCACAAATCTTCTCTCTTCAGCCTCTTTGATAACCCTCTTGTTGAAGAAGCGGTATCCTTCAGTGAGGCCGATCTGCTTGGCTATGAGTTCGTCATTAATAAGAATCTTCTGCCCTCCATAGTCGACCATCCTCTCATTCCACTCCTTGGCAAAGCGAACAGAGATGCTTTGATCATGCCCTTGCACTCTCTCCACAAAGTTGGTGAATCCGCCAATACTAAGAATGTTCCAGAGCTCAGTGTTATCTTTCCAAATGGGGTCCACACACACGGCTCAATCTGGCGGAGGCCCTCCCATCTTCACAAGGATGTGCTTTGGTTACAACAATTTTCAAAATACCTTTGGGCGTTGAGAGTGGTTCGTTTCTCACCGTTGCAAGGGTCGCATAAAAATGGGAAGGCTGTGTAGCCGTTGGTCCTCCCACGAAGGCAGTAGGATTGCGATCTGAGTCTGCGTGAAGTCGCGCGTGAAAACCCTTATCCTGTCAACTTTCACCTTGTAGTTATCTTCGGTTTTCGCGGAGCTTGGCAACCGAATATCAACAACTATTGTACTTCCCGCGTGCTTATTGCTTTTAAATTTAGACAACTCCACTTGAAGTTCCTAAACAAAATCTTGCTATCATTTGGAGTAGATATCATATGCCACGCCAAATAAACTAAAACAGCACCTGTGGAAGAATTTATGGATTTCCTCCAAAGATTAAAGCATATCTTTAGAGATTGTTTGCGTGTGAAGGTCCGCATGTATGCTGTTGTGAAGCTGATTAGGGATACTATCATTATCCCAAATAGTGAAATTTAAATTAATGCCATAATTGGCCATTGCATCGGCCAGCTTGTTTCCTTCCCTGTAAGTATGTATGATTCTGATGCTGTTGAAGGTATGACTGATGCTTATGGACTCAGAGATAAAATCTTTGATATTCCAGCTAGGAGAAGAGGACTGATTAAGCAGATTAATAATATTAAGGGAGTCCCCTTCAACAATGAGGTTCTGGATATTTTGGGCCCGAGCAACTCTCAAACCCCAGAGAACAGATAAAGCTTCTGCAAAATGATTGGTTTGGATTCCCATTTTTCCAGCATATGCAACAATCAAATTACCTTTATGGTCCCGTATTGCTCCTCCTCCAGCTGCTGTTCCAGGGTTCCCCTTAGAGGCACCATCAAAGTTCAGCTTGAACCAATTGGATTCAGGGGGATGCCATTTGACCAAAGATCTATCCACACTATTCCCGGGGTTGCTCCAATATCCGATCTGCCAATTTGATAAGATGTGCTTTTCATTTTCAGGGTAACAATTGTTCTTAGGAGGTTTAAATCTGGCCATGTCCTCTTTGATGCCTTGGGAGATCTTGCCAGTAGTGAGTTTAAAATTCTGCTTCTTATTTCTAAAAACTATATTATTTCTATCCTTCCAGATCCTCCAAATTAAATGCGGGATGGCTAATTTCCAGATTCTTTTGATAGCACAATGTCTGAATGGTGGGTTCCATTGGTTCCACAGCTGAGTAAGATCCTCCTAAGCATCACCCAGAGAGCTTCAAATTTGGAAAGGACAAAGTTCCAAACTCTAAAGGCATAATCACAGTGTATGAACAGATGTCTAATGTCTTCATAGCTATTCCTACAAAGGTGGCACCAATTGGGAATGATAAATCCTCTTTTCATCAAATTGTCAGTGGTGAGAATTTTACCTCTGATGGCCAGCCAAAGAAAAAAATTTATTTTGGGGGTTAACTCAGGCATCCAGATCAAGTTCCAGTTAAAGTCTGATTGGTTACTGTGGAAAAGACTGGTATAGCCAGATTTGACTGAGTATTTACCCTCGTGTGAATTGCTCCAGATCAGCTCATCCTTGGAATCCAGCTGACACAAAGGGAAGAGATCCAAAAGGTCTTGGAGGGAGGAAATAGTCTGTTTCAGTTCAATACTCTCCATAGTAAGTCTTTTCCAATTCTTGTTGGTGCCATTTCCATCAATGTAGTCCTTGACTTTAGTTCCATATTTTCTTATAAGACTGTCCTTAGCAGTCCCAAATCTCTCCAAGAGATTATCATTGGACCAGTTATCCTCCCAGAAGTTAATGTCGCTGCCATCCCCAATTTTCCATTTGCTTCCCTTCTTAATGAAGTTTCTACTCTTAACCAGATTATTCCAAAAAATGGAACCATTGGGGAGTTGCTCATCATGCAGATAGGAGTAAACAGCTTGCTGATTCAAGTATTTTGTTTTAATGACATCAATCCAGGGTTGTTTCTCAGAAAGCAATCTCCACCCATCTTAGCAATGAGTGCCTCATTCATTTTCTCAATATTTTTATTCCCACCCTCCCTAGATTTAGGGTGCAGACTTTATCCCAGGCCACAAGGTGAAATCTGAACTTTTCTTCCATGCCTTGCCATAAAATTTTTTTCTGAATCCTTTCAATTTTCTCTCTGAAGGAGGAAGGAATTTTGAATAGTGACATGATATATATGGGCAAACTTTGGAGTGTGCTTTTAATGAGAAGGCACTTACCAGCACTAGAGAGAGTGGTCCCTTTCCAACCGGCCATTTTTTTCTGAAATCTCGTCAATAAATCATCCCACACCGTGTGAGAGACTTTCTTCGTGCCAAGAGGGAGGCCTAAGTACGTTGCTGGAAGAGTACCAATTTTACAGCCCAGAATTTTAGCAATCTTGAGTTGTCTTTCCCCAGGGGTGTTAAAGAAAAAAAGGATGCTTTTGTCGTAATTGATCTCTTGCCCTAAGCGTATTCATAAAGGCTGCGAAAGAGCCTTGATAGCTTTAGCTTCAACCACCGAGGCTAATTACATGACTATATTGCAATGTTATTTTCCCAAGGTGAGTAATTGATTCAAGTCAGTCAATAATTTTTATTGAAGGCCTTTGTCAGCTTTTCAACATCAATAAAAGTGATTTTTATTACCGAATCCCATTTCAAATTTTTTGATAATGACTTTATAAAATCTTTTAGGCCACCTTGCAAGTTGATAGTCTTATTGCAAAAACTTAAATGACATGTCCTTAGAGGGTAATGATGCTCAAGTAAATATTTTTTCAATTCTTGTGGCTAATCTCAGGAAGTAAATAATTTTTTTAATTGGTCTCATATCAATTCTAACCAATGCCAAAATCAACATTTTAGCTTTCTACCACTTACTTTTCACCGGTGGGCCTTGCATGTAAGATTTTTAAAATCTTCTTTACCTGCAACTTGAGATCCTTTCATGTAAGATCTGCTTCAAACAAACATCAATCTATGCATTATTAATATAGCTCTTGTTATGGAAAATGAAAGTGTATTTGAAAAAAATAGTGATGTGCGTGGTAAAATGGTAAATTCAATATTATCACTTTAGGTAACTACCACTTACTTACTAAGCTTCCATCTTAGCTTATAAACCCTCCTTTTGTTGGTGTTTTTGATGCAAGATGTGTTTCAATTCATAAAATATTTAATATTATGGCATATGAAAGCATAATTGAAAAGCATACGGGTCTCCATGGTAATATGGTAAGTACAAATAAAAATTTCTATGCCTTCCGAATGAATTGAAGTTTGCCTATAAACTGAAAAACAGAGATATTGTTATATAAGCTATGCCATTTGAACTTGAAGATCAATTCTAATGTTTGTATCATTATGTGGATACTAATGGTTTAGTGCAAACAAACTTAAATTATGAGATTATTGCCACCATTAAATAGGTTATGTGGTAATCTAAATTACTTCTAGAATTAGTTCATATCACTTTCTATAACTTCATAAAGGGTTATGTTTAAAAATACGCATGGCTAAATATGGTTTTGTCTCCCACGATCATGTTGGTTATTCTAATGTTTGGTCATCTATTAATGTTGTTATAAATTTTTGGGTCTTAAAGTTAAGAACTACCACCTAAAATAGTTCTACAATTTAGCTAAAACAAAGCATAAACACCATCAAGATAGAGAACTAAGCAAGATCTAAACTAACATTATAACTTTGAAAACATGAGATCAAAACTATGCATGCTATTTTAACATCTCTACTCTCCTAGATTACCAACAAAATGCATGGACCTATTTAGCTCCAATGGCAATCAAAAATTGCTTTGTTTGATCCTTAAAGAATGCAAGAATAGGAAGCTTTAGCTCTTAACAATGGTGACCTCTCAAGAAAACAAAAGGCAAGCTCTTAGTCTCTTTGCTATATGCTTTGCATTTTCTCTCTTAAGAAGTTTAGGTGTAGGTATAAAGGTAGAAGGAGGGCTCCTTATATAGCCCAATGGATAAAGGAAACACTTCATCCCTTTGCATGTGGGATAAAGGTAAAACATGATTAGGAATGGATAAGGTTGCTTTATAAAGGTAACCTTACTTTAGAAGGGTTTAATTTATGCTTAGCAAGTCATGGGAGTTGGGGGTGTTTTAATTAATCAAAGGTGATTAACTAATAGGTAGATGTAAGCTTATAGAAGCTAATTAGAGGAATATTAGTACGATTTAGGCTATTAGAAGGGGATTAAATCAATTAAATATTGATTTATTGGTTAAATGGAAGGGAAAGCTAATTAATTAATAATAATTAATTAGTCTAGGTAGAAGGGGTGATTTATTAATGGAAGGTCGTTAATTAGGGTATTTGTTGGATAGGTGACTTAATTAATTAGCTTAGTGTAATTAATTAATGATGATATGAGGGAAAATGAGTGCTTTTGATGATATGTCATCGATTTGTGAGAAAGAGGATAATTAACACAATTTAAGTATTTAAATTGCTTGGCGTAATTATGGGTGTCTACATTTGCCCCTCTTTGGGGTGGCGTAAGTGACGCCACTTCAAAGATAGTAGATGGGTGGAATTTTGAAGAGGTAGAAGAAAAATTAGTAGAAGTGAGAGATGCCCCCTCGAGTGTCGATGGGGTGATGAAAGAAGATGATCGATGATCGAAAAAGGTGAGAGATAGATAGAAGAATGGGAAGAGGCAAGATGCCCCAGGTAAGATGGAAGAATAGGGGTGAGAGGAAAGTGATGCGAAGAAATATGGAGGAGGGAGAGAAGAGAGCTAGCCTCTAGCCACTTTGTGTATTGGAACAATTTTGGTGTCATCATATTTCCATAAGAGCTACGTCATCGGTCCTTATGAAAAATATAAGCATACGACAAAGGTAGAATGACATGAAAAGCCATACTACGAATGATTGTCCATTGCTGAAAACACCAACTCCATGCAACATACAAAATGCAATGCAATACGAGAAAGTGAAAGATGCCTAACTCCATGCAACATACAAAATGTAATGCAATACGAGAAAGTAAACAAGCTAAACTAACAGAGAAACATAATATAATGTTTTTATTATCGAAGCTTCAGTTATGACTTGTGTGAAAATTAATGACAAGGGTTGATGATGGTGCCCCAAGCAAGGATACATGCGAGGGGAATAATGGAGGACACTTGGGTCCGATGGAAAAGCAATGTGCACTATGAAATAGTACCAGGCAACTCATTGTGCCCCAGAGTACGAGATGAAGTAAGCAACCTAGCTTTTGTTGATGGAGGTAGATCAAGATGATCCATGAAGTCACACACATGAACAAGTGAGAACCAAAGAGTGACATTTTGTAGGATGATTTTCAATTTTTAGAAGTTTTCTTAAACATATTTGAATTTTTTTTATGATTTTTCTAACATATTTGAATGTTTTGGTTGATTTTGAAAGTTTTATGAAACTATGTATAGGAAGACAAGGAAGCGTGGATGCCCCTAGCGATAGATGGGATGTACAAGGGCATAAGGCCACGTGCGTACCAGAAAGGTGAAGATGCAAAAATGCCCCAATGATTAGGTGGGAGTATTCAAAGGTAAACTCTTCACAGGTAGAAGTGGGACCCAAGGCCATTATGGATAGGTTCAACATGATGATGAACATAAACCAATGAAATGTTGGGAAGAAGCAAGGATGCCCCAACGTAAGTTGGCCTAAAAGCACATGATAGAAAGGAAGGAGAAGATTGTTTTTGTGAAAGGGGACAAAGGTGTCCAAAAACATGGCAAAAAGTAATCTTATACACATGGATGTTCTAAATGAAGTAGAAGAATGATGTGAATGATATGAATGTAGCTTAGAAGCCTCACGATGAAGAAGTGATTAGCCAAAGGCATAAATCGTGAGACGAGATATGGACTAGAGTAAGAGTCTTGAACAAGGTCCAAAAAAGACACTTGGTAACATACTAATCTTGTTTACTCATAGAGATCCAGTGTGTGCACGTGGAGTTTATTACCTCTTGAAGTGAAGATTTAATAGACAACAAGTGAAGAGACCCTAGCCAATGTGTAGGAATGATTTATTGTGAAAGGTGATTTTGTGAATGGATGGTGAAAGGATAGCCATACATTGCTCCACTTGCCAGCCAGGCATCCATAGCCCCGATGGAGATGTATTTGATTCTAATCACAACATTTCTCTACTTGCAATCATCAGCATCCATAGCCCCGATAGAGATTATTGGAAATACCCCAAGAGAGAGTAATATATCAATTTGCTTTTTTTTTTTGTAGCTTTTAGCTTTTGATTTTTGATTGATTTTGATTCTTTTGCTTTAAAAAACTTATTTCAGCTCTCTTGTTTGACAAGGGGTTAAGAACCACTGATGGCTTGATGGAAGGAGGTGGAAGTGCTTACGATGATGACATTGGCTAGTGTCAACAAATATGTCCAAAATTTCTTCACAACAAGTTTATTAGATGTTGAATGTGATAGGATCTCTAAGAGGTCAGTCGTTCTTTAATTTACCAAGGTGATAAAAGACCAGGTCAAATGGATACCATAGAGATAAATGTCACAAAATGCATGTGAATAAGCTAACCAAAATATCACCGAAGGGATGAAAATGGTAGGAAGACTTGCGAAGAATAATAGGAAGGGAAGAAAGAAATATCCATGTGTACACAACACCTGATTGCAATGTTTGATCTTTGTACCTTTGATTTTTGTTGTGTTTTCTCAATGTTTTTTTTTTTTTGTATTTTTGAATTGTTTTTTTTTTTAGATTTTTGATAGTTTTTTGGACCATTGGGACTAACAAAGTCACTCTATGTGTGATAGGATCCAACAACATGATGTTTGTGACTTCCTTGATAAGGGAGACTAAGCGTGTTTGTTTATCAAGAGTCATGTTTTCCCCGATCTCGATGATCGTGGTGAGTTCACACTCAACAAAGGACTGTGATTTATCCTTGAAACATGGATTTTGTATGTGGGAGCTTGAGTTCCCTATCCAGAGGTTTATGCACTTTGCACCATACTTGATGGTTACGTTGATGTGCATTCTTGAATCGCGCTTGATTTAGAATTTTGAGATTGTTTGATTTGTTGGGAGCTATAGAGCTCTTTGCAAGTTTTGATCTGAGCTTGATTAAGAAACTGTTTGGGTTTCTTATAAGCTAACATGCGTGACTTGTCTGATCTCGAGAAGGAGAAGAAAGTGAACGTGGACGTTTAGAACTGATGCGAGAAATGACCATGGGCTTGCCACCATCTTTGGTAGAAGAATAATGTGATTGATGAAAAGGATACGGTCCAAGGATTGAAGAAGATGGGCTACTAGGAGGTGAGCCATAGATAGAAGATGAAGGGCTACTAGGATGTGGCCCAAGAATAGAAGAAGAAGAAGGGCTACTAGATGTGACCCATAGAAGAAGAACTAGGATGTGGCCCAAGAATAGAAGAAGAAGGGCTACTAGGATGTGACCCATAGATGTAAGATGATGGACTACTAGGATGTGGCCCAAGAATAGAAGATGATGGACTACCCGGGGTGATCCATACCTAGAAGACAAGGGGCTAGTTGGACGTGCCCCAAGAATAGAAGATAGTGGACTACTCAAAAATGTCCCACAAATAGTAGAGGGAGGGCTACTAGAAGGTGACCCACACCTAGATGAAGATGAAGGGCTACTTGGCGTTGACCCCATAAGAGATTGTGATTGAGGAATTATGATAGACAAAGAGTTATTGGGTGATGAGAAGATAGGCCATGGATCAATGCAAGACCAAGGAGTTTCATCACATAATGAAGAATGGGAAGATGGAAGATTAAGAGGAGGATCAAGTTGCATGATCTGAGGCTCTTCCTCCATTTCTTGATAAAAGGAATCAACCTTTTCCTCACAATATGCAGATGCATCAAAGTCTAAAGAGAATCCTTTCTCATAATCTGCTAAAGGAATATCTTCATATGCCCCTATAAATGCCCTGATTGTTTCTTCATTCTAAAAGAGATCAATCGGTATGAGTTTTTGATCAACCACCAGGGGTTGATTGGAAGAAAGAGATCCAATTGGTGTGGGAGACTTAGAAGATGCTTGATGATGATTGATAGAAGAAGATGTTGTGGGGGATGAAGAAGATGTGTAGCTATATGTCTCAGGAGTAGAAGAAGGTGGTGTGGACCTACCTATACAATGGTATGTCATATGTAAAATAGTAGGATTAATTCCAAAGTCTATAGATTGTGATGCATGGGTCGATTCAGATGTTTGTCTCGAAGGACTTTGAGTCACACGAATCTTCAAAGGAGGAAGACTTATTGGGGGTGATTGATGAAGAAGGTCCTGCGAAGAAGGGGAGGACCATGATTCAAGAATCACATTGGATGAATAATAACAAGGGTCCTGCAAAGAAAGGGAGGACCACGATTCAAGAATTGTATTAGATTTTGATTGGATGGATTTGGAGTCACGTATCTTCAAAGGAAGAAGACGTCATTGAGGTGACTGATAAAAGGGGTCCTATGAAGAGAGGGAGGACCGCGACGTAGGAGTCACATTAGATGAAGGATGAAGATGATTTGTGGTGACACAAATCTTTAGAGGAGGAGAACATTGTTTAGATGACTGATAATAGAGGTCCTGCGAAGAAGGGGAGGACCGTGACTTAGGAGTCAAATTGGATGAATATGAATAGTAGTTTGGATCCGAATAGTAGTTTGGATCCAAATCATCAGAAGAATCAGAAGAAATGTTTGGATTGGAATCCTCAGAAGAAGAAGAAATGTTTGGATTAGAATCAAAGAAGAGTGGGGGAACTCGAATAATAATTTGGATCAGAAGCATCCAAATCATACCACCGACTATGAGATGAAGGTGGGGAATGAGTTACCCATATGGGCTCTCTAGCACGAAGAACCAAACAAGGTTTAGTTGTAATGGGAATCTTTTGATTTGAATTGCTAAACCTAGGTTCCATATTTTGTAAGTATGGGGAACCACGATAGTCAGTCATTTTTGGCATTTGTTTTAAGCACAAATGTCTAGATCTAGATAGTGTGATGGAACTCCTTCAAAGGGAAGGAAGTGACATGTCGATTTGGGTAGCATAAGGACAACCAACTAGACATTGTGTAAGTATGGAGATGCGTGCGTGATTTTTCAAGAAGGTCTAAGGAAAATAGACATCGTGATGATGTAATCTCGATGAGATCGAAAGGGATTGTCCTAGAAAATAAGTTTTCTGAATGAATAATCACAAGGAACAATCATGCAAGTGTGAAACACAAATCCAATCAACAAGGAAATACACCATATGAAAATGTGATGCAAAGATGATCAACACAATGTCAATATTTACGTCAAGCTCGAAATGAACAAGGCGTAAATATTAACAAAGGGTAGATGTGAATCCCAATCAAAGGATACCATGACAAGTTTAACAACCAACAAGGCCTAAATGTTAAAGGGTGAGGTTTACAAATGTAAGCTACGTAACCACACCAATTGGACACGTCTATCGAGCTTCATGGAGAAGTGAGATATTAGTGTCAAAGTGGTATCGAAATGACGCAAAAAAAGTAAGTGACACCCTTCAAGATTTGGGACAATGTTTGAAATCAAACTAAGTCAAAGTATACTAAGGATGTGTTAAAATGTGGCAGCGTAACACCACAATACAGACACTTAGATCATGTTTACGAAAAACATGACATAAGTATCTTAATTATGTCGAGACAATACAAACAGGTAACATGTCAAAGGGAGATAAAATGATGAATCATTCCTAACTATGATGATGATCTTGACGTGGGTATCAAGATCACAAAGGCTACCAATGATATAAATATGTCTCCACACACTTTAGATGTTTAACTTACCCAGCCACAAACATGGATGGGCGTAAATGGACAAAAAAGTGGCAGAAACAATCGATTGGTAACACAGAGGTAGTCACCCTTCTTTTGATCAACAAAGTGTCAAAAGAATGTGAAGGAAGTAAAAAAAAAGTGGGGATGAAAAATGTTGGCCTCACTTTGGCAGAGTTTCACCTCACCTTAAGGCAAGTGAAAAACTAAGCGAAAGTAACGTGTCACACGTTTCACAATGAAAATATGGTTCACAACTCAACACTATTTTAGAATGGTCAAAGTGGGCTCCTGGCCAAAGTATATCTTCCTAGGTGGTTCTCTCATCCTAGGTGTTACAAAATTATCCACGAGCGGGATGATTTACCCAAATAGTCCCGACTATCTTGGGAGTATCTCGACTTTTCCCCCTTCAAGCACAGTGGGCAATAAATGCATCCATCATGTACTTAAAAGGGTCACGTAGGGACAACTTGTAACTCTATCTCACAAAGGAATCACTAGTCGGTAGGTAGTGCGGAGCACTTCCCATTTCATCCACAAGGTTCCCTCTTGCGTGGACTACTTTGGGGTTCCTGGAACCACCCCCATTGTTGTAGCTTAAGGCGTTATGCCAAAGGGGTTATGTTCCAGTTGAGCGGAGAGGGACGTACCCTTTTCCAAAACCTGCAATATAGTGTTTTGAATATGTTGTTCTTTTTATCTTGTTTAATTAGGTGTGGTTTTCTTGAACACCTTTTGGCAACCTATATAACAATTGTATTAGTAGTTTTTGATTTTTTTTTGATTCCTCCTTTCTTTGACAAGCATTTTTAGGTCCTGCACTCAAGCGTTAGTAGTTCTCCAAGAAAATCACATTATTTAAAAGAGGATTAAGAGTTGCTTTTGATTCTCAAGATCATCCAAGGATGCAAGAGAAGAGCATACACAACAAATAATCCAACTAAAAAGTAAAGAAAATCTTTTCAATCAATGAACCATACAAAATTCTTGATAAATGTTCATTCCCTTAAACCAAAAGTGAAAGATGAAGTTTCCAATTTACCAAATGTTATAAAATGAAGACTAAAGTTGCTTTTGATTCTCAAGATCACCCTAAGGTGCAAGAGAAGAGCATACACAAAAATTTATCCCAACTATATAGAAATGGAAAACTTCAAATCAAAGGACCATTGAAAAATGCTTTGTAAAAGGTTCATTCCCTTAAGCAAAATGAATAATCAAATTTCCAAGTTTAATCCCAATGTTAAAAAGATAGAGATCAAAGTTGTTTTGATTCTCAAGATCACCAAAAGGTGCAAGAGAAGAGAATACACATGCTTTGGTCTAAATCGAGTAAGCATGGAAATACAACATTCATCAAAACATTAGACATGTTAGAAAATGACCAGTTTTAAACTAACAGAAAAACCTATAATTTTTGTAAGTATAAATCCCAAATTTATGTTTTCATTGCATATTTAACTTCAATACCTTTCCAACGCAAAAAAAATGGAGTCATTTTGAGTTCGGGAGAAAAAATTTATGGCCTTCGGAAGATGGGTTACGCATATGCTCTTATGCTCACGGGTATGCACTTGACATGCACTCAAAAATGTCAAAAATCCCTTAATCTACAAAATGGGAAAATTTTTCCAACCAAGATTCAATTTTGACAACAACCCATCACATTAATATATGAATAGAAGACTCAACACTATCAAACATTAACATACATGCTCAAGAATTTAAATTTTCAAGAAATTGACAAAACTAGCATGTAGAATGATGAAAAAGTAAGCTCTAAAAATGAAAACATGATGAAATCTTGAAATTTTCTCACCAAGATTAAATTTTGACAGCAACCCACCACATTAATATGTAAATAGAAGACTCAACACTATCAAACACTAACCTACATGCTCAAGAATTTAAAATTTTCAAGAAATTGACAAAACTAGCATGTAGAATGTTGAAAAAGTAAGCTCTAAAAATGAAAACATGGAGAAATCTTGAAATTTTCCCATCAATTCCAATTTTGACAGCACTTCACCTCCTTTATACCTACAAGGAAGACTCAACACATGCAAACTCAACAAAACAAGTTAAGAAAAATAAGTTAGATCAACATGTGTAAAAGAGGGTTAGTAACCAAAAATGAAACTTAACTACAAAAACTTGAAATTAAGTGCAAAAGGACAATGGAGTAAGTCCCACCGGGCATGCCAAATGTGTGCATGTATACTTTTCTTAATGCTAAATCAAATGAAGCAAGAACTACCACCTAAAATAGTTCTACAATTTAGCTAAAACAAAGCATAAACACCATCAAGATAGAGAACTAAGCAAGATCTAAACTAACATTATAACTTTGAAAACATGAGATCAAAACTATGCATGCTATTTTTTAACATCTCTACTCTCCTAGATTACCAACAAAATGAATGGACCTATTTAGCTCCAATGGCAATCAAAAATTGCTTTGTTTGATCCTTAAAGAATGCAAGAATAGGAAGCTTTAGCTCTTAACAATGGTGACCTCTCAAGAAAACAAAAGGCAAGCTCTTAGTCTCTTTGCTATATGCTTTGCATTTTCTCTCTTAAGAAGTTTAGGTGTAGGTATAAAGGTAGAAGGAGGGCTCCTTATATAGCCCAATGGATAAAGGAAACACTTCATCCCTTTGCATGTGGGATAAAGGTAAAACATGATTAGGAATGGATAAGGTTGCTTTATAAAAGGTAACCTTACTTTAGAAGGGTTTAATTTATGCTTAGCAAGTCATGGGAGTTGGGGGTGTTTTAATTAATCAAAGGTGATTAACTAATAGGTAGATGTAAGCTTATAGAAGCTAATTAGAGGAATATTAGTACGATTTAGGCTATTAGAAGGGGATTAAATCAATTAAATATTGATTTATTGGTTAAATGGAAGGGAAAGCTAATTAATTAATAATAATTAATTAGTCTAGGTAGAAGGGGTGATTTATTAATGGAAGGTCATTAATTAGGGTATTTGTTGGATAGGTGACTTAATGGGCGTAATTATGGGTACATAAGATAAAATTTTAAATTTCCGACTTCTATCATAGAGTCTGTATCATCTAATTAGAATCAATTCTTCATTGTCTTTAACCTTTTCCATATATTTTTTTACTTTTTCTCTCAACATTTTTGAATATTCAATTAGTTTCATAACAATAAAAATGCAATCTAGCTCACTAGTTCTAATAATGGTTAGCTGTCCGTTATTACTTCAAAATAAATATCGCTAGAAAAATTACAAAAATAAAAAATAATACATTCTGCATTAAAAGGATTGGTTGTAGGAATAGCTACTATATTTGATGAAAGATGGAATGGGTATGTACATTGATAAGTAAATTATTCTATGTCCTCCATCCTTGCCAGTATATTGTCTTCCATTGACACCACATAGCTATCTAATATTGTCTTAGCCTCGATTGGAAGAAATTCTTCCACCACCTTGTGTTAGGAAATAAAGGATAAGAAATGTGGAATAATCCCACATATTAGAATCACAACAATAGAAACTAAACTGCAGAAAATATTACAAATCTCAAATAAAAGTGCGAGTAAAATAATACAACACAAAGAGATAGTATTTAACGTGGTTCACCCAATTTAGGCTACGTCCACCAAGAATCACTTTCTCGGATGTTATTACAAGCCACCGCTATCTTAATACAATACCTAGATTTGTTTGGAGCTATGCTCAACAAACTCTATAGAATTCACACCCAAATTCAAAACACATCTACAATGTTATATCATCCCTACCATATGCATAAAACCATATAAGTAGACAACTGCTTAAGTAGTTTTACAAAACCATGGTTTTAAAAAACCATGGGCCAAAACCATCCCATAAACCTATGGGTCAAAAATCCTACCCATATGAGAAAAGGACGTTTCCCGATATAAGTAGACAACTATGAAAAGTGTACAATACTCTTAGTCTACAGTCTTCAACACTTTCTCACATAAAAATAGGCTCCACAACCTAACAATCTCCCACTTGGAGACTAGTTTTCCTCTTAGCAAGCTTCTCAACCCTTCACTAGTTTCTATGAAGACCAACCAAAGCTGAACATAGCTTCAGCTTTTTCCTCGTGACCACCTTGGTCATCATGTCTATAGGATTTTGACTGTATGAATATTCTCCAACTTCAACTTCTCCTTCTCTAAAGTTGTCCCGATGAAATGATTCATATATGCTTTGTCTAGTCTGGAAAGCGATTTCTTAGCTAGGTGTATATCACTCGACTATCACTATGTAACTTTCCTTCCTCCTGCTTATGCCCCAACTCCTCAAGAAATTGTCAGTAACTAAATCATTTCTTTTCTTGCCTCTGTGGCAGCAACATACTCAACCTCTGTGGTTGAAAAAGCCACCAACTTCTATAGTCATGAAATCCACTTATTACTATCCCACCTACAATGTAAACATAACATGTTGTGCTCCTCTTGTTGTCTACATCTCCAACCATATCTAAATCTACATAACCACACAAAGTGGTGTTTGATCCACTATAGCAAAAAACTATCCCATGGTCCCTCTCAAATACCAAAGGATCCACTTTATTTCCTTCCAGTGATCTCTACCTAGATCACTCATAAATCTACTCACCGCTCCCACTATATGGGAAATATTAGGCTTGTGCACACCATGGAATACATCAAACTGCCAACCACTGATGAGTAAGGTACCTTGACATTTGGTTTCTCTCTTGCTCTATCTTGGGACACTGCTTCCTTTGATAACTTGAAATGGCCTGCCAAAGGAGTCCTAACCGGTTTAACATCCTACATATTAAACCTCTCCAAGACCTTCTTAATGTACTCTTCCTGAGATAAATTCAGCTTCTGTTCCTTCCTATCCCGAGATATCCTCATACCAAGGATTTTTTTGCTGCCCCAAATCCTTCATAGAAAAGGATTCACTTAGCTACTTCTTGAGTACTTTTATTTCTTACATGTTTTTACCTGCAACCAATATGTCATCCACATACAGACAAAGGATAATATAACTGCCATCCTCAAATTTATTTGTATACATGCAATGGTCAGAATGACATCTAATATAACCTTGCTCCATCATGAAGCTATCAAATTTCTTATACCATTGACATGGAGCTTGTTTCAAGCCATACAATCTCTTCTTCAATTTGCAAACCATCTCCTCTTTACCTTTGACCTCATAGCCTTCTCAAGTTGCTGCATATATAGTTCCTCCTCCAAATCACCATGGAGAAATGTAGTATTTACATCAAGTTGTTCTAAGTGCAAGTCTTCTATTACAACTATTCCTATAACAGTTCTAATAGAATTCATTTTTACTATAGGAGAAAAAATCTCATCAAAATCTATACCTTTTTTTGTGCAAACCCCTTGACCACCAACCGGCCATGTATCTTTTCTTGCCTCCTTCTTCCTCTTTGAATCTAAACACAAACCCATTATTCTCAAATGCTCTTTTTCCTTCGGGTAGCTTCACCAAATCCCATGTCTGGTTCTCCATGAGAGCCTGATGCTCTTCATCCATGGCTTTCTCCCACTTCTTCCTGACATCTACCTGTATTGCTTCATCAAAGCTCTCTAGATCTCCACTATCAAGTGAGTAATAAATAATAAAGAGAAGGAGAAAAATGTTCGTGTTCTCTTCTTACCCTAGAAGACCTCCTCAATATATGAGTTTGGGTTCTTGTTGAGGAGGTTCCCGAAACCGATTCATGTGTCACTTTTCCATCCGGAAGATCCTCTTCCCCTGTATATTCTTTCTTGGATTCTTCCCTATTTCTCTTACAACTACTTTGCTTATACATGACTTTCTCATTAAATACCACATCCCTAGATCGAATGATTTTCTTTCCTTAATACTCCAACATTTATATCCAAATTCATCACCACCATAACCAATGAAAGTACATTTTTCTGATTTAACCTCTAGCTTAGTCCTATCATCCTTGTCTATATGGACAAACACCTCACATCCAAAGACTCTAAGAAATGAATAATCAACTTTCTTACCATACCAATCCTCCTTAGGTATGCCTCCATCCAAGGCACTTGAGGGTCCTCTGTTTATCAAGTACACAATGTGCTGTGCTCACCTTCTTCTTCCCAAAAAGAAAGAGGTAGTCCTGCATGTAACCTCATGCTCCTAAGCACGTTCCATTATTGTTTTGTTCATCCTTTCTGACACCCCATTCTACTACAGAGTTCCTAACCATCTTTTTCTTGTGGATTCCATTCTTAGAACAATAATCATCAAATTCATTATTGTAATACTCCCTCCATTATCTCGACTTGAGACATTTTAACTTAAGACCTATTTCATTCTCTACCAAGGCTTTCCATTTAACAAAAGTGTCAAATACATAATATTTGTTTCTAATACAATAAACCCAAAATTTCCTTGTTGCATCATCAATAAAAGTAACATAATAACTTAAACCCCCAAGAGATGATACCCGAGCCGGCCCCCACATCATCGAATGCACTAGCTCTAACTTACTCTCTTTCTTTTTAGGTCCAACCTTGAGAAACCTTACTCACTTATGTTTCCCATATACGCAGTCCTCACAAAACTCCAAACCTATTTTTGTATATCCAAGAAAATCCTTCTTTATGATCTCCATGCCCTTATGGCTCATATGACCAAGCCTATAGTGCCAAAATGTTGTATCTACTTCTGAAGCCACAAGATTACAAAATTAGTGCTATAAGTGGTTAAATACAAGGTTATAACCTTCTTACCTCTTTCCATCATAAGAGAACCCTTGGTAACATTCCAAGAGTCCATTATAAATATCACAAGACAACCATCACTTCCCAACCGCCTTGCGATATCAAATTTCATCTTAATATAGGCACATGTCTGACATCCTTCAATAGCCAAGTATTCCCATTCTGCATCTTAACCTAAACAAAACCTTTTCCAACTATGTTGCAAGGCTCATCATCACCAAGAAAAACATGCCCAAAATCTCCTTAAACATAATCAACAAAATAATGCCTATGTGGAGTAGCATGGAAAGAAGCCCCCCGAATCTAAAACCAAGATTCAATATTATGCAAAGAAAGAATCAAAGCATCCCGATATACATTACCCATTGCCAAATTTGCCTCTTTTTTTCTTCATTTTTTTCTTCTTGTCCCGAAGTTCCCAACAATCCTTCTTTACATGCCCAAACTTTCCACAATTGCCAAAATACTATATTGCTTTTGGATTTTGACCTTTCATGATCCTTTGATTTTCCATGACTTCCTTTATTTTCTATCTCCTCTAGTTTCCACTATCAAATCATTCCCTAAGTAGAAGATTCCCAGAGATTTTTCTTCGCATTTCCTCACTTAGAATCACCCCTACAACATC
Organism: Taxus wallichiana var. yunnanensis; assembly: GCA_018340775.1. NCBI lineage: Eukaryota > Viridiplantae > Streptophyta > Pinopsida > Cupressales > Taxaceae > Taxus > Taxus wallichiana. The sequence continues at coordinate 669,441,733 of CM031244.1, read as the reverse complement.
CTCAAACTTCAACTTTGAATTAGTTGGAACCGAGTTGCTTACCGCCATTACCAAGTTATTCCAACTCTCAAGTAAAGAGCACAAAACTAATAAAGCCCTAACTTCTTCATCAAATTCTATTGTAACCAAAGCTAGCATATTTACAACCGTATTAAAATCATTTAAATGATTTTCTACTGAACCATTCTTAGACATCTTCATATTAAACAACTTTTTCATTAAAAATTTTATTAGAGGCAAAGGGTTTTTCATACAACTTCCCTAATGCATCCATCAATTCTTTTGTAGTCTTTTCCTTTGAAACATTAAATAATACCAAAGATGCAAGACACAACCAGATTGTCCCAAGTGCCTTCCTATCCAACAAATCTCATTCCGCATCCATCATGCTCGAGGGTTTGTTCACCTTCTCAGACAATGGAATATAAAGATCCTTCTGATAAAGTTAATCTTCCATCTATATCTTCCAAAATCTGAAATTCCGCTCATTGAATTTATCAACCCTTGATCTTCCATCATCTCGTCATAGCTCCCATCAAGATAAAACATTCCCTGCGATTCAACACTTCAAAGAAACCAAACCAGGATCTCGAACCAATTGTTAGGAAATAAAGGATAAAATATCTAGAATTAATCCTCACAAAATAACAATAAGTAGAAACTAATATATATATATATAATATTACAGATCTCAAATAAAAGTGTAGAATAAAATAACACAACACAAAGAGAATATTTAACATGGTTCACCTAATTTGGGCTACATCCACAAAGAATCACTTGCTCAGATTTTATTACAAACCACCACTCTCTCAATACAATACCTAGATTTTTTTGGAGCTATGCTCAACAAACTCTTCTGAAATTCACACCTAATTCAAAACACATCTTTAATGTTGCATCATCCCTACCATATGCATAAAACTATATCAAGTAGACAATCGCTTAAGCAGTTTTACAAAACCATGGGTATTAAAACCATGGGCCAAAACCTTCCCATAAACCTATGGGTCAAAAATCCCACCCATATGAAAAAAATCATGTTTCTTGATATATCGGACACGTTTTAAGGCCCAAACCTCAGAGACTGAAAAAGTGTATAGTACTCTTAGTGTACAGCTTCAAAACTTTCTCACATGAAAATAGGCTCCACAACCTAACACCTTGTCCTTTTCTCTCTTCACCGAATAGTACATGATAATTATTAGTAGTTTGATTCATGCAATTTAACTTTTCAATTATAAAGTGGATTCACAATAGGATGCCAATAGATAAATATCTAGATGTTTGTCTTTAAAATATTGTATAAATTTTTCTCTCAATTTTTTTGTCCCCTTTTATTCTCCTAGTAAGAATCAAATGTATTTTCTATTGCGCCTACCTAAATAGGGATAGCTAACAAGACATCCCTTGATTGTAATTTATCTACTAAGATCTTTGATAGTTATTCATCATTCATTCCTCTAGCATCCTTGAATGAATTGACTATGAATCTTGCCAATGAATTAGGCTGAAAGTTATCCTGATTATCTTTAATAGGTGAACAAACAAGGCCACTAGATCTAAAAAAATCAAATGTTGTAGTCCATTTACTCCATTTATCATTCGGTAATAATAGAAAATTCCAATTCTCATATAGATTTTTTTTTTCTTTCTGCTTCAAAAATCAAAAGGAATTGATTCTTAAAGTTATGCATTCAAAGTAAAATCATATGTTTTATCTTTTTATATAAGGAAGATAAATGTTAATAACAAATGTAATAAAATTAGAATACATTACCCTCCACTCCTCTATTTTGTTTTCTTTCAATCTGGGACCTTGCGGACATCTAAGAGATTTCCAAACCAATCTAGCTTTATATGAAAAATCAATAAACTTGGTTTCCATCCAAGTTTTGTTCACTTCATTCTATTGTTTGCAAATATTAGTAATGGCTTTGTTAGTTTCATTTGCAGAAAGAATGTGAGCCCTTTGAAACTGTATCCTCTTATGTAAAGACTTGTAATTATCTAAGCCCAAAATCATTTTTGTGTACATATTGTATGTTATCCATCAAGTATATAAAATCTAACGTCATCCCATTCCAATTCTTTCAGATCTTGGAGCTCCACAACCTTATTTGTAGACTCCAAGAAGGGAAGAAGAATTGTGTCCCTCTGTATAGGAATAACATTTATCAACATGGAGTACATGATAAGGTCGACATTCTCATCATCTATAGGACTATAATAATATTATGGAGGTGCTACATGGCACCTAGAAACATCAATTGAAAATACTTCACCATTGAACAAAAAGTAATCAAACTGCTAAATAGTTGAAGGTTCTGTTTTCATGAATATAGTGGTTTCTTTCTTCAGCAATGCAACTGATTTAGTATTATTTTTCAACCCATGCAAATTTGATCTGGATGGATTGAGCTCCAATTTATCCAAATATGTTATCCTCAACATCATAAAATACTTGACATATTTAGGAGGTGAAAGTGAACCTTTCTATTCAAAAAATGACAAACGGAAGAGGTTGTATCACCTCTATAAAATTTTCTAAGTACTACAAGCATGCCATTATGAATGTCTTTTACATTTAAACAACCTATTTTGTCTTTATCTACTAACAACCCCAAATCCCAACCATATATTGAACAGAACATTGTGTTTTGTCTTCTAAGGCCCTCATTTCCTACTTCCCGAATAAATAAACATCCATCTTCGTATCCGAATAATACAATTATTATTTTCATAGTCAATGATGTGTTCGACTTGAACACATAATGTACTCAAATAAACAACTACGAGAGGATATAACCATTCTGACTTCCTCATGTCTCTGCATTTATAAAACAAAACCAAAGGTCATTGTAGTAGTTATCAAGGACATGGATTTTAAAAACGATTCATCATCTCTTTTCTTCCAAATCTCAAAGGCCTTCAATGAATGGATTACGACAAATGGAAGACATTGTTCTTCTAATTGGAGTAGAGTATATTAATAATTACTTCACATATGAAGTAATTGTTTTCCCATTATATGATAATGAATGTAAGTATTAGCCTTTGTGATCATCAATTTGTATAATACATTACTTTTTATCTTTGGTGAGTAATCAACATAAATGTTATCTACCACTAGGCTTTGACCGGACATGATATCTAACCTTCAATCTGTTACTATAAATTGTATATTGTGGATCACATCATTAATACTAGAAACTATGCAAAATTGTTATTGACAATTAACACGCAACATATTTGGAAGGATTTTCCATTGTCGACAACCATCCACATTTCATAGATAGAAGGAAATGAATGTTTGAAAACATAGATGTTAGAGAGTGAGAGGATTTAAGTCAACATATGAATGGACTAGCATAAATTCCATTAAGATTCAATTTTTCGAATTTTGAGCAGAGCGCGTGAGAAAAAAGAATAATGGGTCCAACAAATCAATAAGCATAATTTTTTAAACTTAAAAATATTTAGTTGTCCCATAACACATTTTGTAAAGAAGAACATAGTGATCAAATACCTAATGAGTTTTAGTTGAAATCAAGCATTGGAGTATGTCATAATTCACATCCATTCATATAAAATAAAATGCTACGCATCCATGAAGCTTCATTACTAATTGAAAGGAATGACATAAAGACCACTAGGATTTTCTAGTTCTTGATTTAAAAAGAGAGATAAAATAACAATCATTGTCTAGAATATCATCATCTAGTTTCCCGACATTACATCTTGTGGTCAGTAACCACTATCTCTACACTTTTGAATAGAAATTATTTTTCAATGTCTATAACTTTATCATAATTTCTTGACTATTCCTGATGGATCCAAGTTCTACACTACAAACCCTTGGGAGGGATGAAGCCTTATATTATTCTCATAATATTTTTTTTTTTTTCGTATAATTTAGTTAGGTTCTTATATTATAGAATGTGTAGATACCGCTAAGTTGCATTACTAATTGTAAGGAATAACATAGTGGCAGCTAGGCTCAATAGTATCTCAATTTGAAAAAGGGACCTCTAATCTCCATTACTAGTTGAAAATAATAATGTAGCAGCCGCTAGGCTCAACATTTTTTTATTTGAAAATAGCAATATAATAACAAACTAAGGTCATGTGATTACCAATTGTCATTGTAAGCACTATATGTTCAACTTTGGACCAATATTATTTTTCAATGATAGTAATTATATCGTATTGGCTGGACTTCACATGTCAAACCCAATTGTAGCACTACATTTCAAAAAGATGGATAAAGACTTATATATTTCACCTAAAATATATCTTTGTAAATTATAAGCCATATTCGTTCATATCAAAGAAAAATCCTAGCGACCGCTTAACAATTTTATAATTTCAAAATAAATATTGAATAACAAATCATGGTCTAGCTTAGCAGCTGTTATGATACTTTCATTACCTCTTGTTGTAGAAATCACTAGCCATACAACTTTAGATCGATTGTAATTGTCAATGACTATAATTGTATCAAATTATCCACACGTTATTTGGTGGAGCTAATTTCTACACTACTTTCTATCGAGAGGGATCATTACTTTCTCTTCATATCAAAGAAAATGGTTAGCGACCGCTAAGCTCCATTACTAGTTGAAAGGAATAACATTACGGCCGATAGGCACAATTGTTTCTAAATTTGAGAATAGATACATAATAATAAACAATGGTATAGATTAGAGGCCTCTAGGCTCCTATCGCACCATTTTCCATTGTAATCACTATCTTTTCAAATTTAGATGGTTAGTGCTTTTCATTGATTGTAAGTGTAACATATTGGGTAGACTTCACATGGCAAACCCAATTGTTGCACTACATTCCATCAAGAGGCATCATGTCTTATTTATTTTTCCTAAGATATATATTTGAAAATTGTAATCCATATTCATTTATATCGATAAAAATGATATCAACTACTATGCTCAACAATTTCTTAATTTTAAAATAGCCATTGAATAATGTATCATGGTCTAGCTTAGTGGTCACTTTGATCATATCATTACTTCTTGTCATAAAAATCACTATCTGTATAACTTTAGATCGATTGTAATTTTCAATGATTAAAATGTTTTCAAATTTTTTACACGTTACCCGGTGGAGTCAATTCGTGTAATTATTTCCATCGAGAGGGATCAAGACTTTTTATTCTTATCAAATAAAATGCTAAGCGGGCACTAGGTACTTCCACAATATAATATATCAAACTTAGTGGGTGCTATAATTTATCAAGTTATCTTGAATGTTATTATGAGCTTAAAAGGCCCTATTCACTAACTTATGACACAACATAATATTTGGATCTTAGTAGTATCTAGGTTTTATTAAAATAAAGTAATATATAAGTTTAGGCCATAGGTTATGCCAAAACATAATAATACGATCTTAGTGAATACTAGGATTTAACAAATTAAATCAACATAGTTTGAGCTTAGCAGATGCTAGGTATTTAAACAATATATTATTTTGACAGAAAGAGTCACTAGCATTTAACAAACTAAAGAAAGACATATTGAGTTTAGTTTCCGCTAGGTTTTGTTTCAACAAAACTTCAACAAATGATAGTGTAATCTTCAAGATGCAAACAAGATATGTATAAATTAGTTGAATTTATCATATGATTTTAAGATTTTAAATTAAGATATTTTGAGCATAGTGCCCGCTAGGTTATGGTACCACATAATCGTTAGAGAATAGCGGTGGTTAGGATTTAATAAACTAAATTAAGGTATTATGAGCTTAGCGGCCACTAGGTTATGCCACAACATATTATTTGGGTATTCAATTTGCTATGGTTTAATAACTTTAATTATGATATTTTACAATATTTAACAATATTTAGTGGTCGGTGGGTTACGCCAAAACATAATATTTGGATCTTAGTGGTCACTGTGATTTCACAAATTAAATTAACATAGTTTGAGCTTAGCGGTCATTAGGTATTTAAACAATATATTATTTCGACCTAAAGAGTCACTAGCATTTAACAAACTAAAGAAAGACATATTGAGTTTAGTTTTTGCTAGGTTTTGTTTCAACATAACCAAACAAATGATATTGTACTCTTCAAAGTTGCTAGGGTTTAACAAATTAAGGTAATATTTGGATCTTAGCGGTCTCTGTTTTTCAACAAAAGAAAGTTAGATATTACAAGCTTAGTGGCTAGTAGGTTACGCCAAAACATATATTTGAATCTTAGTGGTCACTGCAATTTCACAAATTAAATCAACATAGTTTGAGCTTAGTGACCGCTAGGTATTTAAAGAATATATTATTTTGACCTAAAGAGTCACTAGCATTTAACAAACTAAAGAAAGACATAATGAGTTTAGTTTCCACTAGTATATCAAGATACTAAATGATATTTTAAACTTAACATCCATTAGCTTATGACACAACATAATATTTGGATCTTAGCGGTCACTAGGTTTCAATAAAAGAAAGTAATATTTGGATCTTAGTGAATATTGGGATTTAAAAAATTATATCAACATAGTTTGGGCTTAAGCAATTGAATTAGGTATTTAAACAATATAATATTTCAATCTAAAAAGTAACTACTATTTAACTAAGTAAAGAAAGACATATTGAGTTTAGTTTCGACTAGTATATCAAGTTACTTGAATGATATTTTGAACTTAACGTCTCTGCTAGCTTGAGTTTAGTTTCTGCTAGGTTATGTATCACAAACAAGATATGTATCACAAATAAGATATATATAAATTATTTGAATTCATTCTATGATTTTAAGATTTTAAACTAAGATATTTTGATGATAAGTCTTCAAAAAATAGTACATGAGGAACCAATCCATGATAAGTCTTCCAATAGTGGACTCCCATGATGATTACAAGCAACTTATCATACTAAATATATGCCAAAATGAATGGGGAAGAGCTATAATCAGCTTTACTTCACCCAAAAATACTTACTTTATCTCTAATTTTTACTATACAGAGAGCCATTCCGGCCCTCAATCGAAAACTAAAGACAAATGCATATAGGAAATATTATGTCATTCACCTCTCTCACTCCCACCTCAATGATGATCTCAACATCCAAGTCCCCTTTGATCTAATAACAGGAGGAGAACGAATCAACACAAAATTCAAGCATTATCACTTTAGTGCCAATAGGGACTTTTATACCCTAATTTTCCAAAATCACCTCCATACCACTTGCAATTGCCTACGTTCCCCATATCAAGGAATAGACATGATAAGAAAGGATGACTAGATGATCTTCAAAATTCTCATGATCCATATCTAAGATAAACTACCCTGAAGATTTGGACAGTATGTTTCACGATGAGTTTCGTCAATCCTCTTCATTAATAATGTCAATCTGAGCTAGTGTCTCGATTGTTATATGAAATAAGAGAAATATATCTTTGGAAAACAAATCCTTGAAACACAATCCAAATTGGAATAAATTTTAAATCTCAATTATGGAAATAGAAAATCACACTTGCAAAAATAAATACCACACTTGCATGATAGGAATCACACTTGCAGAAATGAAATCACACTTGCATAAAGGAAATTGCTGAATTGGAAATAAATATAATCAAATAAAACACCTGCAAGTTCACAACAAAATGAATGAAAATGAATATTACAATACAAGGAGAAAAACAATACAAAAAAATGATAATCACAGAAAAGGAATAAACATAAAAATAAATTATTACAAGACAAAAACAAAAATACACAGCCCATCTTCCTTAGAATGAGTGCCCATCTCATTCCTCGAAGAGGATTTAAATCATGCTTCCAAGATTTTAATTCAAAAATTTAGAAAATTGGAGATAAAAGAGAATAAATTCATTTCTTGGTAAAAGATTATATTCAAGAGTGTAAAAGGTTGCATTTATAGTTCATGCATCTAACCAACTCCTTATTCCACTCACAAAGAACTAACTACCTAAACAATAAATCCTTAACAAATTTGATTACAATAGTCCACTTATTGTGGAGAATATTTCTACAGCGTATCCCTTTAATCTAGGAATACAAAGTGGGAGAGTACTTATTCAAAATTTCTAATACTATTCCACTATTTTCTCATCCTTGAAACTTGGAGAGAAAATGGAGGATTTCTTAGTCCATGATTTTACAATCTTCTTGAATGCCACATGCATGCATAAATTTGGATTTCCACATGTTCATATTTGTATTCTTGGTTGTTGATGTGGAAGAAAAGAGTGGGATAAATATTTCAATCCTTATTTATACTACTTTGGATAAAACAAAATTACTTTCACTAGCTAGGCATTTCAAAGAGCTAGGCGTTTCAAGAGTTACGTGAAGACTTTTGGCAGCTATAATCTATGAACTTGGAGTAGAGTTTCTTATGACTTATTTTTATACACTATTGCATTCAAAATATAGAAAAAATATTAGGAAACAACAAAAATTAGATTGCAAATAGATTTTTAAAGACATGATATGATAAATCCTATATTTCTACCTTAAATATGCTATCCGTTATTAAAACTACATCTAAATTCACTTAAAAGCTTGATTTTAAGAGATATAATAAGAGTGATACTTGGTGATATAATGAGACATTTTTGGTCTCATCATTCCTCCACACTTAACTTCTTGTATTCCCTCATGAAAGCTATTGATCTTCCTGTAAAATTTGATTTTATCAATATTTCTACATCTTTCAAAAAAAAATCTCCTCTTTTTCATGATAATAACAAATCGAGTTTTGAGAAGTAATTTTTTTACTTCTTTCTTATTCATTCTCTCATCGGTTTTTCTTAGATAATGTAGAGAAATGTTTTTCCCCACACTTAGCACTTTTTTTTCTCATGCATTCTTCAAAATATTTGGAAGAGAGTGAGTCTCCCGCACAATTAGTTCTCGTGCATGCCCTCATGAAAATTCTTTCTTTATTGAGCATCTTATAGATAATGACGCTATAAACTTGAAATATTTCATCTACATCATCTACTTTGGTACTTGACTTAATCAACACATGTAGATTTTGAAAAATTTCTCTCTTTGTTGTTTTATAATTTTTTTAAGTTTTCTATAAGTGAGTCTATTTGTAATTAAAAAAAAAAAAAATATTTGAGAATAGAAAAATAGAAGTTACCATACCATACTCAGTAGTTATCCTTGTTTTCATCATGTTGTATAACCTTGATTTCCATCTACAACTAAACAAAACAAATAGATATGAATTCAAGGCCTCTGCAACATAGAAATTTTCAATAGCAAATAATTTCATCAACCAAGTTGACATAATCAAGCAAAGTCATATGTATCTACGAAAGACTTTGAAGTGCAATTTATTTATTTATTTTTTGGAAAACCAGCCATTTGCTGGTTTTCAACTTTCCACTTTTTTTTTTTAAAGTAATTGGCAAATAAGAAACTAGTTTTCTAACCAATCACTATCCTTTTGAGAAATTTCAACATGATGGAAAATCGGAAGTAATCTTCCAGATTTTCTCGCAAAGATCCAACCAACTAAAAAAGATAACTACAGTCTTTTGAGAAACAATGGTAAACTTGTTCTAGGGAAATGGGATGGTTCAAGGACTTCTTCATTTATTGGGAATGGATGGTTTATTATGATAGGTTAGTGGGTATGATCCTGAATAAAAATGGTATGTTGGCATTTCAATTAGCATATACTGGTTGAGCCAGTATTTTCCTACAGTCATGAGAAGAATTAACATTGACTACTAAGTATTGGAGGAATTTTTGGTGGTTCTAGTAGTTGGGAAAATGATTTTTAGCAAAAAATCAACAAAAACTGAGACATAGAGGGTAAAGATGGAATGAACAAGGTCTTAAAAATGAGGAGTATTAGTAGAATACTTGCATGCATCATAATTTTATTATTATTATTATTTTTATTAAGGGAAAATAGTTTTGAAGGGACTATACCCTGTATACAAAAGGGCTCAAAAGCCAGATAGCAAAGGTGAGAGAAACAGCCCAGAGAAGGGCAAAATAGCCAACCTAAGAGGGCTCAATAGCCAAATATGACAATACATGTGAAGAAAGGATCCAAATGAACAATGATCCAAAAAGAAGCAGAAAAGATCAAAAAGCAACCAAAAGAGATGCAACATATAAAACTCTACCAAAAAGTAGCTCCAGAACCGCCAGATAATAGCAACTTCGCAGCCAAAAATAGCAACACAACAACCCGTTACTTGATAGCCCTGTCAATCTTGGTCTTGATAGCCTGCAGTGACATGAAGAAGGCAATGGCAGTGGCCTGAGAGGAGTCTTTCATATCCACCTGAGCAATTGCAATATCCCTTTTCTCTTTAGGGCCCCAAATGTCTTCATTAATCCCACTTAAACTGCAGACACTATGAACATGTTGTTCAATGAAATTATAAATGCTTTTAAGGGCAGATAATATGCAGTCATTGCATGAACTTTTTGCATTCCCCATTCTGCCATCCAAAGACTGTAACTTCTTGAAGACTTCAGCAATAACCCCCTCTTCATCATCACTTTGAAGAATTCCTTTTCCCTTAGCTCTTTCCATATTTTTTATAGTCCCTTTGAGCTCTTGTATCTCCTTTTCTAACCTATCCACTCTGTCCATCAATTCCTCCTCCTTGGGCTCCTCCATCGGTTTACTGATATGCAGGAGGTTCTCAGCAAGTTCTAGGTCTTTGTGGCTCCTTAGGACCCATTGAGAAGAAGGGATTTTAGCTTTTATGCTCTTGCTTTTCTTGCTGGAAGCAACTAGCAGCTTCAATCTTCCTTTTCAGCAGGGGGAGTGGAAGCGGTGTGAGTAGGTGGAGGTATGGAGGAAGAAGGTGGGGTAGGATTCATGGGGGCAGCTAGAACAGTGGCGATGGATCAGGAGGATAAGCCCTTGGTGCAAAGGGACAACCCTAGAGTGGCTCTGAACTTCCCTAATTGATTTCTCCAGCGAGTTTATCAAATAGTGAGGAAAGATGATGATGATATTTCTACGAAAGTGATTAAGAAATATCAAATGTTTTTGAGGTATAGTCACAAATCTTCCTTCAAGAGTTACATACCTAACAACCATCCTGGCAAGCTCAGCAAAAGGCTCAGGAATCGACGCCACCTTGATGCCAGCAGTCACGAATTCAAGATTCTCCCCATCATCCAGGAACTTCTTGGTCTCCACCTCCCTGTCCACCTTCTTACTGAAGAATTTGGTGCCCTCCAGGCTGAGGCCCGTGATCTGGGCGATGAGCTCTTCCGTGATCTCAATCTCCATGTTACTATATTTGACAATCTGATTCTTCCATCCCTGGGTGAATCTAGATAGAAATGTCTTGGTCAAATCCTTGAATCCTTTCAATTAAATTAGACAGACCCCTATTTGAAGGTAGTTCCAAAGCACCGTATCCTCTTTCCACGCCGGATTGTGGGTCGGGTTCAGTTTTGCAAGGCGGACCCCCCATGTTTCCACTATTCCTTTTCCTGTTCTCAACGGTAAAAATGCTATCACTATGCGGGACAGAAGAACTTTGATGTTGGTTTTTGAATCTTTCCTTTCCATGAAAGCAGGTTTAATTTTATTATTATTTTTAAACAAATGAAAAATAGTCTTTAAAATGTTATTTTTTGAGCAAAGGCATTCAAATTATGATATCTTGGTCATTTCGAATAAAATGAGTGATTCAAAATGATTTGGAAAGCTCGAGTGTGTAGAATAAAACCAATAAAGTGTGTGAGATATTTCTTTGTAAGTCAGGAGTTGTTTGATCGACAATGTTGTTAATTTTCATACGATAAATCCTTATCAACTAAATCTTGTTTTAACCTCCTCTCGCAATGCTCCGTTTATGTTGATTTTGCACTTTTCAGCAAAGAATTATGTCATCTCAAAAATATATTCTTAGAACATATAATTATCTCTTTATAATTTTAATCTCTAATCATTATTTAAAAAATTAGAAGATGTCTCTCTCATTAAATAAATTGAGTCATTTTAGGAGCATTATTTTCATAAGACTTAATTGAATAAAGATATGCAAATTTAGAGCATTCATTGCATGCAAATTTATTTCTTCTTTGTATGAAAAATCTATTTCTAAATGAATTAGGTCGACATATGCAAAGACAAACTTAATTTTTTATTAATTAATTAAATAAAAGAGATAATATAGGGATGCGTGTTATTTGAATTTTTATAATGACATGAGTCGTCGCATGCAAAAATGAATGCCACACTTCATCGACATAAGAGTTTAAAATATAATTATTTTCTTGCATGTTTGAACTCTTCAACCAAACAAGTTGTTATATGAGAGAATAATGCATACCTTTTTGCATTTGTCTACTATTTTCTATTAGCTTTCATTATTGTTGTAGATCAATTTTTATCGTAGGTCAAGGAATTCGAGTTACGTAAATGAATATGTGAAATAGGGACGAAACCCTGATGATTTTATTAATAATCAATCAATCAAATTACAAAAGATGTGCTGCAATATTTATACATATTGGAAAACAATATACAAACAAATAAATAGGTTACACATGTACAACCATGAACTAATACAAATAATAGTATTGTTAAAACAATACAAATCCCGTATGTTGAATAAAACAAAATAGATGGTTATAATTAAATATAACCATATAACAATTAATAAATAAACAAACTAATATGCAATGCATAATTAATTAAGGTAATAATATATTTACCCTAACATTCCCCCTTAATTTTGCATTGCCTCAAGGGATGAGGAGAGGAACACTTTGAACAACTCGAACTTTTCACATGTAAATGACTTTGTGAAGATATTTTCTCATTGTTCAACTATTGAAAAAATGAAGATGGATATTGTGCTTCAAGACATGCTCACGTATGAAATGTACCTATACTTCAATATGATTTTTCTTTCATGAAAAATTGGATTGCGAACAAGTTTGAGAACACCTTCATTGTCAACATATAAGGTGGTTAGTTTGTCCTGTGGTATTCCAAGTCCTTCCAATATGCGACATAGCCATATCGCTTCACAAATAACTTCACCTATAGAATGATACTCAACTTCTATGGAAGAGCGAGAAACAAAGTGTTTTTCTTACTTCCCATGATATTGGTCCAATCCCATAAAGAATAAAAAACTCAAGTGGATTTTTGTCATCAATGTTACCTACATGATTTGAATCCAAATATCCTAAAAGAAGAAGTTTTCATTCTTCTTGTATTCTAGACCAAGATCTATTGTTCCCTTGAGATATCTCAAGATGTACCTTGTTGCCTTCCAATGAAAAACTTTGGGTTCCTGCATGAACCTGGATAGATAGCTCACTTGTAAAGCTGATATCTGGTCTAGTGTAGGTCAGGTAAATGAGACTCCCAATCAATTGCCAATAGAGAGTGGAATTTACCACAGGAGATGGATCTAAATGAGATAACTACAATATTTTCTCCATAGGTGTAGTAATAGGTGTGCAATCCATCATCCTAAATTTCTCGAGTGTTGTCTTGGTATATTTCAACTGAGAAACAAAGATGTGATTCTCTTTCTACCATACTTCCAATCCAAGACAATAATGCATTATCCCGAGATCTGTCATGTCAAATGATCGATTAAGATCTTTCTTCGTTGCATTGATCATCCTCACTGAACTTCCAGTGATGACTAGATCATCGAAATAGACAACGAAAATCACAATCTCCCCCTTTCTTTTTTGAGGTAAATATTGGGATCGTATGGATTTATAACAAATCCATGTTATATGAGATGCTCATCAATTTTGATGTACCATGCTTGAGGTGCTTGTTTGAGGCCATACAGATATTTCCTGAGTCTACATACCTTTTCTTCTTGACCAGGTACAACATATCCCTTAGGTTGAGTCATGTAGACTTCTTCTTGTAAATATCTCATTGAGAAAGGAACTTTTTACGTCCATATGATGAAATTTCCAACAAATTTTTTTAGCTAGAGCAAAGATCATCCTGATCATTTTGATCTTAGATGTGGGAGAAAATGTCTCCTCATATTCAATGCCTTATTTTTGTGCATACCCCTTTACTAATAGTCTCATTTTGTACTTGTCTATTGTCCCATCTACTTTGTACTTTGTTTTGAATATCCATCTTTATCCAATGGGTTTCTTCCCTGTGGAAGATTGAACAAGTTTCTAAGTGTTGTTTTTCATCATTGAGTTGTATTCAAAATCCATGGAATCTTTCCAAGATTTTAACCGTAGGGCTTCCTAGACTGTAGAGGGACTCATCGATTCAATAACTCTACTCATCAAAGAAAATTTCACTTCTTCTCTTGCTTTACTATGAGTTTGTGGTCCAGGGGTGGATGTATCTGATGGAGCATCCATTCTTGCATCTCGTAACATGCTAATATACCACTTGGGCATACAGTTAAACTATTCCCATGGGTCGTGGTTCTATCTAATCATCACCATCATCCCCATCATCACTTTCATCATCTGTGGGAACATCAGCTTCAATTTTTACAATTGGTGAAGAATCTACATCAGGTGAGTCTAGAGGAGGAGACTTTGTTTCCTTCTTCTCAAATAACTCAACATCTCTCTGGTGTAGACTTTCCTAGTCTTTGGATCCATCAATCTGTACCCAAGAGTTTCTTCACTATAGCCAATGAAAATGAGTTTCTGTGACTTCATGTCCAATTTATTTTTGTTCTACTTGGGTATGTGCATACTTTCTTTGCACCCAAATACTTTAAGGTGTGCAACATATGGTTTCACTTTGACCATGCTTCATGTGGTGTTACTCCATCAAGAGAAACTTTGGGCACTTTGTTCAAAAAATACACTTGTTGTTTTTGCTTCTACGCCCAAAATGTCTTTGTTAGTCTAGAATCATTGATCATGCATCACACCATTTCCATTATAGTATGATTTCTTCTCTCAACAACACCATTTTGCTACGGTGTGTGTGGAGGAGGCATTTGTCGATGAATCTCATGAGCTTGTAGGTAGTTTTTGAACTCATCACTGGTGAATTCCCCCCTCGATCTGAGTGGAGAGTTATGATGTGATGACCAATTTCATTTTCAACAACCATTTTGAATTTCTTGAAGGTTTTAAAAGCTTCACTTTTCTTGCAAAGACAGTATATCCACATTTTCCATGAGTAGTCATCAACACAAAGCATGAAATATTAGAACCCATAATGACTTGGTTGCATCGGACCACAAAGATCGGTATGAACTAATCAAGCTTACCATGAGCTTGATACATACTCTTCTAGAATGAAGCTCTGTGTTGTTTTCCTGTAAGGCAGTGAGGACATTTATATGTATCCTTCTTGGTAAACCATTTACCATATTGTGCCGGTGTAGTGTCTCGAGATACTTGAAACTTATATGACCAAGTCTCCGATGCCACAACTGTGCAGAGGTAGAGTTTTTAGCCATAAGTGCCTGATCATCTCTATGGAAAAAATCAAGCTAGAACATGCATCCCACATTAGAGGATTTTGTAACTATTTTTGAGCCTCATGATTTGTCTCGAATTAGACACAATTTCTTGTCGAATGACTATCAAAGTCAATTTTTAGGTTATGATCAAGGAGTTCACCGACCGACAAGAAATTTTTTTAGTCAACCCAGGACATATAATACATCTAATAACTACAGTTGCATGAACCAAGGGGTAGAGAAATGTTTCCAATCCCCTGAACTATGTATGAAGAATCATCACCTAAAAAACATGGTTTTTCAAGGTGTGTCCCTCATTGAAGTAAACCAGTCTCTATGGCTGGTCATGTGTCGAGTGGCTCCTGAATCAACATACCAAACATCACTAGATGACATGGAAGGTTCACTTGATCAAGTAGTGTACAAGTAGTCTTCATTATCTGAATGTTCTTCTTGCTCAACAATATTTCCTTACTGATAGGGTTTTCTTTTCTAGTTCCCCTTTTTCTTCCCTTGATTGTAGTTCATATTTCCCTTGTGATATTGTTGGTGTTGAGGTCCAAAATTACTTGATGAACCTTTCTTGTATGTATTATACCAATAATCTTTTAATTCATGTCCTCTTTTGTAGATTGGACATTGCTTCTTCTGTTGCTTGTCTCCTTGTTGATCCTGATTCTGATTTTGGGAATTTTGATAGGAATTAGGTTTTCCTTTCCCTTTCCTTTCCATTTTTGATGAGAAGAAAGTGCATGCTCCTCTTCATCATCCTTGTTATGTATGTATGGGTTCCTCTTGTTGCAGAGAGTTTACAAGGCTTCAAAACTAACTATCGTATCTAACAAGTTTAGTGTTGTTACAAAATGGTAAGAAGAAGGGAGAGCTCTCAGAACAATGGGAACAAGAGCTTCATCTGTGACTACTTCTCCTAGGGCTAGAAGTGAAGCCCTCAACTCTAAAATATTCTCAAGAAAGCTTCAATTTTTTCATTTTTCTTGAACTTCAGTGTGTGTAACTGACTCTATAAATTCAAGTATGACATTCTTTTTTTGGCCTCATATACTATGCTTAACTTATCCCATGCTTCTTTGGCTATTTTGGCATCTCGAATGTGGGGTTGCACATCGTTGACACTCCAAACAAGATGATGAGCTTGGCCTTCTGATATGATCTATCAAACTGTCATTATTGTGTTGTATTAGTAGTTGATCTTGGTCAGAGTACCATTCACAACAAGCCAGATTTCTTCAAACTCAAGTTGTGTCTTGATTTTTGTCTTCCATGCAACATAGTTGTTTCCTTTGAGTAGTTGTGAATCTAGAAGAAATAATTTGGGGCATTGGTGCCCATTTTTCAAAATTCACTGACAGATTAGGATCTTATCACTCTAGGTATAAGGTCTCCCAATCTATATACCATCAGTCTAATATACCAAACCTTTCTATATACACGCCCTTCCGATATACCCGTTGGTACATGGAAGAAGCTCACCCTTTCGATATACTCGAGGTATGTGAAAGAGGTGTTAACGTACATGAAAGAATTTGATACGTGGTACCAAGACAATACTGAAAGGGGTCTGTGTGATTATTGACATCGGCTCAAAGAAATATCCTCATACGCACTCGTAACTTCACTATATACTCGGATAATTTCTCATTCTGGATTTAATTGTCATGCAATCATTCATAGATGATGGTATGGCTCATAGTGTGTGCACTTGTGTCCTTATTACTCCCCATCGATTTAAAGGGTCAATTCCTAGACAACGTTGTTGCAGCTATATTAGGCATTAAGTGTAGTAGTAGTCACGATGACTTTACCCATAAGCGCTTCCTAGAGGCACTGTTTATACTAAATGCTGCGAATGAGATCTAGGATCTCATGAGTGTTTTAGAACCAAATTTCATCATTTTTTATTACAATTATCTACTAGTTTTTAAGTAGTTACAATATTTTGGTTGACTATGACAACTTGAAAATTAGTACAATACACTAAAGTATATAATTACATTCAAAAATTTGGAAAAATTAAATGGTAGACAATATTTTTTTTTTTTTTGGGCCTTAGTGGCCTCCGGAGCCCAATACGACTTGCTGAGCAAAAGATTGTAAAAATAAATTTTGCTCAAAATGAATTTTTCATACCACTCCTTTAGCAAATGTTGTCCAAAAAAAAAAAAGCCAATTACGAGAGAAAAAAATTTTTTCTAATTAGGGTTTTTCTCACTAAATTTATTTAGTTATAACTAAATTTGAATTTTTTGCTAAAGTTAGTGGTTCCACTAAATTTACACCAAATTTTGGTAGTGGGTGAGGGAGGGGGATTTGACCCCTTGACCTCTCTTGATGGGAAGTGTCTTACAAAATTTATGCTAGCCACTTGGGCGGCTAAGCTAAACAAGTATATATAAAGAGAAAATTGTAATTAAACACTTCCAAATGGTAAAACCATACCTCTTTAAAAACCATGGTTTGGGAAAGGTGGTTTTGAACAAAAATTCCAGCAAAGAGAAAAATGATAGGTGGTTTTGGTGAGAATGAAGGTGGTTTTGAGTGTGTATGGCGCCTTAGATCAATTTTTCTTCCTTCCTTTGAGCTTGTAATCTCTTCCTTGGTGTATTCTATCCTCCTCAACCTTAATTACAATGAATAAAGGAGTTTTGATGAATTTGATGGCATTTTGAGGAATTTTATGATGGTATTGTAGGGGATGGGGCTGGGAAGTTACAGAGGCAACTTTGGCTCTCCTTTTCTTGCACAAGCTTCTCCAATGCTCCTCAACTGTTGTAATCCTCCAATATCCTTCAACTTGCTCTAAAACCAAATGTGAAATAGGGATGGAACCCTGGATGATTTTATTAATAATCAATTAATCAAATTAACAAAATATGTGATGCAATATTTATACATATTGGAAAAAATTACACAAAAAAAAATTGGTTGCACATGTACAACCGTGAACTAATACAAACAATAGTATTGTTTAAAACAATACAACTCTCGTATGTTGAATAAAACAAAATAGATGGTTATAATTAAATACAACCATATAAAAATTAATAAATAATCAAACTAATATGCAATGCATAATTAATTATGGTAATAATATATTTACCCTAACACGCTCTATAAAAATACTTTGCCAAAATATACGCCAAGGGTTTCATCCTGTAGGGAAAGAGTTGCAGATTAAAGGATGAAAGTATGAATACATCCTACATCTTTTCCTTCAACATGGTGTTTCCTTCTCCGTGACAAAAACAACTTTTCTTTTTCTTCAACTCCCAATCTATTTGCACAAATATTCCACATAAATATTTGTCTCTTCTAACTTGCAAAAAGTTATTTTTTTGTATTTCTTGCATACATGAACTGTTATTTAATCTTTGTAGAAGTAACAATACATGCAAATAAGATATATTTCAGAATAGGAAACCCTCATTGCATGAAGATAATAATCATGAGATGATGTTTCAATTTTATTTGGGGGTTTCTTCTCGAATCTCTACGGGTTTCTAAATCTAATTGCAGAAATAAAATTTAATCTATTTGCAGAAAATAAATATTAATCTATTTTGTAGAAAATAAAATTTTAAAGCTAACACCAAATATTTCATCTCACATAATTGTCTAAGAGAATTCTCTTAGGAGATTTTGAATCTCCTATTAACTCCATGGTCCTAAAAACGACACCAAAATGATGAGTTTCATCAATCCTCTTTATTAATAATGTCAATCCAGGGTTGGTGTCCAATGGTTGTATGCAATAGGAGAAAGAGATATTTGGAAAACAAATCCTTCAAACACAATCCAAACTTGCATAAATTGAAAATCACACTTGTGGAAATGGAAAAGCACACTTGTAGAAATCAAAATCACACTTGCATAAAATAAATCACACTTACAAAAATGAATCCATTTGTATAAAGAAAATTTCTGAATTGGAAATAAAGATAATAAAATAAAACACTTGCAGGTTCATAAAACTAAATGAAAATGAATATTACAATACAAGGAGAAAAAAATACAACAAAATGATAATCACATAAAAAGGAATAAACATAAACATAAATTATTACAATACAAAAACACAAATACACATATCCATCTTCCTTGGAATGAGTGGCCAACTCATTCCTTGGAAGAGGATTTAAATCATGCTTCTAAGATATTAATTCAAAACTTTAGAATATTGGAGAGAAAAGAACAATTTTTCATTTCTTGGTAAAATATTACATACAAGAGTGTGGAAGGTTGCATTTATAGTTCATACATATAACCAACTCCTTATTCCACTCACCAAGAACTAACTACCTATTCTTGAGAAAATTTATTCAAACCAATAAATCCTAAACAGACTTGACTATAATTTTCCACTTGTCGTGGAGATTATTTCTACAAATCTTCCTTTAATATAGGAACACAAAGTGGGAGAGCAATTATTCAACATTCCTAATACAATTCCACTATTTTATCATCCTTGAAACATGGAGAGAAAATGGAGGATTACTAAGTCCATGACTTTAAATTCTTCTTGGAATGCCACATGCATGCATGAATTTGGATTGCCACATGTTTGTATTTATATTCTTGGTTGATGACGTGGAAGCAAAGAGTGGGTTGAATAGTTCGGTGCTCCTTTACATTACTTTGGAACAAACCAAAATACTTTCACTAGTTGTGACTTTCGCAGTCTGCGTGAAGACTTTCGAGTAAGGTGTTTCAAGATGAGTGAATACTTTCGGTAGTGGGTGTTTTAGTAGCTACGTGAAGACTTTCGGTAGTTGGGTATTTTAGTAGCTATGTGAAGACTTTCGGTAGCTACAATCTATGAACTTGGAGTAGAGTTGCTTATGACATGTTTTTTACAAACTATTACATTCCTACTTTAGAAGAAATATTAGATAATAACAACTAGATTGCAAATAGATTTATAAAGACATGATAAGATTAATCCTATATTCTATCTTAAATATTATATCTCATTATTGAAAATACATCTAAATTCACTTGAAATCTTGATTTTAAGAGAGAGAATAACAATGTTAGTTGGTGATATAATGAGACATATTTTGGTCTCATCATTCCCCCACACTTAACTTCTTGTATGCCCTCATGCAAGCTACCAATATTCCTATAAAAGTTGATTTTTTCAATACTTCTACATCTTTCAAATTGTCTTCTCCTCTTTTTCATGATAATAAAAAACTGAGATTCTAGAAGTAAATTTTTTTACTTCTTTCTTATTCATGATCTTGTGAGGTTTTTCGTAGATAATGTAGAGATATTTTTTCCTCCACACTTAGCTCTTTGTTTTCTAATGTATTCTTCAAAATATTTGGAAGAGAGTGAGTCTCCCCCACACTTAGTTTTGTGCATGCCCTCATGCAAACTATTTTTATTGAGCATCTTATAGATCCCAACTGCTACAAACTGGAAAGACTTCATTTGCATCATTTACTTTGTTATTTGACTTGATGAACACATGTAGAGTTTGAGAAATTTATCTCTATTATTTTCTCTTTTTTAAATCTTTCTACAAGTGAATCTATTTGAAATTCAAGTTCAACAAATAACAATTTTTTAGAATAGAAAAATAGAAGTTACCATACCATACTCAGTAGTTATCCTTGCTTTCATCATGTTGTATAACTTTGATTTCTGTCTATAGTTGAACAAAACAAATAGATATGAAGTCAAGGCCTCTGCAACATAGAAATTTTCAATAGAAAATAATTTCATCAACCAAGTTGGCATAAGAGAAGTAGTCATATGTATCCAAGAAATAATTTGAAGTGTAATTTTTTTTTTTTTTTTTTTTCTTTTGTAAAAAGCAACCATTTGTTGGTTTTCAAATTTCCCCTTTTTTGTTGTTTTTTTAGTAATTGGCCAACCAATACATTGGTTTTCTAACCAATCACTATCCTTTTGAGAAATTTAAACATGATGGAAAATTGGGAAGCAATCTTCTAGAGTTTCGTAGCACCCAACCAACTAAGAAAGCTGATTACGAGTCTTTTACGAAGTAATGGTAAAATTGTTCTAGGAAATGGGATGGTTCAGGGAATTCTTCATTTATTGGGAATGGATGGTTTATTATGAGAGGTTTTGGGTATGATCTCGAATACAAATGATATGTTATCATTTTAATTAGCATATATTGGTTGAGTCGAGTATTTTCCTACAATCATGAGAAGAATTAATGATGAGGCCATAAATTAATATTGGTAAATAGTTTTTGAAAGGGACTATACCCTTGTGTACAAAAAGGAGGCCTAAAAGCTCGAATAAGAGAGAGGAGCAGAGAAGTCAGATCAAAGCACAAAAGTTACAAAGAAAGAACACCGAAGCCTAGAAACAAAGAACACAAACGAGACTTAACAAAGAAAACAACGGCAACAAAACAAAGCAGCCTACGCCAAGAAGCAAGTGAGTAAACCGACTACTTCTTGGCCGCTTGATCAATACTCATCTTTACTTTTTCCAAGCATGATACATACCCAACATGGTCATATGAGCAAAGATCCGTCTTATCGAGCTCCTCTCTGGTTCTTTTACTCTCTTTCTCATTGCCCCAAAGAGTAATCGGGACACCGCCGAGATGCGAAACACTTCTTGCATGACCTTCGATGAATTCCTCTATGGCCCCGAATGCTGCAATATTATACTCATGCCTAGTCTTCGCTTTTCCCAAGGCGAGTCTAGGGAGGTTAGTTTTTTGTATATTTCATCAAGTCAAGCTATCGCCAATGCTCCTTCTCCCTCAATGCTTTTTTTGCCTTTTTGCTTAGCAAGATTTTTTACCTCATCCTTCAGCAATTTAAGCTCAGCCTCTAAGGCCTCCAATCTTCTAGAAGGGTTATCCGTTGGTGCCGCCTGGGGACTGGCACTACTAATGTTCAGCAGATCACGAGCAATGTCATCCAAAGGTTCATCCCCCTCAGCAGTAGACTCAAGGTTGAGTCTCCTAGAAGCCCTGGTGACACGTTTAGAAGTAGAGACAGTGTGGGTGGCAGGGGCAGCAGCAGGAGGAAAAGAAGGAGAAGCATGAGCAGCCTGCATGGGGGCATCAGCACCGGAGGCGGGGGCAGCAGCAGGGACAGCAGGGGAGACAGGACTGGCAGCAACGGAGCCCAACAAAGCCAGGCCGGGAGAGGAAGGGAGACCGGGGAATTTGATAAGGCAGTGCTTGTGAATAAGCAGAATAAGCCCTTGGTGAAGGGGAACCGCCCGGGTATGCTTCTGGAACTCCAAAATGGAGCGCTCAAGAGAGTTTAACAGATAGTGGGGGAAGCAAACCAACCTACTCCTACGAAAGTGATTCAAAAAGACAAGGTGCTTGGCAGGGACAGTAACAAACCTGCCTTCCAAGGATATGTAGCGAATCATCATGCGGGTGACTTCATCATACGGAGAAGGAATTGAATTAACAAGCAGCACTCCGCGTGTTGAATATAAGCTTCTCCTCCTCCTCCACAAATCTTCTCTCTTGACCTCTTTGATAACCCTCTTGTTGAAGAAGCGTATCCTTCCAAGCCGAGGCCGCCGCTTGCTATGAGTTCGTCATTAATAAGAATCTTCTGCCCTCCATAGTCGACCATCCTCTCATTCCACTCCTTGGCAAAGCGAACAGAGATGCTTTGATCATGCCCTTGCACTCTCTCCACAAAGTTGGTGAATCCGCCAATACTAAGAATGTTCCAGAGCTCAGTGTTATCTTTCCAGTCAGGGTCTGCACACGGCTCAATCTGGCAGGGAGGCCCTCCCATCTTCACAAGGATGTGCTGGTTACAACAATTTTCAAAATACCTTTGGGCGTTGGGAGTGGTTCGCTTTCACCACAAGGGTCGCATAAAAATGGGGATCGTAGCCGTTGGTCCTCCCACGAACGGCCGTAGGATTGCCGATCCGAGTCTCGCGTGAAGTCGCGCGTGAAAACCCTTATCCCGTCGCCACCTTGTAGTTATCTTCGGTTTTCGCGGAGCTTGGCAACCGAATATCAACAGCTATTGTACTTCCCGCGTGCGCTGTTTTTAAATTAAGACAACTCCACTTGAAGTTCCTAAACAAAATCTTGCTATCATTTGGAGTAGATATCATATGCCACGCCAAATAAACTAAAACAAAGACTGTGGAAGAATTTATGGATTTCCTCCAAAGATTAAAGCATATCTTTAGAGATTGTTTGCGTGTGAAGGTCCGCATGTATGCTGTTGTGAAGCTGATTAGGGATACTATCATTATCCCAAATAGTGAAATTTAAATTAATGCCATAATTGGCCATTGCATCGGCCAGCTTGTTTCCTTCCCTGTAAGTATGTATGATTCTGATGCTGTTGAAGGTATGACTGATGCTTATGGACTCAGAGATAAAATCTTTGATATTCCAGCTAGGAGAAGAGGACTGATTGAGCAGATTAATAATATTAAGGGAGTCCCCTTCAACAATGAGGTTCTGGATATTTTGGGCCCGAGCAACTCTCAAACCCCAAAGAACAGATAAAGCTTCTGCAAAATGATTGGTTTGGATTCCCATTTTTCCAGCATATGCAACAATCAAATTACCTTTATGGTCCCGTATTGCTCCTCCTCCAGCTGCTGTTCCAGGGTTCCCCTTAGAGGCACCATCAAAGTTCAGCTTGAACCAATTGGATTCAGGGGGATGCCATTTGACCAAAGATCTATCCACACTATTCCCGGGGTTGCTCCAATATCCGATCTGCCAATTTGATAAGATGTGCTTTTCATTTTCAGGGTAACAATTGTTCTTAGGAGGTTTAAATCTGGCCATGTCCTCTTTGATGCCTTGGGAGATCTTGCCAAGAGTGAGTTTAAAATTCTCGCTTCTTATTTCTAAAAACTATATTATTTCTATCCTTCCGCATCCTCCAAATTAAATGCGGGATGGCTAATTTCCGTATTCTTTTGATAGCACAATGTCCGAATGGTGGGTTCCATTGGTTCCACAGCTGAGTAAGATCCTCCGGCATCACCCAGAGAGCTTCAAATTTGGAAAGGACAAAGTTCCAAACTCTAAAGGCATAATCACAGTGTATGAACAGATGTCTAATGTCTTCATAGCTATTCCTACAAAGGTGGCACCAATTGGGAATGATAAATCCTCTTTTCATCAAATTGTCAATGGTGAGAATTTTACCTCTGATGGCCAGCCAAAGAAAAAAATTTATTTTGGGGGTTAACTCAGGCATCCAGATCAAGTTCCAGTTAAAGTCTGATTGGTTACTGTGGAAAAGACTGGTATAGCCAGATTTGACTGAGTATTTACCCTCGTGTGAATTGCTCCAGATCAGCTCATCCTTGGAATCCAGCTGACACAAAGGGAAGAGATCCAAAAGGTCTTGGAGGGAGGAAATAGTCTGTTTCAGTTCAATACTCTCCATAGTAAGTCTTTTCCAATTCTTGTTGGTGCCATTTCCATCAATGTAGTCCTTGACTTTAGTTCCATATTTTCTTATAAGACTGTCCTTAGCAGTCCCAAATCTCTCCAAGAGATTATCATTGGACCAGTTATCCTCCCAGAAGTTAATGTCGCTGCCATCCCCAATTTTCCATTTGCTTCCCTTCTTAATGAAGTTTCTACTCTTAACCAGATTATTCCAAAAAATGGAACCATTGGGGAGTTGCTCATCATGCAGATAGGAGTAAACAGCTTGCTGATTCAAGTATTTTGTTTTAATGACATCAATCCAGGGTTGTTTCTCAGAAAGCAATCTCCAGCCCATCTTAGCAATGAGTGCCTCATTCATTTTCTCAATATTTTTTATTCCCAGCCCTCCCCTAGATTTAGGGGTGCAGACTTTATCCCAGGCCACAAGGTGAAATCTGAACTTTTCTTCCATGCCTTGCCATAAAATTTTTTTCTGAATCCTTTCAATTTTCTCTCTGAAGGAGGAAGGAATTTTGAATAGTGACATGATATATATGGGCAAACTTTGGAGTGTGCTTTTAATGAGAAGGCACTTACCAGCACTAGAGAGAGTGGTCCCTTTCCAACCGGCCATTTTTTTCTGAAATCTCGTCAATAAATCATCCCACACCGTGTGAGAGACTTTCTTCGTGCCAAGAGGGAGGCCTAAGTACGTTGCTGGAAGAGTACCAATTTTACAGCCCAGAATTTTAGCAATCTTGAGTTGTCTTTCCCCAGGGGTGTTAAAGAAAAAAAGGATGCTTTTGTCGTAATTGATCTCTTGCCCGGAAGCAGATTCATAAAGCTGCAGAAGAGCCTTGATAGCTTTAGCTTCAACCACTGAGGCCAGAAGAAGAAGGATAGTGTCGTCTGCAAACTGTTGATGAGAGACAGCTTGGCTGAGAGAAGTGGGTTTAGAACCATTTAAAAGGCCGTCTTCCACCGCTCTGCTAATTGTTCTACTAAGGTCACACCACCAAGGATGAAGAGAAGGGGGAGATGGGGTCTCCCCGCCTTAGACCTCTGGGCTGGTGAAGAATCCCACAGTTCTCCATTAACAACCACAGAGAACTCCGGGCCAGTAGATATACATGATTTAACAATTTTTCTAAACTTTTCTCAGTGAACCCAAATTTAGATAGAATCCTGTCAAGGAAGACCCAAGAAACTTTGTCAAAGGCTTTATTCATGTCGAGCTTAAGGATCATGTTTGCCTTTTGTTATTTTCCATAGAATGCATAGTTTCGTGTACCATAATCACACCGTCTTGTATTATCCTCGCCTTTAATGAAGCCACTCTGCTTTGCTTTGAGATGAGATCCTTCATTATGAGCTGCACCTTCTAGAAGCAATAATTTTGGTGAAGATTCGAAAAATAGCATTAACTGAGATCGATGGGTCCAAATCCTTGAAATCTTTTCAATTCATTTTCTTAGGTGCCAAAGACAATGTGTGTGTTATTGAGTTCTTTTAGAAGATTTCCCGATCTAAAAATTCATTAACCACTTTGAGAAGATCCTCCGAGCATATTTCCCAATTTCTGAAAAAAATTAATGGAGAATCCATCCGGCCCAGGAGCCTTATCCCCTCAAGAGAAAAAAATAGCCTTTTTAGCTCATCGAGCGCGACCGCTTTAGTGATATCTCTGAATTTCTGCTTTAGTGATATATATCTTTTTCATTCTTTAGAAATATTTTTTATCTATTTTGTTGACTAATCCTATTGATTATTTGGGAAAAGATGCAAAGTCTTCGTATGCAAAGCAGCCATAAAGGAAAGATAATGTTAATATTGGGAAAAGTGGAATTGATCATGAAAATTAAATTTAAAAATAATATATAATTTCATATTCACATTCCTTGCAAAAATTATGCAATTTTAAAACAAGAATTATCTCAATCCGAGGTCGCATGCAAAAGTTATAGTTGTTTTAAGTTAGCTGCGGAACTCGCAGAGTTAGTTCCGAAATTGTAGGTTTAGTTCCGGAACTCGCAGATTTAGTTCTAGAACTTTTATCAATTGAATGATAGTTAGTTCCAGAATTTTCAATTCATGGACAAATCATATTTAGTTCCGGAACTTACAGATTTAGTTCGGAACTTGCATAAAAGGAATGACAACTTTAGTTTTAGAACTTGCATCAACGAAATGACAAACTTTTTTTGAGGGATTTTGAAGGCTCAAAAGATTCCAATGGGAAATATGAGAGAGTTTTTTGTTCATAGTAATGTTTTTAACAAAAACCTCATTCAGATTTGCTATAAGTTTTACCAATGAAGAGAGATCTAACTTTTAGTGAGTTGTAGTATGAGGAAAAGTGTATCGATGAGCACTAAAAGTTTCATAAACAGAAATAGAAAAGTCAAATTGAAAATCTGAGAGAGGTTTTTAGTCATAGTATATTTTTAATAAAAACCTCATTCATATTTTTACAAGTTTTACCAATGAAGAGATATCTAACTTTTAGTGAGCTACAGTCAGGAAATGTGTATTAGACAAGCACTAAAAGTTTCTTAAATAGAAATAGAAAATTCAAATAAAAAATCTGAGAGAGGTTTTTGTTCATAGCAATATTTTTAACAAAAACCACATTCATATTTTCTACAGGTATTACCAATCAAGAGAAATATAACTTTTAGTGAACTGTAATGTGAGGAAAAATGTATTTGACAAGCGTCAAAAGTTCCACAATCAAAAATAACAAAGTCAAATGGAAAATATGAGAAAGGTATTTGTTCAAAATCATATTTTGAGGAAAATCCTTCTTCCAATAATGTATAGGAATAAAATCATTATGATTCTTGTTACCAAAAAGCAAGGAGAAGATTTGGGAGCAAATCTTCCTAAAATAAGTGAGATAAGATTTGACTTCAATAATATATCTCTCTCCATATTTTGTGGAGATGGAGATCTTAGTTGTTAGGATTGGAATAAAGATAAGATTAGATTGTATTTCCTAAAATAAGGAGTTGGTTGGATGCATGAATTATAAATGCAACCTTCCACACTTAGATATGTAATGCTTTTCTCCAAAGAAATAAAGATCTATTCTTTCCTCTCAAATATTTTGTAGTTTTAAGATCTCAGAAGTATGATTTAAATCCTCTTCCAAGGAATGAGTTGGCCACTCATTCCAAGGAAGATGGATCTATGTATTTATGTTTATGTTTATTCATTTGTCTTTAATTCATTTTGTTGTATTGTTTTTATCTTTGTATTGTGAAAATTCAGTCTATTGTAAACCTACAGGTGTTTCATTCAATTGTGTTTATTTTTAATTCAGAAATTTCATTTATGCAAGTGTGCCTTTTATTCATGAAAATTTAATTTGCAAGTGTGCCTTTTAATTCATGCAAGTGTGTTTCTTTCATGCAAACTTTATTTCGTAAGTGTGCCTTTCAATTTCTACAAGTGTGATTTATTTTATGCAAGTTTGGTTTGTGTTTAAAGGAGTTACTTTCAAGGATTTTCTTTTGTTAATGCATACAAATTTTCGACACCAATCTATATTAACATTATTAATGGCCAAGATTGACGACCCTCATTAATTAACATTGACTACACTGAGTATCGTAGGAATTTTTGGTGGTTCTAGTAGTTTGGAAGATGATTTTTAGAAAAACTCAACTAAAAATGATATAGAGAGGGTAATATGGAATGAATAAGGTATCAAAATGACAAGTATTATAAAAATACTTGCATGCATCATAAAATTATTATTATTATTTTAAACAAAACAAAAATAGTTTTCAACATGTTATTTTTATTAACATCCTGCATTAAAGCTGTGATATCTTGGTCATTTCTCAATGAAAATGAGCGATTAAAAATGATCTAAGAAAATAAGAGCATTTAGAGAAAAACATTGAAAGCATTTGAGCTATTTTTAGTGAGCAAAGTGATAAGTTTACATCAAAATAGCTTCTATTTTCATACAAAAACTCCTTACCAACTGTATCTTTTTACATCCTTTGTAATGCTCCATTTCATTGATTTTGCACTTTCTTACAAAAGAATTATGTCATCTAAAAAATAGATTCTTGCAACATATAATTAGCTCTTTCAAATTTGAATCTCCAATAATTATTGAAAACAATTTAGAACACGTCTCTCTCATTAAATAAATTGAGTCAATTTAGGAGCATTCTTTGCATGAGACTTAATTGATTAAAAGATATGCAACCTGGAGCATTCATTGCATGCAAATTTATTTCTTATTTGTATGCAAAATCTATTTCTAAATCAATTAGGTCAACATGCAAAGAAAAACTTAAAAAATGACTAATTCATTAAATAAAAGAGATAAAATAGGGATGCATGCTATTTGAATTTTTCTAACAACTGCATGATTCGTTGCGAGGAAAAATGAAGGTGTCACTTTATCAAATGTAAGAGTTAAAAATTAAATTCTTGTTTGAACTCTTGACCAAATGAGTTGTTATATGAGAGAAGAATGCACACCCTTTAGCATTTTTCTACTATTTTCTAATATCTTTCATCAATGATGCAAATTAATTTTTATTACATGTCAAGGAATTCGAGTTACAAATATGGATGCATACAAAATATTTTGCCAAAATACACACCAAGGTTTTCATCTTATAGGGAAAGAGTTACAGATGAAAGGATGTAAACATGAGGACATATTACATCTTTTCCTTCAACATGGCGTTTCCGTACCTTATGATAGAAACAAATCGACTTTTCCCTCAACTCTCAATCTGATTACACAAATATTCCACAGCAATCTTTTTGTAGAAATCAAAATTAGACTTGCATAAAATAAATCACACTTGCAGAAATGAAATCACACTTGCATAAAGGAAATTTTTGAATTGGAAATAAATATAATCAAATAAAACACCTGCAGGTTCACAACAAACTAAATGAAAATGAATATTACAATACAAGGAGAAAAACAATACAACAAAATGATAATCATAGAAAAAGGAATAAATATAAACATAAAATGTTACAAGACAAAAACACAAATACATAGATCCATCTTCATTAGAATGAGTGGTACACTCATTCCTTGGAAGAGGATTTAAATCATGCTTCCAAGATCTTAATTCAAAAATTTAGAATATTGGAGTGAAAAGAACAAATTTTTATTGTTTGGTAAAAGATTACATATAAGAGTGTGGAATCTTGCATTTATAGTTCATGCATCCAACCAATTCCTTAGTCCACTCACCAATAACTAACTACCTATTCTTGGGAGGATTTATTCCAAGGAATAAATCCTAAAAACTTGACTGACACTTAGTCCACTTATCGTGGAGAATATTTCTACAACTCATCCCTTTAATCTAGGAACACAAAGTGGGAGAGTACTTATTCAACATTCCTAATACTTTTCCATTATTTGTACATCCTTGAAACATGGAGATAAAATGGAGGAGTGCTAAGTCCATGAATTAAAATTCTTCTTGGAATTCCACATGTATGCATGACTTTGGATTGCCACATGTTTATATTTATATTCTTGGTTGATGATGTGGAATCAAATAGTGGGTTGAATAGTTCAGTGATCCTTTACATTACTTTAGTAAAAACCAAAATAATTTCATTAGTGGGCCTTTCAAGAACTACGTGAAGAATTTTGGTAGTCTGGGAGTTTTAGTAGGGCAGTTTGTGTGAAGACTTTCGGTAGCTATAATATATGAACTTGGAGTATAATTGCTTATGAAATGTTTTCTACAAACTATTGTATTCCAAATTTAGAAGAAATATCAAGAAATAACAACAATTAGATTGTAAATATACCTATAAATAGATGATAAGATAAATCCTATATTCTACCTTAAATATGTTATTCTGTTATTAAAACTACATCTAAATTCACTTGAAAGCTTGATTTTAAGAAAGAGAATAAGAGTGTTATTTGGTGATATAGTGAAACATATTTTGGTCTCATCATTTGCTACACTCAACCCTTGCACCATGTGAAAAAAATTCCTTTGAGCTTTTGATCTGGTTCAGGTCAAGCATCATCTTATGCATTATCTCACAAATATCAACGTCCTCTTCTTCTTCAAAGTGCTCTGCACTGACCAGACCTTCTCGAGCCAATTCTGCATAGCTGCATTCTGGATTTTCCCATCCATCCAAGAAGTAAATGATTCCCCAACATCCTTTCCTATCATAGCTCTTTGCCTCTTCTGCTAGGACCACACTCCATGCTACCCAAGAAACCACCAGCACCCCTGTCACCATTACAGAGAGACATGAAGCACAATGACCAAAAACGAATAAAGGAAATGGATAGTGAAATGTCCAGCCATCTTGGAGATATAAATCCACCAATGCATAACACACGAATGGAGGAAAGTGTGAGGGTACTGAAGATCATCAATTGGATATCCTAATCATAAATATCATGCTTCCCATTAAAAATCTTAAATGTCTGATGCCATCTTACATCTCGCATGCATATAACCATTAATCAATCCCGTCTATCACACGAATGCAATCTATCGATGTCATAAATTCCCAATGAAGCCATGCATGTTGTATCCTCCGATTGCCACCAAAAAAGGTTATGCCTCAAAATAACCTAACAATTTTTATGAAAATCTTATAAGTCACTACATTTTGACAAATTAAAGTAAGTTATTTTGAGCTTATCGACCTATGAGTTAATCAACCACATTAACTTTGGATAATTATATAACAATCTAGATCTGTATAAATTAGTCAAATTTATTGTATGATATTAAGATTTTAAATTAAGATATTTCAAGCTTTGTGCTAGCTCTGTTATGCCACCACATAATATTTGGAGCATATAGGTTTTTAGCATTTACTAAGTTAAATTAAGATATTTTGAGCTTAGCGGCTACTAGGTTATGCCACAACATATTATTAGTACTTGCCTCTAGCAAGAATACTATACCTTTCATGCAAATAAATATTTTTTTCCCAACCCACCAATCGAATAAAAAAAAATCAGTTCACTTCAAACTTTCTATTGTCTATATTTTATTTAAACATTTATCTAATGTAAATAAGTCATTCAACTATTTCCTTATTGGTCAGTTGGTTTTGATTTGAAAAATATAATGCCTTATTCTAGTTTAATTTTTTTCATTTTAAAAATCTTAAATTCTTATAAAGACATGTGTCCAGTATTTAAATGATATTTTAACAATAAAAATAAAAAAATCTCCTATCATGTTTGTGATTTAATGCTAAGAAAATTATCGGCCACCACTTTGTGTAACAAATTTTCCCATGATTTGCGGGGCTTTAAAAAGCGTTGGAAATCATTGAAATTTGAGTCGAAATGAGTGCAAATGATCATGGATCCTCGCCACTTTGCCAATGACCTCCAGTTTATGTTGATCTTGTTTGCTTCTCCTCAGTCTTCCCGCTAATGGATAATAATACACTAGATCTCTCACCAAGGCATCCTGAAAATGCTCCACCACATCTCCATCCTCCTTATCTTTTGTCTAGTGTAAAAACATGTATTTTGTGGAAAACCCTTGGAAACTATCATCGTCGAGATTGGAGACAAAGAGAAGTTTAAGATTTTGAATTAATATATTTCAAGTTTAGCACCCAATTTGTTATGCCATGAAATAATATTTGGAGACTACAAGTGGTTTAAAATATTTTGAGCTTAGCACCCACTAGCTTATGCCACAAAATATTATTTGGAGATTTTATTTGATAGGGTTCATAAACCATAGTTAATACATTTTATAATAGTTAAAAAATTCTAGAAAGATATTTTGAACTTAGCTTGTACTAGTTTAAACAATGACATAATATATGGAGCTTATGGTTGATAGTATCAAACAAATTAAATTAATAAATTTTTAACTAATCGAAGACTAGGTGCTTCCATAATATATTATTTCAAGCTTATTGGTTCTTTGAAAAGGATTCACAAGAACTGATGTTGAAAATCAATGCACCACAATGAATTTGCACTCGATGGTAACGTCAAGCCAACACAATACACAAGATTTGAAACAATGGAAAGAAGATTGCAAGTAAGAAGAATGGGTCTGCTCATACTCATAGATTGAAAAATAGGAAGTAAAAATAGGGGTGATGTGTAACCCCCATGCCTAAACATGGAAAGAAACTCAATGATGCCACTGATGCATATGACGTTGACTGATGTATATGATGCCACTAGAAGAGGAGTTACAATTCCAAATAAGGAATGTAACTCCTATGACGCATTGATGCAAATGACAATGTCAAATTCTATGATAGAATCTGACACTTGTCATTTGACTTCCTAAGACCTATGACTCTCACAAGGAGAGATGACTCACCTAGGTGATGTGGATGATGACTGGATAGTCACACACACCAACACCCCCTTTATCGAAGCCAAGGAAGAGGTCAAGGTAAGCCAGAATAGAAAAAGAAGACTCCCCTAGACAACTAAGAAAGATGTGTCAATGGGCCCCAGCAACTAAAGGCCTGATAAGGTGCCCATGTACAAACAACATATTTCTGGAAATAAGAAGAGGAGAAGGAGGAGGACTATATAGCCCAAAGAAGATGGGCGGCTGCAGCAGACCTCACCCCAAGAAGAGACCGCAAGTGAAGAAACTTCACCTCAGTGAAGGGCTTGGTGAAAATGTCTGCAACCTGATCAGTTGTCTGAACATACTTGTATGTCGATGATGTTTTCATGTATCAGCTCCCATATGAAGTGCATATAAATCTCAATGTGCTTCATCCACTGATGCTGAATGGGATTTCTACAAATCGAGATAGTGCTCATGTTATCACAGTAGATAATGGTAGGCCACCGAAAGTGGATGCCAAACTCTGTCATAATACCCTGTAACCAAACAACTTATGTGGTAGCATTAACTACTCCTCTGTATTCTGCTTCTATCGATGATATGGCAATGGCATTTTGTTTCTTGCTGGACCAACTGACATGACCTAAACCAAGAGTGAAACTATAGCCTGAGGTAGACTTCCGATGATCTAGATCACCGCCCAATTTGATCTCAGTAAATCCAACCAAGTCAATCTCAGTCCCTCCTAAGTAATGAATACCATCTGTGTGAGTGCCACGAACATAGTGAAGGATCCACTTTGCTACTTTTAAGTGCAGCTCATGAGGCTCCTACATAAATCTGGACATGATCCCGACGGCATATGATAGATCTGGCCGAGTGTGAGTAAGGTAGATCAAGCTTCCCACCAACTGTTGATAAAGGGTACCGTCAACCAAGGGGGAAGAGCAATCAGAAACCAACTTAATCCCGGAAAGAAAAGGAGTAGGTGAGGACTTGCAGTCGGACATGTGAAACCGAGCAAGCAAATCAAGAGAGTACTTAGGCTGCGAGATCATAATTCCTGAGTCAGATTGTGAAATCTGGATCCCAAGAAAGTAATGAAGCAATCCTAAGTCAGACATGGAGAACTTGTTGGCCAAGGAGATCTTCATAGAATCAATGATAGAGGAAGAGCTACCGTGATCAACAAGTCATCAACATAGAGAACAAGAATAAGCATGGATTCATCCTGTCATAGAATATACACATTTGGGTCAGAGTGACACCGAGTGAACCCTGATGCAAGTAAAAAGGAGTCCATCTTGGCATACCAAGCCCGAGGGGCTTGTTTAAGGCCATAGAGAGACTTCTTTAATTTGCAAACAAGGGATGGATCATGGACATAACCCGGAGGTTGTTCCATATAGATCTCCTCCTCTAGGTCCCCATGAAGGAAGGCACTCTTAATGTCCATTTGGTGGACTTCCCATCTGTTAGCGGCAGCGATGGCAAGGGTCAGTCAAATGGAAGTCATCTTCACAACCGGAGCAAAGGTTTCTGAGTAATCAACCCCAGCTACCTGGAGAAACCCTTAGCTACAAGTCACGCTTTATACTTCTCAACTTCTCCATTAGCTCCATACTTTGTTTGATATACCCACCTACACCGAATGATTTTTCTTCCTTTCGGAAGAAGGGTAAGATCCCAAGTGTCATTCTTTATGAGTGAGGAATACTCCTCATCCATGGTAGAATCCCACTTAGGAATCCCAGAAGCTTCCTGGAAAGATGGTGGATCAAAAGTAGAGGTGAAGAAGGAGTGAGGTCCAGTGAAGTCTGAGCGAGTACGTCTCTCATCCAAAGGATCTCCAACTAAATCTCCAGCACTCTGTAAAGTTTTCCTGCCCAAAGAGGTCCCGAAGGCTCAGGCTCCGAGTCGAAGATTCTTCACTTGAGTGAGAAGGGACATAGTCCTCATCATCACTACTGTCAGAATCAGAAGACTCAGAAGTTTGAGGATCGGGAGGAGCAGGGAGAGGTGGAACTCACTCAACAACATCATCATCTAAAGAGTCAGAATCTGAATCAGTGGGAAAAGGACCTCAGTGGAAGTTGAAGTCAAGGATGACTCATCAAACTTCACACTCCTCTCAATATAAAGCTCATGGGTGGTAGGGTTCAACAATCAATATCCCTTCACGCCATCAGGATACCCGAAAAAGATACAAGGTTTGGATTGTGGATCCAATGCCTTGCGTTTCTTTTTGGGAATCCGAGCCATAGCCTTGGATCCGAAGACTCGAAAGTGCTCGACATCAGGCTTGTGTCCAAACCAGGCTTCAAAGGGTGTCATCCCTCTTACTACCTTGTGTGGGACATGGTTCTGAATATAACAAGCACAATTCACTACTTCAGCCCAATACTATGGAGGAAGAGATTTCGAGTGAACCATACAAGTAGCCATCTCCTTTAAAGTTCGGTTCTTTCTTTCTGCAACTCCATTTTGGGAAGGGCTGTAAGCAACTATACGCTGCAAAGAAATCCCCTCAGAAGTGCAGAAATCCTCAAACCTATTGCTCACATACTCACCTCCATTGTCGGTTCGAAGAACCTTGATAGACCGTTCCACTTGTTTCTCAGCAAGAGCCTTAAAGTTTTGAAAATGCTCAAAAACTTCAAACTTAAGCTTAAGAAAATATACCCAAGTATAACGTGAAAAGTCATCAATGAAGGTTAGTATATATAGAGCTCTAGTAAAAGAAGGAGATGAAAAGGGCCAGAAATGTCACTATGAACAAGATCCAAGGGACGAGTAGCTCTCTAAGATTTTCCCTTGTCAAAGCTTTTTTCAGGGTGCTTTCAAGGGTACAACCCTCACAAAGACCCTTAGAAAACTTAACTCGAGGTAACCCATTGACCATTTTGTTTTGGATCAATTATTCAAGGTAACGATAATTTAGATGCCCAAAATGCTCATGCCATAGCTTGCTAACCTCATTTACATGAGTGAGCAAGGCATTGGGCATCGAATCAGAAGAGAAGTGGGAAAAGGTATACAACCGTGAATGGTGATCTAGTCTTTCCCTCAGCCATAGTGCAGTCAGAGTTAAGCTCACGAATAATCACCGAGTTAGGACCAAATTCCACTCGCATTCCTTCACCAAGGTGGGTGATTTGGTAAACCGATAGGATATTGGTAGAGAGATTGGGAACACTCAACACTTGGTTAAATGTTCCACCTTCTATCTCTACCAATCCACTACCGAAACCGACACATGAGTGTCATCACCCAACGTGATTTGGGACATGCCACATGGTTCAATGCTAGAGAATTCAACCTCTAAAGAATCCATGTGGTGCGAGGCACCGAATCGATAATCCAAGTTGATGATGGAGCTGATCTAGCTACGAGGGCCTTACCTTTCTTCTTTTCATTTTTAGTCTCCTTTGCATTAGAAGACTCACCCTTCTGAGCATTTTGTTTAATAGATTTAGGAACACTTATTTTATTCTTCTCAAGTAAATGAGTTAAGTGATCAATTTGTTTCCAAAACAATGCTGCTCATCATGGCTAGAATTCTTACAATAGGAGCATTTATACTTTTCCTTCTTCACTTTAGGCTCAGAAGTCAAGTATGAGTGATGGGCTTAACTGGGGGTTGGTTGGTCTTGGTTTCTTTCTTAGGTTGGTCCTTAGTTTCTTTCTTCTTTTCATTTTTCTTGCCCTTATTCGCCACAAGGGCATGTGACTTGGATTTTAGAGTCCCCATTTGAATGAGTTTGTCTTGTTCTCGAATGAGTTGGGATGAAAAACTATCAAAGGAGGGCATAGTCCAAGTACTACCCAAGGCGGATTTCATGGCGTGAAAATTTGAAATGAAAATAGAGTATTCAGGACCTAACTTAGAAAGAATCGACAAGATCAATTGAGAGTCTTTCTTATCCACTTTACATTCCTTTAGAAGCATTCTAGTGTAGACAAATTTTGAGAAGAAGGCCTGTAGGTTTTCAAAGTCACTAGGATTTAACCCTAGTAGTTCATTCTCCAACTCATGCGCTCTCATGTCATCTTGCTTCCCAAACATATCATCGAGCATTTTCCATGCTTGATCGGGTGTTGAGGAAGTTTCGATGTGGAAGAGCAAGTCGAGGAGAGAGACGGACATACAGATAAGACCTAAGGCTTCATCACAACGGTTGAACCATTTATATTTTTTGGGTTCATTAGTAGGTTTGGTCTCTAACCCCATGGTAACTCGGTATAACCCTTTACTTCACAAAACCAATATAATTTTAGATTTCCATTCAAAGAAATTAAAAGGTGTGAGCACTGGTACTTTAGAGATATCCATAATGAAGAGATAGAACCAAGGAATGCAAAAGGAAGGAGAGAGAAAGGAAACAACCACCCCAGAACAAAATTACACCCCCGAGTTTGGCACTTTATAATTCAGTGTGTTGATTACAACCAGATGTGAATGTGTTCTGAGAACCAGTTTGTCACTCACCTTGCAATTAGCATAATAACGCGCAATGGTGGAGACAACAATCAAGGTTCGTAGGGCACAACAGATCGACACTGCAAGCAAGCACAAAAAGAGAGAAGCAAGAGGGGGAAGAAAGATATTTGTGAGAAATAGTGTCTCACATCACACGAAAGAATCCCTTTGTCATAAGACTGTGGCGGATGTGCTCACAAGTCCACAAAAAAGGAATAGAACAAAGCTCAAGAAAAAATGAGCTGAATTAAGCAATACAAAGACACCCCCCAGAATGTGGCACTTTATAAAATTAGTGCATTTACAAAACTAATGATCCCATCATCTAGAGTGTGTAAAAACATGTAACTTTGACTAAAGAAGTGCTCAAAACGAGCAACGAGTCAAAAGTTATAAAGAAAAATCAATTCCCATGAACTAATGAGAAAAAAGCCAATAAGCCTACAAATGGATTTAAAAAGTGCCCTAAACGCATGCAAAAGGTGTTGTATGTATGCCCATTGGAAATGACATGGAATTTGAGATAGGTTTTGTTTGTATTACGAGGGGGGATTAGCCACCTGCCAATCCCAGACCTCACCCTTCGTCTTCGGCACTCGACGGAAGGTTAATAAAACAAGCCAAAAAACTTACAATGCCAATAAAATGTAATGTTTTTACCTTATACCTTTTAAAAGTAATGAAACAACACATTTTTTAGAAGAGTGATAAGATAAAAAGAATGCAAACACGTTTTTTTAAGAAAAGTGAATAAAAAAATATATTTTTAGAGAGATATTACCTGGCACTGGACGAGAAGGCCACGTGGGGATGAAAGGCAGGTAAAAATAGATAATGCAGTGACTGTCCACTGTAAGAAAATGCCAAAACAGCCAAAAATGCCAGCTGAAGGAGAAAACACCTTAACAGTCCAAAAAAATGCCTTAACAGTCCAAAAATGCCAGAACAATGAGCAAAAATGTAGGAAAGGAGAGAAAATGCCCGGACAAGGAGAAAACACTCAAAACAAAAATGCTTGATAAAAAACACCTAAAATAGGTTTGAACGTGGGGAACAGTGTAAAAATGTGAGAGGTTTTGCAAAAACTGTGAGAGACCAGGCAAAAACGTGAGAGGTTTTCAATGAGCTCGTAAAACATTTTTGAGACCGAGTAGAGGTAACTTCGAGATAGAAAGGAACCACAAACGATGAGGAAAAATCTTGGAATAGTCTCGAGTATACGCCGATGAAGAAAAAACAACAATCCCAACCAAGTAATCACAGTCCACGCCAAAAAATGAGCTCTTCTTTTACCCCTGCGGGCGTTGAATTTGAACACAACCAAAGAAGAAACACATGAACAACCCAAACAACAGCCACAAAGATCTAGAAATATCCAAATATGAACTTAGCTAATAAGAAAACCAACCAAATACCTTAACTTGTAACTACTGAAACCTCACAAGGTGATCAATAATTCCAAAGTGATGATCAAAAAAATTACACACGAGGAAATGAGAAGAAACCGAAGTAATAAACAACTGAGAAACGAAGAGTGCACGTTTACCGAAACCAACTCTAATACCATGAAAGAGGGATTTGCAAGAACCGATGTCAAAATCGATGCACCACAACGAATTTGCACTCCGATGGTAACATCAAGCCAACGCAATACGCAAGATTCAAACAATGGAAAGAAGATTGCAAGTAAGAAGAATGGGTCTGCTCATACTCATAGATCAAAAATAGGAAGTACAAATAGGGGTGCTGTGTAACCCCCATGCCTAAACATGGAAAGAACTCAATGACGCCACTGATGCATATGACGTTGATTGACGCATATGACACCACTAGAAGAGGAGTTACAATTCCAAATAAGGAATGTAATTCCTATGACACATTGTATGAAATGACAATGTCGATTCTATGTGAAATCGACACTTGTCATTGACTTACTAAGACCTATAACTCTCGCAAGGCGAGATGACTCACCTAGGTGATGTGGATGATGAATGGATAGTCACACATACCAACAGTTGCTATCATGTACAAAGTTGCTAAATGATATTTTGAGCTTAGCTTGCTAGTTTATGACCTGTACAACATAATATTTGAAGCTCGGTTACTCACTAGGTTTAAACAACAATAATAAGATATTATTATCTTAGCTTCTATGGGTTACACAAAAACATAATATTTAGATCTTATAATTTGAATCATCATAGATTTATTATCTTAAATTTACACAAAAACATAATATTTAGCTTAATGGTAACTATGATTTACTTTGAATCATCATAGTACTTACACTACTATATGTTATTTTGAGCTCAAAAGATAGTAGCATTTAACAAACAAAAGAAATATATTTTGAGCTACGTGACTCGCTAGGTTATGCCACAACATGTTATTTGGAGATTTCATTCGTGAGGGTTTAATAATTCATAATTACGATATTTTACAACATTTAACAAATTAGAGGAAGATATTTATAACTTTTTTGGTGCTACTCCCACAATATAATATTCTGAGCTTAGTTTTCGCTAGCACCTAACTAGTAAGAGAATTATATTTTGTTATTAGGAAATGGTACATTATGCCATACCATAAATTTTTGGAACTTAATGTTTGCCGGTTTCATCAAAATAAAGTAGGTTGTTGTGATCTAAGAAGTCTGCTAGGTTATACCAAGACATACTATTTGGAGCATATCGATCTTAATGATGTAAGGAAATAAATTAAGATATTATGAGCTTAGTCACAACTACGATATGAAAAAACATAATACTATTTGGAATTAGAGTAAAAGTGGTGTTTTTGAAATGACCCGCATACTTGTAAAAAAAATCCCTCATGGCCAAATATTACAATGAAACAAGAAGAGAAGAATCTCGTATGTAGCAAAAAACAAAAAACCAAAAAGTTCCAAACAGGAAAAGTCAAATTACATTTTTGGATATTCTTGAGAGTAGTTGCTTCATCCTTAACATCAGCAATAAGGATTCCTTCAACCAAGCACGTCTACTAACTTAATGTGTTCCAAGAAGTATTTGTCAATTTTCATCTAGGTCATGTCCATGTGAATTTTCCATTCCTTGATAATAGAGTGTAACATAATCTTCAATGGCCTTGTGTGGGTTAGGTGATATCTTCTCTAAATGCTCATGGTGTTCTAAAGCTATAGTGGGGGATCCCATTTTCTCCAACAAAGGAGAAACAGGGTAAATCGAGGAGAGATCCTATAACACATAAGGAATTTTGATTCCATGATAACTTATATGAAAAATGAAGGGGGAGCAGCCAC
Source organism: Taxus wallichiana var. yunnanensis (assembly GCA_018340775.1). Classification (NCBI taxonomy): domain Eukaryota; kingdom Viridiplantae; phylum Streptophyta; class Pinopsida; order Cupressales; family Taxaceae; genus Taxus; species Taxus wallichiana. Next base: position 669,400,858 of record CM031244.1, on the reverse strand, counting down.
ACATGATTCCATGATCAGGTGAGTTGAGTCAATTGTAGCCATTACAATTTTTGGGGAGATGAGAGGAGAAGATAGAGAAGCATCAACAAGAGGTGGAGAGGAAGTAGATGTTAGGTCTAAAAGTGGTTCAAAGACCATAAGAGATTACTTATGAGGGGTCCGAAGGTTAAGAAACGTTAGAGAAGACGAGGGAGAGACAAGAGTGAAATAATGGGGAGACCACCTAATTGCTCCGAATAATGATGATCCTATTTGAATCAGATTATGAAGAGAGATAAGGGTGACAGAAATGGTAATGGAAAGAGGTAGCTAGTTGTAGAGGAGAAGGGGAACATGATGTTTCTTTCTTGGATTAGAGGGGCAGAGTGAGATTTTTATTGGTAATATGTCATTTTAAAGAGAAAATACAAAAGGCCTTGGTGGAGGAAAGGACCTTCCTCTTCTCTAGCCAATCTAAGGGACTTCTCAAGTGATTGAAACAAAAAAATCCACAAATTTTACCTTACAATCATGTCGAAGATGCGCAAGAATAAAAATATGAGGTCCATAGATCAATTTTTAGCATCACTCTAGCGTGAAGTACCTCCTCAATTTCTCAGAAACCCTATCCCATGGTTATGGAAGTGAGTCCCGTTCATATCCCAAGTGATACATTCTCATATTTTCACCAGGACACATGAACTCATCCATCTCCTCTGAAGTGAGCATTTAAAATAAATATAACCCTCCACATCCGCATGATGGATGTAGCGAAATAAGAAATTTATTCTTGCCCACTTTGAATCTTCCTTTCTTCTAGGTTTCCAACACATTGCAGGTCACTCAAAAAGAGTGACCAAATAGTCTTTCCATAAATGACATAACACCACCATCATGCAAAATATTCCATACTTCCAGGTTGGCCTTGACCTCTTCACAGGAAGAAGGCTCAATGCATTTGATGGTGCCACCCATAGTGAATAGGGATATTATGAAATTTATTTCCAAAGGCCCGATATAGACAATGCTTAAATAGAGATGTCGAGCACCTTCATTCCAATCTTCAACACATGTCTCTAATATTTCTAATTGAAATTTGTCCTAATTAGTAATAGTCATTAATTTATCCCATCCATCACATGAACGTAATCTATTAATGTCATAAATGCCCTAAAAAATCTGCACATGTCATATCCTCTTATCATTGCCAAAAGAGGTTATGCCTCAACATAACCTAACAAATTTTATTGTAATCTTAGTTAATGTTGAGGAAACCATAACATTAATTAGTTAATGTTCTTTATATTACTACATTTAGTGGAGGTTGAAGGTTTAAATGTTAGCGATATTAGATGTATTTAGTTAAATATATATTATAAAGAAATAATTTGCAAACAAAATGGAGCAAGGTGATATAACTAACATTGATAGACATGATTTCATATTGTATAGGTTATTGATAATAATGGTATAGCTCGATACCAAATGATAGAATATAATAAGATTGCAATGAAAAGAGAGGGACTAAAGCCTCACAAATATTATTGATCATGAAATCATATTACATAACAATGCAAGAGCTGTAATATTTATAGATATTAGACAGCCTCATATGGATAGACATGACACCCTATCAGGCACCAACTACGAGATGATAAGACCCATCTCACATGCACATGTAATTACTACTAATACCAATATTGAATGTTATCCAACATAACAATATTGAATGCAAGTCACTAGACTAGAGTGCACATGTTGCACATTATTAAATAAAAGACAATGCAATAAAATGTAATAAATATGCCTATGCTAAATTATGCTAACATTCCCCCCCTTAATTTTTCATAGTTTCCAATGAAGTGGAGAGGAACTCTCTGAACAATGTGAATTTGTCACGTGCAAGTGACTTAGTGAAAACATCTACCTTCTGTTCAGCTGTAGGATAGAACTGGAGTTGTATGTTGTGCTTCAAGACATGCTCGCGTATGAAATGAACCTATACTTCAATATGCTTGGTTCTCTCATGAAATACTAGATTGCGAACAAGCTTCAAAACTCCTTCATTATCAACATATACTAGAGTATATTTCTGTTGTGGTAGACCAATTCCTTCCAGTATTCAATGTAGCCATATTGCTTCACAAACAGCTTCACCTGCAGCTCGATACTCTACTTTTGTAGAAGAGCGAGAAACAAAGTTTTGTTTCTTGCTTCCCCATGATATCGGTCTAGATCCCATAAAGAAGACGAAGCCTGATGTTGACTTCCTATCATCCATGTTTCCTACATGATCTGAATCTGAATATCCTATCAAGAAGAAGTTATCATTCTTCTTGTACTCTAGACCAAGGTCAACTGTACCCTTTAGATATCTCAGTATTCTCTTTGCTGCTTTCCAATGACATATTTTTGGTTCTTGCATGAAGCATGATAAATAGCTGACTGCAAAGCTGATATCTGGTCTAGTATATGTCAGGTAAATTAGACTCCCGATCAACTCGATAGAGAGTTGCATTCACCGGTGGTGATGGATCGGAACGAGATAACTAAAGTCTCACTTCCATAGGTGTAGCAATAGGAGTGCGTTCATCATCCTGAATTTCTCGAGCATTGTCTTGGTGTATTTCATTGTGACACAAAGATATGATTCTCTTTTTCCATACTTCCAACCCAAGAAAATAGTACATGAGCCCAAGATCTGTCATGTCGAATGATCGATTAAAATCCTTCTTTGTTGCATCGATCATCTTCACAGTAACTACTGTATTGACTAGATCATTGACATAAACAACCACAATGACAATCTCCCCCTTACTTTTTGAGGTAGAGATTGGGGTCATAAGGATTCCTTTCGAATCCATGACTTATGAGATGCTCATCAATTTTGATGTACCATGCCCGGGTGCCTATTTTAGGCCATATAGATATTTTATGAGTCTGCATACCATCATCTCTTTTCCTAGTATTACATAACCCTCTGGCTGAGTCATATAGACTTTTTCTTGCAAATCTCCATTAAGAAAGGCACTTTTCACATCCATTTGGTGGAATTTCCAACCAAATTGTGTAGCTAGAGAAAAGATCATCCTGATTGTCTTGATCTTGGCTGTGGGAGCAAATGTCTCCTCATAATCAATGCCTTCTTGTTGTGCATACCCCTTTGCTACAAGCCTTGCTTTATACTTTTCAATAGTCCCATCTGATTTGTACTTAGTCTTGAATATCCATCTACATCCAATGGGTTTCTTCCCTGGTGGAAGGTCGACAAGTTGCCATGTGTTGTTCTTCATCACTGACTGATACTCTAAATCCATGACATATTTCCAAGCTTTTGATTGTAGGGATTCTTGAACTATAGATGGCTCAACTGTTTCAACAAATTTTCTCATTAGGGCATAATTGACCTCTTCACGAGCTTGACTATGAGTTCTAGGTCCAGGATTGGATGATGTGCTAGGTGCTTCATCCAAATTTACATCTCTTATTAATTGAGTATACCATTTAGGTAACTTCTTAGTTGTTCCATTGGCTTGTGGTGGATCCAAATTTTCACCATCATCTAATTCATCACTATCATCTTCAGTGAGAACATCAAATTTTGTCTTCACAAGAGGTGTATTATGCATGTTTGTTGAGTCATTGAGTGGAGCATCTGCTTGTTTCTTCTCAAAGAACTCAACATCCCTACTTGTGTATACTTTCTTTGCTTTCGGATCCCATAATTTGTACCCAAGTGCTTCTTCACTATATCCAATGAATATCAGTTTCTTAGCTTTCATATCCAACTTGTTCCTGTTCTTCTCGGTATGTGCATACTAGCTTTACACCCAAATACTCTTAGGTGTGCAATTGATGGTTTCCGATTTTACCATGCTTCTTGAGGTGTCACTCCTTCAAGAGCTACTCAGTGGGCACTCTGTTCAACAAATAGATCGCAGTTCTTGCAGACTTCGCCCAAAATATCTTTGTTAAACTCCGAGTCATCTATCATACATCACACCGTTTCCATGATAAGTACGATTCCTTCTCTCAACTATACCATTCTGCTATGGTGTGTGAGTAGGAGGAATTTGTCAATGAATCCCATGAGCTTCCAAGTAAGTCTTGAACTCATTGCTTGTGAATTCCCCCTCGATCTCGAGCGGAGAGGTTTTATCTTGCGACCAACTTCATTCTCAACAAGTACTTTGAATTTATGAAATGTCCGAAAGGCTTGACTCTTGTTTCTTAGACAATATATCCACATCTTTCTTGAGTAGTCATCAACACAAAGCATGAAGTATTGACATCTAAAATGACTTGGTTACATGGGCCCACAAATATCGGGTGTGCACCAAATCAATCTTTTCCTTAGCTCTATATGTGTTCTTCGGAAGGGTAATCTGTATTGCTTTCCAGCTAGGCAATGTGACACTTGTCGGTGTTGTGCTTGAGTGTAGGCAATCCTTTCACCATGTTGCCCTTTTAAAGTGTTTGGAGATAACCAAAACCGATGTGACCATATCTCATGATGCCATAGTTCTACGATTGATTGTGTGTCTTTGGCCACTAGAGATTGATCATATTTAGGGACAAAATCAAGTTGGAACATGCATCCCACATTGGAGGCTCTTGCTACAATATTGGAACCTATTTACTTATCTCGTATCAAGCACACTTTTTCTCCATTATTATCACAAAATCCAACTTCAAGTTGTGATCAAGGAGTTGACTAATTGATAGCAAATTCTTGGTCAACCTAGGTACATACAATACATCTATGATTTTGCAGTTATGCTTTCCAAGAGGTAGTGAAAGGTTTCCAATCCCTTGACAGATGATGACTCATCACCTAATGAAACATGGTTCTTGTTAGGTGAGTCACGTAGTGTGTAGAACCAATCCTCTGCGTCCGAGTCATGTGGAAAGTTGCACCCGAGTCAACATACCAGGATATTTTGTGTGGACTTGGTTTCTTCATCAAATTGAGTAGAATACATGTGGTGTCCTTCATCTAAATCATTGTCATGTTCGGAAATGTACCCTTGTTGTTTGGGTTTTCTTTGCCAATTACCATTTTTCTACCCTTGATTTTAAGTATTATTTCCCCGTTGGTTGTTGGGTTTTGAATTACTTGATGAACCATTTTTGTAGGAATTGTACCAACAATCTTTGATGTCATCTCCCCTCTATTACAAATGGGATACTTCTTGGTGTTGTCTTGTTGACTATGATTGTGTTGGGACTTCTTATGATTAGACTGAAATTTCCCCTTTCCTTTATGATTGGAAGATAGTTCTTTCTCATCTTCATGATCTTTGTTGTTCATTGTCTCTTCTTGTTGGAGTATATTGACCAACTTCTCAAAGGTGATTGTGTGTTCACTCATATTGATAGTTGTCACAAAGATTCTGTAGGAAAGAGGAAGTTCTTGCAACACAATTGATACGAGGTCTTCATCACTTATCTCTTTTCCCAATGCCAATAGAGATTCCCTCAAAGTAGCAACTCGTCTCAAAAAACTTCAACCTTCTCATTGTGCTTGAACTTGAGAGTATGCAGTTGTGATAGTAGGTTGAGGATGGAATTCTTGTTCTTTGCCTCATAGACTATGCTCAACTTATCCCATGCATCCTTGGCCGATGTGGCATCTCTAATGTGGGGTTACACATCGTCCGTTATGCCAAACAAGATGATCAACTTGGCCTTTTGATTGGCCCTGTCAAATTAAACTTGTTGTCTTCCATCATCAAGTGATCTTGTTGTTGTTCCATCTACAACTGTCCATAGGTCTTCAAACTCAAGTAACATCTTGATCTTCGGTTTCCATGCAGCATAGTTATCTCCTCTAAGTAGTTGTGAATCTGGAAAGAAGAAATTTGGTGCTTGTGCACCCATTTCTACAATCTGAATTTTGAAACTCTAAATTTCTGACAAAGGGTAAGGCTCTTATCACTCCAGGTTTATGGTCTCCCTCAATATACCTTTGTCAGGCCAATATACCAAACCTTTCTATATATGATCCCTTTTGATATACCTGTTGGTACATGGAAGAATATCACCCTTTCAATATACCCACAAGATACGAGAAGATGTGTTAACACATGTGAAATAATTTAGTACGTGGTACGTAGACAGTACGGAGAGGGGTTTGTGCAAGCACAAACGGATGGGAGGGCTCAAATGTGTGTGTATTGTGTCCTTATTACTCCCCATCAATTTTATAGGGTCGATGCCCAGATGATGTTTAGGTAGCTGTGTTAGGCATTAAGTGCAGTAGTAGTCATGATGGCATCACCATGGGAGTGCTTCCCGTGAGGCACTTTGTATATACCGAACGCCGCTTTATGAAATCAAAGATCTCGTGTGATAGAACCTAACATAAAATAAAAAATTTACACTTTTTTTTTTTTACTTTTTATGCACCAAGATTAGTACAAAATGCTCCAAAATTACATCAAAATGAAGTTTTTTTATGTTCCCCCTCTTTAGAAAAAGGGTCTAGAATCACAAAATACACAATTTAGGCCAAAAATATTTTTACCCCCAATAGGTTTTTTTCCGCTAAATTTAGCGGTGGATCTAAATGTTTTTGGTGAGATTCTAAATTTGGAAATCTCCCAGAATTTAATAATTTCTCCAAATTATCTAAAAAAATACTTTAATAATAAATATGCAAAGAGCGAGAATTGAACAGGCGACTGTTTGTTCCCAAGATCCAAACAAACAATCTAAATATTGTTTTCACCTTTTCTCACAAATTGTGATCTGGGTTTTTCTAAAATTTTGATAGCAGCATCATAAAATATTTTTCTTAAAACCCACCAAATTTTAGAAGAATCAGAATCTTGTTTTTTGAGATCTTACCAATTTACCAGCTAGATCTGATTTTTTCCAGAAAAAATGATCCAACTTGTACAAACTTTTCGTCACATGTAGAAGCTGAATCTGAAGATGATGTAAACTGCAAAGTTGTGAGCCTCCTTCTTATCTTTCCATAAAAAACCAGAACATCAATCCAAAATTATATGAAAAATTATGTCCTTTTTTCTAAGTGCTATCTACTTGGAATTTTGTTGATGGGACCGCTTCAACCTTTGCTCCCAAATTCTTCACACCTCCACTTTCGGATCTGATTTTTTTCAAGATCTTTTTTTATAAAGATATCCAAATCTAAAATATTCCACCAATATGTTGGATCAATTGGCTATGCCATGACTAATCAAAAAAATTACCTTCCAAATAAGTGGATAGGTCAAATTTTAGTTAAGGGATGCTTGGAAGGAATGGAGGTGCGGGATGCTTCAATCACTCTCTTTTGATGCGTATATTCTTCTCCAATGGATCCTCTCCAATAGTGCTCCTCTTCAACCTTGCTTGGATATAACTTGCTCTGATACCAAATGATAATAATGGTATAGCTCTGATACCAAATGATAGAATATAATAAGATTGCAATGACCAAAGAGGGATGAAAGCCTCACAAATATTATTGATCATGAAATCAGATTACATAACAATGCAAGAGCTGTAATATTTATAGATATTAGATAGCCTCATATGGATAGACATGACACCCTATCAGGCACCAACTACGAGATGATAAGACCCATCTCACATGCACATGTAATTACTACTAATACCAATATTGAATGTTATCCAACATAACAATATTGAATGCAAGTCACTAGACTAGAGTGCACATGTTGCACATTATTAAATAAAAGACAATGCAATAAAATGCAATAAATATGCCTATGCTAAATTATGCTAACAATTATCGGAAACAAATCAAAAAGCAATATCTTATTCGAATTTCCTTATTGACACATCTATTTGTTACATTTAGGTTCTCCAAGGTTGTTCATACTACACATGGAAATGAAGAGGGTAAGCACATAGATGTTACAGGGAGCACAAGAAGCATTTCTGATGGGCATTTGTTTGTGATATTTGGTGAGGTGATTTAACAAAACACTGTTTGACTAGAATGAGACTAGGAGGATGTTGTGTCAAAAAAATGCATCCCCGCAAGTCCTCTCTATCCCGGGGTCTACTTTTCTCAACGGATAAGCCTATTTTCAAGTAAATAATGATTAGTTCTCCCTATAACAGCCCATATATTTTTCATATTATTTTAGTCCACTCAGCACCCATGAAATAAATAAAAGTGTTCTTGAATTTTTTTTAAAGGAAAAAGTTTGCTATTAGGAATTTTGTTCCTTTTCCACTTTCCCAAGAGGAATGCTTTCGTCAAAAATAAATCAATCCACTATTGATACTAGTAGTAGTACACTCTTATGTTACTGCCTACTCTAATTGTATAAGGTTCCACAAAGAAAAAGAGTTGAAGCAAGATCATGTTGTTATAAATTTTTTTACATTTGTCGGGCAAAGGTGTGTAGTTGAGGACCAAGATAAAATTAAATGTAGATACAATTACAGGTACATGACAAGAATAATATGCTTATTGGGTTTGTGTTCTCTTTAAATGCTTTTCTTGTGAGATCCCAGGTCATGTTGACATGGAAAAGCATAAATGTAGGCCCAATATTAATCTTGTGATGAACTTCCACCTATTTGGAAAATCATAAATATAGGCCCAATATTAATCTTTTAACTAGCCTCGTGGATGTTAAAATTTATTCTTATATTGAATCTTACATGACTTCAGTTGGTGTTCTTATATATATATTAACTTGAATCAATATTTTTCTATTTCGTACACAATACGATTGGTTGTTTATATTATTTCAAGCTTAGTGGTCACTTTCATTTAACAAGTTATTGAATGATATTTTGAACTTATCATCTGCTAGCTTATGACACAACATAATATTTAGATCTTCGTAGTATATAGGTTTCAAAAAAATAAAGTAAGATATTATTTGGATCTCATTAGTATTTGGGATTTAACAAATTAAATCAACCTAGTTTGAGCTTAGCGAGAACTATGTATTCAAAGAATATAATATTTCGAGCTAAAGAGTAACTATCATTAACAAAATAAAGAAAGGCATATTGAGTTTAGTTTATGCTAGTATCCCTAGTGTTAATCTTGTGATCAAATTCCACTTGGTTGGAGGATTGAATTGATATAACAAAAAAGGTATAGTAGTTTGGGATTGAAGTGAAATTTGTAACTTGTTTTTAAATTTGTTACTACTCAAACAGAAGTGTGACTAGCCTCATGGATGTTAAAATTTATTCTTATTGGAAGGATTGAAAGATTTTTAATTACTAAAAATTCCTTTTATGTTGTACTTATAATATGTTGTTGTTTGAATGAAAAATATTGAACATGTTTCTAAAATAGTTTGATGTCTTTTAAACGTCCTAGATCAATTATTTTTACAAAAACACTTTTCTTACATGCATTGATGGAGATAAATGACTACAATGCTTAAGTATAACACTTGACATATCAGTTATTGGACCAAACATATTCATTTTTAGAACATATGTTATCTTGCAAATGATTTCTGGAGGAAAAATTGGATTAAGGATTTACTCCCCAAGGTCAACAAGTTGAAGCCTTCTGACTTAACTAGAATTGAATTGTAAAGATTGGAGGACAAAATAGTATATATTTGAAGGATTTGTTAATTACTACAAAATTTAATATTGTACTTATAATATGTTTTTGTTTGAATGAAAAATAGTGAAAATGTTTTTAAAATAGATTCATGTCTTTTAAATGTCCTAGATCAATTCTTTTCACAAAAATGCATTTCCTACGTGCATCGATGGAGATCAATGACTACAATGCTTAAGTATAACACCTGAAATTTCAATTATTGGACCAAACATATTCTTTGTTAGAACATATGTTGTCTTGTAAAGGATTTGGAGGAAAAATTGGATTAAGGATTTACTCCCTAAGGTCAACATGTTTTTGGTTAGCTGTTCAAAACAAGATTTTAACCCTTGAGAATATGAGAAAGGATACAATTAATAATTGGACCTTAAGAAATATCCTTAAAGATGCTAAAGAATTTTTTTGAAAGAGTCTTATAAATGTAATTATTCATACCCCTAAAAAGGGTAATAAATGTGGGGATCATCTTGCTAATTTGGGAGATAAAGGTAGTAATTGTAAAGTGTACAAGAGGGGAGATGATATCACCATGCTTATTCATTTCATTAAAAATGTTAAGTATTAATGTTCCAATGGATATTTTCCCTCAATAGGATGTCATCCTTTTTCTTATGGTTAACGGGACCCTTCACACATTCAGATATATGGTGGAATTTGTATTAATTTTTCTCTTACAATTGAATTTGGCCATATTTTCTTCCATTTTCAATCTCAGTCAACTAAAACCATGGGAGGTGGTCATTTGAGAATTAGTGGGCTTAGGAATTTCATCTCAAAAATCATGTGGTCTGATCCTTATCTTGCATTGGAATTTGGTTGGGCATGGAACAATGCCAAAGCATGGTGATTCGTGGCATGAAAATTTAGGTTTAAGAGGATTCAATAGTGTAGGTGACTAAACCGCTGGAGACATGGAGCTTACAGGATGTTCAAAGACTACACTGGATGTAAGTAAGAATTTGAAACTTTCTTCCTTGGTAAAGAAGAGGTTTACTGTTGGTAGATGGTATAGCTAGACCCTACATCCACGATATTTAGAATATGGTATTCCTCCACCTTATGAGGTACATTAATCTTGAAGAGAATTATAGAAATATATTTACTCACCATATTACTATGCTTAATATGTTTAGGCATAAGATTTCTATGAGCCTTCCCTTTTTCTTGTTTATGTCGCTCTCTATGTCGATGAATGATTTTCAATAGGGAAAGATTGATACCCCGATACACCATGGTCTAATTCTTTTTATTTTTAAGAATGGTAAACCAGTGGTGGAAAAGGAATTAGAGCCCAAATCTGGGGATTCAGATGATAATTGTAATGTTGTTGATTGTATGAAAAACTTACGAGAAAGAATAATATGACATCTAAGGGGAAGGGAAATCTTTGTACTAAGGATATAGGTTCTCTGATTGATACAAGAGGAGTTTTCTAAAGGGAGAGAGAGAGAGAATGCAGGTCGGTATTGTAGACACCCAAAATTGGGTCACAACCCTCTAAACCTCCTTTGATTAATTTATTCAATACTACCCCCTTACATACCCATTTTCACACATTTTAATTAATTTAATTACTAAAATTAAGTTAATTTTCTATATCAGCTCTCTACCTCTCCTAGCCACTTCACCCTAGACCCATTCCAACCCTATTCATTACCTAAGACTAAGTCCCCCACTCCCTCTAACCACCTAGGACTTACTCTAATCCTAAAAGTAATTACTAACAACTTCCTCCAACAAATTCACGTGTGATTTAATGAGGAATAACACTCCTAAATCACAACAACCTTTGACCCATGCTCAAATTGAGAGGAAAATCCTATTTTTGGAAAAGTAGGACCTTTTCTCCATAACCGATGACATCATCCAACCGCCATCAGTCACCTTGAATACAAAACTAAAAATATTCACAGGTTGGATTTTCAATTATTTTGAGTTCTCTTCTAGGATTTGGAATTCTAGACTCTCAACATTCAAGAGATGATTCACAGAGTGCCAAAGCACTTGAAAACCATATTCCAACATATAATATCCAATAAACACTTATACAGAAGATTTGAATGCATACTGCTATGGCACTGGAGTATGGTCCTACTGTCTGCACACATCCAACCATCCACTTAACTCTTACTAGCATTCAGATGTCAGTAAGTATTTGTATAACCTATTATTTTCTTCATATACTTGGTTGTGGATCATATTTTTCTACTTATATTTATTTCCACTCTATCTAGAATACTTCATGTGCCCCAAATATCCAAAGATTCCACCAGCCCACCATGCTTCCCATTTAATCACCTCCAACACCTTTGTTGAGCCATCATAAAATCCCACCACTCTACCAAATCCTTCCCCACTCTTTGTGAAATCATAGAGAGCTCCAAACCACCACCTTTTGACCTCCTAAGCCTAGTTTCCCATATTCAAATTGGTCACCCAAACGACATCGGTCACCTAACCGATACCGGTCTCTGTGACTAGTAATATATCCCAGTACTAGGAAGCCAATTCACTTACTTAAAATCTCTCAAGACATCCCACACTTCTCCTAGCCTTTCTTAACACCATCTCATATAGTTACATGCCTTAAATGGCCAACCACCTTCCTTAGATTTAGTCTTGTATGCATTTATTAGACTAGATTGGATTTACTATTCTTGTGTAGGATATCTAAACTATACAACTACAGTAGGTCTCTTTATTTCATGTTCTTATCAGCACTTAACTTGTTTTAAAATGTGGATTGGTAGCCTTATAGTAATAACCCACTTCCCGAATCTAGCAACCTGCTAGAAATCCACCAACCGATATTTTTAATCCTATTTTGTGGTCTTGTGTTCTATTTTAGGTCATTCCTCCTAGCCAAAGGGAAGCTCTTCATAATCAACTTAGTCAACATTCAACGCGCGCACACCTTCTTCGACTATCTATAGGTATTCCTCCACACCATTACCTCTTATTTTTCTTATCCTTTCTTTGTGGTGAAACATTGTGGCATGCCCGGTTGGAGCCTCTTGTATGTTTGTTTCATTGTTTATACAGGTGCATCTCTCTGTGTTTGTTTCTTTCTGAAAAATTCACACTAAATATCTGCTTGGAAATATTCTTTTCTTTCTATTTGTCTAAAATAAATATGTCATTAGGTGCACACTAAATATCTTTTGGAAATCTTCTTTTCTTTCTATTTTTCTAAAATAAATATGTCATTAGGTCTTAAAAAGAACACTTCTTCTTTTTCGTTTGTGATATCATTTTCGATTTGGGTTTAAAATCATGCATTTCATCTTTTTAGTGTTGCATTAGATCATATAGATTTAATTAGCAATCACATGGAGGAAGTCATGACCACTTGGTGATTGGATTGGATTAATCATAGTTCACATTTCGCACACATTCCCAAGCTAAAAACATACATAATTTACATATTTCTTAAACATATCCCTTCCAAGAAAGAATTCGTCAATGATTTAACAACCCTTTGACGATGGGCCCCGCCTAGTGTTCTATCTGATTTTTCATATCAGAGATCAGACCTCACATACATAGAAATTTATATCGAGGAAAATTTAGCCAAAAATAACCTGAGACCAGCCATAGATTACTTATAGGGCACCTTCGTTATCTAAAAACTCTATTTCATTCATATTCAGTTTAAAAAGGCATAAGCCACTAAACACTAAAATCTGACACCTAGGATTTACGTGTTTTGCTAGTTTTTTTGATTGAATTGCATTTTGAGTTGTGAGGATGATTCATCACTTTTTCTTCTCTTTCACACTCCACAATCACAACTGGTGTATGTTGGTTCTTTTCAAGTGTGATAGGACATCTTTTTGCCATACACAACTTCAGGTTGGCTTTACTTTGACTTAATTCACTCCAAATTTAAAATTTCTTCATCTTCTCAAAAATCTTAGTAACTAGCATCGGCCCAAAGTGACCGATATTAGTTATTTCATCATACCGACATTGGTTAACTAACCACCATCAGTTTCTTTGTGTTTTGATTATTCTATCAAAAACATTATCTTTTTCATACCAAATTTTTGTGTTCTAATTCTTTCAATACACTCATTTATGAGTCTTTTACCAGCTTTTCCACTTTTCTTCTCCAGATTTCCAAATTTATTTATTTTCACAAATAATCAACATTGGTCCAATGACCAACATCGGTCTTACTACCTAACCAACACCGGTTAATTGGCTAGTGTTTGTCTTGGTGTTTTTATTTTAATCGAAACAACAATCAATTTATCTCTCCAGACTTCACGAAACATTTATTTCGAGTTATGTTAGTTCTACACATGCCTAAAATACCTCTTTTTCATCTTTCATATGGTTTGGACTTGCCCAATAGGTGTGATCCCTCACTTTTCATGCTAGTTGTGTACCCTTTCCCACTAGCCCTTCACTACCATCCATCTCATCTCCGATGGATCCTAATATCATGACTGTACCTATAGGTGATGAGGATTTTTCTAAATTCCTTGATCACAACCTCTTTCCTTACAAAGATTAGCTCACCAACTCTTCTACTTGAGATTCATCGGACCATCCACTATTCGGTATGCCTACCTCTATGCCACCTTCCATATCCATGAATGCTACTTCAGCATTACCTACTCCCATGCCAACGTCACCTACTGCACCCTCAACATCCACCACACATTAAACATTTGTCGTACCTTCAAAGATCTATCACACCTTCAAATTATATCACTCCCCATACCTCTTCCAAAGCCTCAACATATGCCATATCATCATCATCTGTCTCCTAGTATAGGTATTCCCACATCATTAGTACCTATAACTTCACAACCACCAGTGGTGTCAACATCTCATACCCCCTTCTAGAACTTGGTCCTTTCTATACCCCAGACTCTTCCACCCATTTCTACGAGGGTCTTCACACAAGTTCCTCCCACCTATACCCTACCTCATGAACCACCCATCACCTCAACTTCTTATGCATGGTAATGCCTTCATCATTTATTCCCTCTTATATACCCCCATATTATTTTATTATTCAGCACCATCATATATTGGCATGCCTTCCATGATCCACTCATCTTATCCACCCCCTTATACCATAGGGGCATCCCTCAATCTAATCCTATGAAATTTTTATAAAGATGATGATGGATAAGATGCAGACCCTCGAAGCATCTATTTCTAGATCTTGTAATGCCTTGACTTATAATGAAATATGTAATGAGCCTATTCATCCATCTATACCCATTCACCCTTATCCCACACATTAGGAGTTTCCTAATTTTAATTGATTTAATAGCAAGGAGGACCCAAAACATGATTTGTGATCATTCAAACACGTTTGCTATCTGATCTTCGATGACGATGCCTCACTCCTTAGGACCTTCCCCATGTCCTTGACAATACCTACCCTACATTGGTATAGTGCTTTACCTAGGCACTCAATATTTTCCTTCAATCAGTTGGCCCAAAACTTCCTTGACCAATTCTCCATCAATATCTCTAAGAATGTATCATGACTGATTTATAATCTATTTGTTAGTACGATGATGAGTCTATCATTGAATTTTTGTACGTTGGCGGGGTCTCATTAATCTAATTACCTATAAAATTCCACAACCCGAGCTGATAGAGTTGTTCACTAGGGCTTGTGCCAGGCAAGAACATTTCCCCAACTCTTCAGGTATAAACATTCTAAACGTTTGATGAGGCATTCACCATGGCTTAGAAGCTAGA
Source organism: Taxus wallichiana var. yunnanensis (assembly GCA_018340775.1). Classification (NCBI taxonomy): domain Eukaryota; kingdom Viridiplantae; phylum Streptophyta; class Pinopsida; order Cupressales; family Taxaceae; genus Taxus; species Taxus wallichiana. The sequence goes on along the minus strand of CM031244.1, from coordinate 669,385,572 downwards.
GATTTGTTCCCTTGAAGAGGAAAAGGTTAAGTTGTACAACAAGAATGCTTCATTTAGGTTGAATGACTCCTCTTATTCTTCTAAACCATAAAACAATCATTCTAACAATCATTCAAAAGTAAAAGGACCCTCCAACATGGTGGTCCTAAAATCGACCCCTCTCATCTGTGAAACCAACTAAAACCTCCTCCTAATTTGTCCCTTGTTTAGAATTTTTAGTACAAGTATGAACATAAATGTTATACCCCCATAGGAGAACCTTACTCCTATGTGTTGGAAAAGTTGTTAAAAGTGGGAGCCATCACCCTTCCACCTATCAAACCACATACTAGTTTTTACCGCTCCCATCCTCTACCTATGTGGTATAAGGAGAATGATTACTGTAACTATCACCACGTTGGGGAGAATAGTGATGACAATTGTAAAACATTCAAGAAAATTGTCTAGGAAATGATAGATAATGGAGATCTTGTCTTGGATAACCCTAACGCACTAGAAAATCAAAACCTTTAGGTCTTTAAGAAACCTTTTCCAAACCATACCCCTTCATCAAACTAGGTTGGTGAGACCTCTAGTAATGACACCAATGTTCACAAGGTCCATGCCATCTTCGACACAATACATGTCCCTTATGCTCAGTTTCCTCCCATCCCATCTATTGAGGAAATTATTGCACGAGATCCTCTACCCATTGAGGAACCTACCCTACCCACCAACCAACCTACCTCACCTAATCCTTCATATACAAAGGAGCTTACCCCACTTATCTCGCCGCCTATCAAGGTTTCCACACTACTCACTCTTCTATCCATGGAAGAGCCAATCTTATCCTCCTCTCTTGTACCTAAGAAAGAGTCTACACGACCTACCTTGCTCCCTCCTCGAACCAAAGAGGATCCAATTTTATATCCTCTTCCTATAAGTGATGCTTCTCCCAAGATCTTCCAAGATCCTATCAACCTTCTTGCATCACTTCTACCTCGCCAAAACTTCCCTATCTCACAGACCTCAAAATTCTTCATAGGGATTACCACCAAGTTGTCATCATCTTCCTCTACCTCTATGCCATTCTCTTATTTGGTTGATCACTTAGAGTATGTTGATTACTCCACACTTTGGGGGCACCTTTGACTCCCTATATCCACCCAAATGCAGATGATGTCCTTGGATACTTCAACTATCTATCCTAAAATATTCCAGACAACCAAATATATCACACCTAATCTGGTCATATCAACCTTTTCTTCATCAACCTCGCCTTCACCCCAACCTTCACCTACACCCAAACCTCCATCCACACCCAAACCTTCACCTACACCTAAACCTACCACTACATTAGGGGTCTTTCTAATGCCTAGTCTATTCCATCCCCTTGTAAAGATAGATTTGACTACCTCTTCTGCTGTACTACCACCAAGTCTATTCCCACACCTAAGAGGAAGACCCAACCTATTAATCCTCATACCCCAGTTTATCTCATGCCTTCTTATTCACCTTCACCTCTTCCATCAATCTTAGACCCACATCCATCAACCTTGGTCAAGAAACCTCTCCCCCAAGGAAAAAATCAAGCGAGGAAGCCCACACCCTCACTTCAAGTTTCTATTCTACCCCGTTGGTCCGAAAATCATCGGGTGGGAAGATCTATGGATAGATGAGCCAACAGCAGATTACATACAGGGCATAGCCCTCTTTGAGAAAACAAAGTGAAACTGGTTTATTGCTATTCTACCAAAGAGGGAATTTGTGCAAGTCTTATAGTATTCTCGCCTTGAGGGGTTTGGGATTTCATCCCAATATGGGTATTTCCAACCGTGAATAGAAAGGAATGAAGAGAGGAACGAAGATAGGATAGATCTGAAGAGAGAAAAAAAAGGAATTCCAAAGCAGAAAGGTTAGAGGGTTTATGTTTTGGGTTGGTAGTAAACAGAGCCAAACCTACTTGCATAAATGAACAAAGCAATACTTGATGAACAAATGACAAAAAATTAGAGATAGATCCGATAGAAAAGTAGCATAGATCTGACTTAAGAAATATCTAATACACATAACACATCCATTAAGCACATAGTCTTAATTTTTGTATTAATATTTTCTATTACAAAAATTACAAAGCCTCGGGTATTCATTACCTACCTCCATCAAGTATCCGAAAAATTGTGGCGAGGCCGGAACGTTGTTAATAGACTCGCATCAAAAGTGGCTTCGACCCTAACCTCTTGCGACATGATCTCCTTAAAGATCCAAATAGTGTCATCTACCTTCCTCATGGCATATGACGGGTGAGCAAGCCCGGGGACATCCTTAGGATGATCTCGCTCCATTTGATGCATTGCATCCGTGGCCTCCTCCTTGATTTTATCAATTTTCTCCAAGACAAATTCCATCCGGTCAACCCGATAATCCAAAGCAACAAGGACATTGCTAGGTGCTCTTGGGTGATCAAAGAAAATGAATTTTACTAAATCATCAACTAGGTAGTTGAACATCTTTTGGAATGTCTCATGTTGTAACTCCTGACATGGTCCAACTCTTCGAGATAGGTCCTACAATCACCTGGAGTTCCTCATTAGCCTAATCAATATTTTGATACACTCTGTGAACTTTACAAATACTTCCTCATTATCCTTGAGGATCTAGTATCTCTAGGCGATATCTTGCCATACCTTGCTGGCCAATCTTAGCGTACTTGTTTATCTTTTCCCGACTAAGGGTTTCGGAGTTTTAATGGCAATTGCAGGAGGTGCGCTGCCCATTTTTCAGTGGCTTAGAGAAGATGTTTGTTCTATTCTTTTAGTATCCTCTTCTCTTCCTTCACTTCCCCGAAGCTTTTTGCAAAGGGCATCCACTATGCAGATAGAGCCTCTCCCGTGTAGGCTTTTCGAGGATGATCCCATTGTGCCACTGTGTCACTATATAATTTGTAGGAGATAGATCCTTTTTATCCTTTATGGGATCATGGTATGTGATCTCCATAACCCTTTCACCAAGCATTACGAGAGAAGCAAGTTATTGGCTTTTGCTTTTTAGCTCCTTTTCTTGGGATGACAGAGACAAGTTCATAGGTTTAATGGGGACTTTCCTCTTATCTTGGTTCAGTGCATGGAGATCCATTCTGACTTAAGGGAGTGGGACCGGAGGGAATGGAGGTGGAAGAGGGAGCAACCACAGCATGAACTTGGGGAAATGTGTTGAGATGCTCGTTGGTGGCATAGTTAAAGAAGCCGACCCCCAACGCTCATAGGGGTAGGAGTCACTTAGGGAGAGGAAACCATGGGGGTGGAAGGGATCCGAGAGATGAGAGAAGAGATGCTAGGGACAGATCCATGAGGGAAGAGAAGATGGAGGAAGAGGAAGGGGGAATAGTAGAAGATGGGGAGAAGACACAATCAAAGGAGTGGTTGCTTGAGTGACGGGAGGAGAAAGAGGTGCGGAAAATGGGATGGTTGGAACTTTCTTGGTTACGAGCGGGCAACACCCCGAGTGGATGTGCTGTTGGAATAGTTCTTGCCTCTTCTTTTTCAAGGGATACCAAAGAGCTTACTACCTGTTCTGGGTGGTGGAAGGAGGACTCTCAGGATCTTGTTCCCGAGAATTGCTTGATTCTCCCTCTTTATCTTTTCCTTTTCCTTTGGTAATTGCTTTGGCTTAGCAAGTGCATCACCCAAAGGAGACATGGTGAAGTCTACCCCAAGGTAGATGAGGCCATTCTTCTGCACTAATGCTCTATGCGCTGCAGAGTGCCTTTAACCCTTTCCTCAATAGTTTGAGGTGCCTTTGTTCTATCAATCTCGACAAATGGCCAATTGTCCCCATCTGTATCTAGATAGACCTAATCAACTTCTTGATCAGTTGTTTGGAAACCTTTCGGGACAATGGCCACACCATATTGGATGATTTCTGCCAAGGCCAGGTAGGAGTGATCCTTTCTTCTGAGCTTGACCTCATGATACATATCGACATAGATATCCTCGATCTGTGGGATGTGGATTGGATCAAGCTTTATCCTTGGAAGGAAATTATGAGGATTGAAGGTCGGCCTTATCAGGAAATTGTGTTTCAAGTTGAGAAATTCCAGCTCCGCAAACATTTCCCGGGCTTTGGTGTGAGAAGTGCAGGTGTACCTGCCCACTGTGAGGGGGAAAGGAGTTCCACCCTTCTTTCTTTTCAGGCACTTCTCATGGTATGTGATAAGCTGCCCGGACAGGTTCCAATAAGATTAGATTAGGTCTCGCATACCTTGGTAACTTGGTGGGCTCCCCCAAGAAGTTGGCGGCTCTAAGATAAGTGAAAGTTGGGAATTACGTAAATAATGCCCCCACTTCTCTGTGGTAGTAACCACACTCTTGGTCATCCAACCGTGGGTCATATTGGGCCTCAAGAGGTAGATGATGCCGTAGAAGAAGGCATCATTGATTTTGCTGAACTATGGGATGTTGTTTTCCGGTCCTCAACTCGGATAATACTCATATATTTTTACTTGGGGCCACACCCCGCATCGACTCGTTTTGGATAGTCTCTTTATGAGGTAAAGCGGCAGTATACCACATAGGAGTTCATGTAGAACCTCCTGTTGCCAAGAGTTATTAAAGTCGCTCTTGAGAGATAGTGCTTTTAATGATCTCCACCCATTCAAAACGTTGATCGGGAATGTTTTTGTTCATTGTTTCCAAATATCTGAGCATCCATTTATGGAAGTAATGGGCATCAAGAAGCCCAAATACCCTACTTAGGAAGGTTATGGTGTCACTCACTCTTCTCGAGAAGTTACTTGTGATGAATAACTTGCATGCCACGTGGTTATTACCTTATTATTCTTCGTATACTTCATTCATAAGCTACATGCATTTGTCCTCATTTTCATCCCATGCCTTCATGCATTCTTCTTGGATTATTGCTACAAAGTGCTTTGGTGGTGGGGATACCCAACATGATTTCAAAGTGCTTTGGGAAATGAGGTTGATTATAACGTTTCCCTTCTCATTCTTGACACATCTTGTGTCCTTATTGTAGCAGTGGGCCACCACCATCATGAATTCATTGTTTACCGTGCTCATGGGAATTCCCCCAGTGAAATGTAAACCACTGCCGACCAATTTTTCCATCCACAAACTACCCGTGACCTTTCTCGACCTAGCCTAGAAGTATTGAATATCAATGTGACCAAGTTCAATCCCTGATGTCCAAGTCACACTCTGCAAGGGACTCGGGCATCCTGACCCTTTGGTATTTGTACTTCATTTCTTCTTCTATGAGTTTGGCTTTACCCTTTGACTTGGTTGGCTTTTTACTTGATGAAGACATGTGTGTATCTCGAGTTTAGATGCTGATCTAAAAGAAGTAGGGAAGTCCATCACAGAAGAGCCATGTTAGCTATTAGATCGTCCATTAAAGCTTACAGAATGAAAACTTATGAATTTACAAGTCCTCTGGGCACAAGGCGCAATTCTATTGTAGGCTGCAGGGTCAGAAAAGCAAGGCGCACTGCTGGAGAGTGTTGCATGGAAGAAAATAGTGCAAGGGGTGTAGGGCGCAGAAATACTACACACAACATTTAGTGTTGGTGTCAAAGGATGTGCGCCTGCGCCATATGAAGGGTTTTGAAAAGGTGCAGATTATTTTGGTGTTGCAAGGTTGTAGGGTGCGCCATTGGCGTAGATAGGGTACATGTTGCATAACATTATGGTGTGCCAAGGGGCGCAGGTTCAAATGGTGCATCATTGAGTTAAGGTGCACCAGTGTTTTAGCTTTTGGTGCGGCACAGGAAGAGTCTACATGACATTCAGATGTTGGTGTAGGTGGTTTTGCGCTTGCACCTGTATCAGGTTTTAAGAATTTTCTAAGGCATGGGAAAGATGTGTGTTGCAAGCGGGGACAGTGTGCCCCTTTGGCGTGACTGTGTTTTATGTAACAATGATGGTGTTTGCATACAAAGGAAAGCCATGGGCTTGATTACTTTTAAGGATTTTCCTCTGTTTGATAGGTTTGTGGCCTTTTGGTCTCTTTCAATATAGATTTTTTTAGTGAGGGGAATAGAGGAAAGAGGGTCGGATTCATTCCTAAGACAAGGCCCTTGTGCCAATAGATCTCAGGTGGAGTGTAAAAACGTTTGAAGGTGGGTCGATTTTCAAGAATGGGCTAGAGGTTGCATTACTTCTTAAATTCAATTTCTTTGTTTTTAATAACAACAACCTCATAAACAATGCAAAAACCCCACAACAACAACACAAGAAGAGCTAGGACCACTTACTGTGAATATATAGGATGGAAGAAACGATGTGGGCTCCACGAAACATGACGTAAAGTGACACACAGGGATGACAGTACAGAGGATTTAACTTTTTCACATTTTTTCAATCATGAAAATGACAGTCCGATGCACCTATATAGAAAAAGGTGTAATAAATGTGCCACCAACTTTTTTATACGGCGCACCAAAACATGACACAACATGAAAATATTTACACCATTGGTGTAGATTTAGGATTGTTAACATTACCTTTTTAGCGCTTCAACGCACACCATTCAAGGGCGCAAAATTTTAATGTCAACAAGGTGGCGCATGCGCCTCGCGTAAACTTGAAGGGCGCATCATGGGAAGGTACAACATTTGGAGTGTCGACACTCCAAAGGATGTGCCAAAGAAAAGGAGGGGTGCAATTCATTTGATGTTGCATGAATAAAATTTGTACCTAACCAAAAAAGGACCAAATTACTAAGTTTGAAAAAGATTTTCCGGAAAGGGATTTTATGCCATTCTGAACGCTAGGGGACCTTAACGAGGAACCAAAACAAAATTTCTGGTATGGTTACTTGTAAAATTTCCCTCACAATTTTACATGATAACAAATTGGGCTCTTTCTGGGGACTATCTTTGAGTGAAGCTTAAGGATAGAGAATCCCAGATCAACATGTGCCTATCCATTGGGTTATAGAGTCAAAAACAAGGGCAACAAAAAGGAAAACACACAACCAACAAAATCAAACACATGACAAAAACAAAAACACAACTTAAATAAAAGCAAATCAGTACAAAGAAGAGAGCAACCTCTACTTCCTAAATATTTTGAGATGCCGCTGCTATAGGGAAGTGGGAGCTCGGGCCCGTATAAATATGAGAGATAGAAGTTATTCTCTCCATTGAGCCGCTTTATCTTGAAAGGCCCTCTCCATAGAGAATCATTTTTTTGTGCATGCCCTTTGGCTCTATTCACTTGTCCCACAAAAGGATGAGATCCCACATCCGGAAATCCTCTCGCTTAGAATTTTTATCAAACATCTCTTGACTAGATTCTGATGTTCGATGATCTTGTCGACCACTCTTACTCTTTTTCTTCAAGCTCTCATTAGATACATGACCCTCTTTTCAAGAGAATTTTGAAAGTCTCATCTTCAATCACTTGTGCCAAGCACAAAGTAGGAGGTTCCATAGAAATGGGAAGCTCTGCGTCGATTCCATATAATACTTGAAAAGGTGACATACCGAGAGACCTATTTGGAGTAATACGGTTTCTTCCCACAAAGCATCATACAATGACTTATGCCAGACCGCTGATTCTTATCGACTAGCTTCCGTATGATGGTTACTAAGTTCTTATTACTGGATTCTACCTAACCATTCCCTCGGGGTAATAATCTAAGGCATGGGAAAAGGTTATCTTGTATTCATAGTAAAAATTGATAACTTCCCATGAGAAGAAGTTGGAAGCATTATCAAGCAATAACCTTGTGTGGGATACCAAACCTCATGATGATATTTTCCTTGATGAAGTCAGCAAACAACTTCGAGTGGCATGTTTGATGTATGGCCTCCACCCATTCGGGTGAAGTAATCTATTACTGTTAGGACATAACTATGTCTAGCACTTGATTGGGGATGTAGTGCTCTGATAAAGTCGATTCCCCATTGCCTGAATGGTTCATCAATAATGACCGGCCTGAGGGGAAAAGCAACTAATTTTGGTTTGCCAATGATTGTTGGCAGAGCTCACATTTTGCTACCCAGGTGGCTATATCCCAAAATAGCATTGGCCAATAGTACCTAGCCCGGATGATCTTGTGTGCTGTGACGGAAGAGGAAAAGTGACCACCATAGGCTGAATCATGAAAGCTTTCTAGTAACTTTACCTACTGCGGCTTGTCAACACATCGCAAGAAGATGCCATCAATCCCGTGCTTGTATAAACCATCATCCCATATGCCATATCCGCTTCCCCGAGCTTTATTTTCCACTTTTCCTTTGAAGATAGATGATATGGGCACTCCCGTAAATGAGAAAGAAAGTGATATCGAATATCATTTGTCACTAGTCACAACAAAAGAACTATAGGTAGAGAATCAACTTTCTTTAGCTAGCCTTGCATTCCATCGATGCAATATTCTTTTCTTTAGGGATCTTTGAATATTTTTTTCAGCCATAAGCTGATAAAGACCCTTGCCTCTTACCAGCTTGGTTGGTTTTATGTCTAGATCATACTCTTGGACCTTTGCGATCCAATTCCCTCGTAAGCTTCCTAACTCTTGTTGAGTTAAGATTGACTTAACTACCGAGTTAGGGACCAAAGCACTACTTGTATGAGAGCTTAGGATGTAATACCGGAAGTTCTTGACTACTTTGACAATGGTGAAGGCATGCTTTTCTAACTAAGAAATCTTCAATTCATGAGGCTTGAAAGGAGAGCTCATGAACGTGATTGGGGATTTAACATCCTTAGAGTTATTTTGCATTAAGATGGATGATACAATATGCTCGGATGCATAATCTATACATGATAAAATCCTTGGAGAATTCGGGACATACCAGATGACGACGCATGAGAAATAGAGGATTTTATATCCTCGAATGATGCCTTTCCTTCCTCACTCCACCGTAAAGTTTGTGACCCTTTCATCATATTTGATATGTGACGAGTTTTTTCAGTAAAATCGAAACAAAGCATCTCGAGAAAATTCATTTTTTTCAAGAAGGAATGAACACCGCTTTTCTTGTAGGCAAGGTAAGGCTTTGAATGACCTTAACCCTTTCGACATCTATCTTTTTCCCTTCCTTGGTGATAACGTGTCTCAAAGCAAATTTCCTTCAAAGACTCCAAAATAGACTTTTTTTCAGATTTAAGGAGATCTCGTGTTCTCGGCACCTAATAAATATTTTCTCCAAATGATCACAATGATCATTTCACTGTTTAGAGAACATAGTTAAGTCATCTAAATAAACCACGATGACCTTTCCCATCATACCTTTGAATGCAAATTTCATCGCTCACTTAAAGGTGGCACTAGCGTTGGTCAAGCCAAAAGGCATCTTGCTATAGGTGAATGTTCCCTAAGGAGTAGTGAATGTTGTTTTGAATTGGTCTTTAGGTGAGACCTAAATCTGATTATAACCTTAAAAACATCAAGCATGGATAGCATCTCTCGAACCACCATCGCTTACGGGACTCGATCCATTATGGGCAGCCCGAGTTGTCCTTCAAGGACGCTTGATTCAGTTGCAAAATATACATTGATGTGTATCTCGCCATTCTTCTTTCATACTGACATGATGTTTGTGACCCAGTGTACTGTGATGAATAGGAAAGATAATCCTAGCATCCAAAGATCTTTTGTATTTCTGCTGGATGGTACCTGAGATCTTGGGATTATAGTGCCTCTGTTTCTGGTGAAAAGGTTTGACCTCATCTTTTAACGGGATGTCATGTTGAACATCCTTTGGATTGAAAGACTTTAGATCAGCATAAGACCATGCCAATATGTCCATATATTTCTTTAGCAATTTGACAAACTTCTGCTTTTCTTCAGGTGTGCAACATTTCCTGATGTTCACAAACTGCGGATGTTCCATAGTACCTAAGTTGACCGATCTGGTTTACGGAGAGGATTTAGGGTCATCTTGCTACTTCTTCTTGACAAAACGATCATATTTGTCAAACAATCATTCTAGCAAGAATAAACCTTTGGGATTTTATTTCCCTTGAGCTAACATGTGCCATCACCTCCTGTTGATTTGTTTTCTTTCTCAGAATAGATTCACGGGATTCAAAAGTAGATCCTTCAAAATGAATCTCACTTGAAATTTTCGCTTTCTCTAGAAAAGCAATGAGCTGATTGTCATCGTTGAATACTTACCAAAGGCTTGAGAATTGTTTGGCATGCTTGGGTTGAAGACTACCTCAATGGTATATGTGTCCATTTTCAATCCTAGGTGAGGGAGTATGAGGGACGCCGAGACGGCCAATGAATCGGCGATGTCATTTTGAGCTCATGGAATGGATTTTATTGAAAAAGCATCAAATTCCTCAATTTTTTCCTATACCGCATTGTGCAAGTAATGCCCGAGCATTTCATTCTTTACTTGGTATGTTCTTTTCACTTGATTAACGATCAGCTCTGGCATCACCCTATACTTTTAGGTTCTTAATTCCTCTTTCTTTTGCAGCTTGCATGCCAAGTAGCAAAGATTCATATTTAACAAATATTTGTATTGAAAAACTACAACTTGAAAGAGAGAGGAAAATTATCCTCTTCAGAGATATTAGTAAGATTTCCCAAAGACCGCATCTCGCTAGTTACACACAACTACCATCAAACTATAGTGTCCATATCTTGTTAAGGTCCTCCTCCCGGATGAGAACATAAATTTTATCGACTCAGATAAGAAGTAGTTCCCCATCCCCGATGATTCAATGAGAATTTGGGCTTTGGGGTCGTTAGGATTGGTGACCAAGTACTTCTTTTGTGATTCAGACTCTAATGTTCGATTACACCCTTGACGGGATTCTAGCCTTGGACCAATCCATATGGATTTCTCCACCAACTTATCTCGCAAAATCTTCTTCCTAGTATAATTCCATATGCCGTTGGGATATAAGCAACGAGGATGGTCATCTTTTCTCTTTTCTTCTTCGGGAATGACGCAAAGGTGAATCATGCGTCTTTGATCCGACTAATCAATGGAACTCGCTTGGTTTCCATGGAGTAACATCTTCCGAAAGGCTTGGTAAGAGTAAGGCCCAAAGCATGAGTGATCTTTTCCGACATGACATTATCGGAAGCCCCAAAATCAATTATGCAGTTGCTTAGCTTGTGACCATTGATTAGGAGGGAGAGATAAAAAGGTTCAATTTTTCCTGACATGGAAGTCGAGGCAACATTTATGCAGATGTAGGAGGAGTGGAAAGGATTCCTTTCGGGAGACATGAGAGAAGTACAACAGCTTGGCTTTGGATATATTCGGTTAATCTTACAAGTTGCTCAGGGTTAGACTGAAGATACTCAGCTTTAGACATTTGAATCTTGGTCTTTTTAGCATGATCAACTATGTCGAATGTAACCAAGGGTTGTGTCGATGAAGGAATGAGTCCTTCACTTCATGACGATAGGGTAGGGTTACTGGTCTTTATGGGAATAGAAGAAGGATGACTTGGAGGAGAGATGGGGGGAAAATATTTTTTTGTAAAAGACTTAATAGGAGGTTGAGCAGAAGAGGATTACCTCTTTTAGCAATGGTTGGAGGCGTGTTTGACACACCTTCTCTTTTTGTATCTTAGCAAAGAACTTCGCTTCTTTTCCTCGAGAGCAGGGTGAAAACATCATATGACTCGTCCACTTGCATACCCTACCCTCTTCTTCATCGATTCCTCATCTTCAAATTCCATAAACCCGATTGCAGAGTCACTATCGGTTCACCGACATCTTGATCATCTTCTCCTCATGCGATGAAGGTTCTTCGTAAATTTTCTCTTCTTCGATCTCACCAGGCATTGACCAAAGAGGCCTCAAGTGCCAACCGTGGAGCAATTATAGGAAAATGCGACCTTTGTGGGGCATTTTTGGGAGTGAAATTTCTCCGTGGGATATCCCGGTATGAAGTGTTAGGAGAAGCTTGAGCTAATTTTTTCTTTAAGGCGAGCAAGTCATTTGCCATCTTCTGGAATGCCGGATTTGATGAAGTGGCTTGAGAAGGAGTTGAAGCTTTAGGCTTGGACAGCTCTCATTTTAACTCGCCAGATATAAGCAAGTTGTCCTCTATTCGAATGGCATAAGCTTGAGTGAGGACCAGGGTGGTGATTTTTTCTTGTAAGAGTAAGAAACTTACTCTTGAGCTCATGGCGTTTACAAAGAAACACTTCTGATTTTCTAGTGTTGGTAGCATGGTAGGTGGCACATGGTTAATTAGTGAATTGAAATGAGTGATAAAATCATGCATGGTTTCATTGACTTCCTTCTTCAGGTGAGTGATCTTTGACAGTAATGTAAACACATCTTTTGAAGGCTTATACCTGTCTTCAAATGTACTTTGTAATGTGGCCCAACCGGTGATAGATCCGGCCAAAAATGTTGGAACCACTCTGTGCAGTCCTTTGCAAGGTCTCTAGAAAGAGACGTAATGATACATCTTCATGGGTCACATCAAGATGTTACATGACATAATAAATGTAGATATATGTGAATTTGTGCTTTGATTTCCACTACCATCAAATCTCAGAAATTCTTGTGGTTTTCATGAGGGAGGGTGTGAACAGGATGTGGTAAGGCAAGAGGGCCCATAGCATTTCCCCATGGTACTACCATTCGAAAATTTGGAAAGAGGACATGATCCGGGAGCGCGGTTCCACTTGAGCAACAAATCACCGCAAAGGGATGTAGAGGCTCCTTACGAAAACTAGCTCTTTTTGTGGGGGCGAGGCACTTCTTTGCTAATCGATCACCAACTCAATGATGAGAAGCTATGCCGCATAATACTAAAGTTATGCCTTGAAGTAGATCAAAAATACGATCAACTTCATGAGCTCTCTCCTACTACGAGTAAATGGTTCACCTACCAGCGTATCTTCTAGATCTGCAATGCTTTTTAGAGTAGATTTTAAAATTCTTTTTGGTCAGTACTTGCTAATTTTTTTATTTTTCCGATAAAAATCGGTAGCATGTACTTTTCTAAATATTTAATTTTATCCCTTTTTTGAAAACCAATCAGTGGTTTAATAACAAAGATCAACGAGGATAAAATGATGGTTAACTTAGTAAGCTGATTTTCAGATCTTAGAGTTGACTTTTTTGTAAGGTTTTGAATTTATTTGTAAAGCTATCGTAATCTCGTATCTACGGAAATATAGAGGTTTTTGTAAAACTCAAATAACTAAAGATCTCTAACTAGCCCGCATCTATAGATCTCTCAAGAAAATTTTTGGTTTGGATCACTTTTGCAAAAATTTTGGATTTTAAGCAAAAAGTTAAGATTTGCAAACAGTAGTGATTTTTGTAGTTTTGTCTATTTTCTTAGTTTCCTTAATGACTGTTAGTGTCCTTTAACCGACACAACACTCACATAGATCTGGTTCGATCCCCAGAGAGTCACCAAAAACTATTGGTCCAAAAATTGTCGTGGGTAGATCTATGGATAGGCAGAGCCAACAAGTGTGCGGGGATAACCCTCTTTGAGACAAAGAAAGTGAAACTGGTTTATTGCTATTCTACTAGTAGGAATCATGCAAGTCTTACAAAGATTTGCTTCGGGGTTTGAGATTTTGTCCCAAGATGGGATATTTCCAAACGTGAACAGAAAGGAATGAAGAGAGGAATGGAGATAGGATAGATCCGAAGAGAGAAAAGAAATGAATTCCAACCGGAAAGGTCGAGGGTTTATGTTTTGGGTTGGTAGTAAATAGATCCAAACCTACTTGCATAAATGAATAAAGCAATACCGATGAACAAATGAGAAAAAAGTTAGAGATAGATCTCGATGTAAAAGTAGCATAGATCTAACTTAAGAAATATCTAATACACATAACACATCCATTGAGCACAAAGTCTTAATTTCGTATTAATATTTTCTGTTACATAAAGTACAAAGCCTTTTTCCTTCTCACTTCTATTTTTCATCTAAAAATGTTCATCCTTTGAATACAACAAGTATCCAAGTATATATAAGGAGAGAAAGAGAAAGAAGGAAAAAAGAACCAACAACTTATTTACAAAATATTTACAAAATATCTAAAAGTCAATCGTTGACTTTGGGGCAATTTAGTGGATGATAACATCTCATGGTGCAACATGGATGATGTCATCATTTGTGCCAACATACTTTTAAATACTTTAAAAAAAATGGGAACAATCCCAAGAGGAAGGAGCCTATTCATCATCATCCCACGGTGGAAAGGAGTATCTCTACTTTCGCTCAAGAGAGGAGATGTGAAATTGAGCGCGATACTCCATGAATTTGCTAATCATCGGTTGAAGTTGATCATGAGCAGACCCTTGGTATGATCGCCAATGACTTCACAAGTCTCTTGTTCATCTCTCGAGTCTCTCTGAGCTTGAAGTAATCATTACCTCGCTCCATCGTGTATCCGACAAAATCGTGGCATACCGTAAGGTTGTTGATATAATCGCATCAAATGTGGCTTCTAACCCTAACCCTTGCGACGCGATCTCCTTAAAGATCTGAATAGTGCTATCTACCTTCCTCAAGGTGTATGACGGGGTGAGGAAGCCTAGGGACATCCTTAGGATGATCTGCTCCATTTGATGCATTGCATCTAAGGCCTCCTTGATTTTATCAATTTTCTCCAAGACAAATTCCATCTGGTCAACCCGATAATCCAAAGCAGCAAGGACTTTGTTGGGTGCTCTTGGATGATCAAAGATGCTGAATTTTACTAAATCATCGACTGGGCAGTCGAGCATCTTTTGGAATGTCTCATGTTGTAACCTAGCATGGTCCAACTCTTTGGAGATAGGTCCTACAATCACCTGGAGTTCCTTGTTAGCCTGATCAATATTTTGATACAACTCTGTGAACTTTACAATTACTTCCTCACTATCCTTGAGGATCTAGTCTCTCTAGGTGGATACTACCATACCTTTCTCACCAATCTTGGCATACTCGTTTATCTTTTCCTGACTAAGGGTTTTAGGAGTTTCATGTGGGCTTGCAGGAGGTGCACTTCCCATTTTCTCGGGGGCTTGGAGAAGATGTCTTGCTCTTTTCTTTCAATATCCTCTTCTCTTCCTTCACTTCCTGAAGCTTTTTGCAAAGGGCATCCACTACAGATAGAGCCTCTCCTTGTAGGCTTTCCAAGGATGTTCCCATCGTGACCTGTGTCACTGTATAATCTGTAGGAGATAGATCCTTTTTATCCTTTGTGGGATTAGGGTATGCGATCTCCATAACCCTTTCACCTGAAGTGCTCTGAGAGAAGTGGGTTATTGGCTTTTGCTTCTTAGCTCCTTTTTTGGGATGACAGAGAAGTCCATAGGTGTAATGGGGACTTTCCTCTTATGCTGGCTCAGGTGCTTGGAGATCCATTCTAGACTTAAGGGAGTGGGACTAGAGGGAGAAGAGGGAGCAGCCATAGTGAACTTGGGGGAAATGTGTTGAGATGCTCGGTGGTGGCATTGTTAAAGAAGCCGACCCTCCAACACTCACAGGGGTAGGAGTCACCGTAGGAGAGGAAACCATGGGGGTGGAAGGGATTTGAGAGATGAGAGAAGAGATGATATTGGACAGATCTGCGAGGGAAGAGAAGATGGAGGAAGAGGAAGGGGGAACAGTAGAAGACGGGGGAAGAAGACACAACCAAAGGATTGGTTGCTTGAGTGATGAGAGGAGGAGGAGGGAAGATGAGACAAAGGTGGGAACTTTACAATGTTACAAGTGGCAACACCCGAGTGGATGTGCCTGTTGGAACACTTACCGCCTCTCTTTTTTCGGGGATACCAGGCTTACTACCTGTTCTTGTGCGGTGGAAGGAGGACTCTCGGGAGCTTGTTCCTGAGTAGTGCTTGATTCTCCCTCTTTGTCTTTGCCTTTTCCCTTTGGTAAGTGCTTTGGCTTAGTAGGTGCATCACCCAAAGGAGACGTGGTGAAGTCTACCCCAAGGTAGATGAGGCCATTCTTCCTGCACCAATGCTCTATGCGTTGCAGAGTGCCTTTAACCCTTTCCTCAATAATTTGAGGTGCCTTTGTTCTATCAATCTCGGAAAATGGCCAATTGTCCCCATCTCGTATCTAGATAGACTCTGATCAACTTCTTGATTAGTCATTTAGAAACCTTTCGAGACAATGGCCACACAATATTGATGATTTCTGCTAAGGCCAAGCGGGAGTGATCCTTTATTCTAGAGCTTGACCTCATGATACATATCGATATAGATAGCCTCGATCTGTGGGAAGTGGATTGATTGAGCTTTTCCTTGGAAGGAAATTACGATGATCGAAGGTCAGCCTTACACCGGAAATTATGTTTCAAGTTGAGCAATTCTAGCTCTGCAAACATTTCTTGATCTTTGGTGTGAGAAGTGCAGTGGCATACCCCCATGAGGGGGAAAGGAGTTCTCCTTCTTTCTTTTTTGCACTTCTTGTGGTATGTGATAAGCTACCTAGATAGCTCCAATAAGATCAACTTGGGTCCCGCATACCTCGGTAACTTGGTGGGATCCCCAAGAAGTTGGTGGCTCGAGATAAGTGAAAGTGGGGAATTGCATAAATAACACCCCTCACTTCTACGTGGTTATAACCACACTCTTTGTCATCCAACCATGAGTCATATTGGGCCTCAAGAGATGATGATGCCGTAGAAGAAGGCATCATTGATTTTTTTGAATTTGTGGGATGTTGTTTTCCGCCTCAACTCGGATAATACTCATATATTTTTACTGGGGCCACACCCCGCATCGACTCAGTGCTAGATAGTCTCTTTCTGAGGTAGCAGCATATACCACATAGGAGTTCATGTAGAACCTCCCCATTGTCGAGAGTTGTTGAAGCTACTTGGAGATAGTGTTGATGATGATCTCCACCCATTCAAAACGTTGATCGGGAACGTTTTTGCTCATTGTTTCTAGATATCTGAGCATCCATTTATGGAAGTAATGGGCATCAGGAAGCCCAAATACCCTACTTAGGAAGGTTATGGTGTCGCTCAGCTCTTCTGAGAAGTCGCTATGATGAATAACTTACGGCCACCTGGTTATCACCTTCTTGTTCTTCGGTATACTTCATTCATAAGTTGCATGCATTTGTCCTCATTTTCATCCCATGCCTTTATGCAGTCTTCTTGACTTATTGCCACAAAGTGCCGGTGGTGGGGGATACCCAACATGATTTCAAAGTGTCAGGAAGTGAGGTTGATTATAACCTCACCCTTCTCATTCTCGACACATCTTGTGTCCTTATTGTAGCAATGGGCCACCACCATCATGAATTCATTGTTTACCGTGCTCATGGAATTCGTCGAGTGAAATGTAAACCACTGCCGACCAATTTGTCCATCCACGGACTACCTATGACCTTTCTGGTTCTAGCCCAGAAGTCTTCCATATCAATGTGACCAAGTTCTGAATCCCTGATGTCCAAGTCACACTTTGCAAGGGACTCGGGCATCTTGAACCTTTGGTATTTGTACTTCATTTCTTCTTCTATGAGTTTGGCTTTACCCTTTGACTTGGTTGGATTTTTACTCGATGAAGACATGTGTGTATCTGAGTTTAGCTTGTTGATCTACAAGAAGAAGCAGGGAATTCCATCACAGAAGAGCCATGTTAGCTTGTTAGATCGTCCATTAAATCTCATGTAATTAAAATTTATCAATTTACAAGTCCTAGGCATAAGGCACAATTCTATTGCAGATCGCAGGATCATAAAAGCAAGCGCACTACCGAGAGTGTTGCATGGAAGAAAATAGCGCAAAGGGGCACACGACACAGAAATACTACACACAACATTCAGTGTTGGTGTCAAAGGATGTGCGCCTACGCCATATGAAGGGTTTTGAACAGGTGCAAATTATTTTGGTGTTGTAAGGTCAGTAGGCTATACCATTGGCACAGATAGGGTAAGTGTTGTATATCATTATGGTGCCCCAAGGGGTGTAGGATAAATGGTGCATCATTGAGTTAAGGTGCGCCAGTGTTTTAGATTTTGGCGTGGTGCAGGAAGAGTCTGCATGACATTCAAATGTTTGTGTAGGTAGTTTTACGCTTGCAATTGTATCAAGTTTTAAGAATTTGCTAAGGCGCGGGAAAGATGCGTGTTGCAAGCGGGGACAGTGTGCACCCCTTTGGCATGATTGTGCTTTGTGTAATAGTGATGGCATTTGTGCCAAAGGAAAGCCGTGGGCTTTATAACTTTTAAGGATTTTCCCTCTTTTGATAGGTTTGTGGCCTTTTGGTCTCTTTCAACATAGATTTTTCAGTGAGGGGAATAGAGGAAAGAGGGTCAGGGATTCATTCTGAGATAAGGCCCTCTAGGCTAGTAGATCTGGAAGGAGGGTAAAAATGTTTGAAGGTGGGTCAATTTTCAAGAATGGGCTGGAGGTTGTATTACTTCTTAGGTTCATTTTCTTTGTTTTTAATAACAACAACCTCATAAACAACGTAAAAACCCCACAACAACAACACAAGAAGAGCAAGGACCACTTACCAGGAATATATAGGCTAGAAGAAATGATGTGGGGTCCACAAACATGATGTAAAGCGACACACCTGGGGATGACAGGGGAGCATTGACAAATGTAGAGGATTTAACTTTTTCACATTTTTTCAATCATGAAAATGACAGGTCGGATGCGCCTATATATAGCAAAAGGTGTAATAAATGTGCCACCAAATTTTTGTAAGGCACACCAAAACAGATGACAACATGAAAATATTTGCACCATTGGCACGGATTTGGGATTATCGACATTACCTTTTTAGTGCTTTGGCGCACCATTCAGGGGCGCAACAATTTTAATGTCGACAAGGTGGCGCATGCACCTTGGCGTAGGCTTGAAGGGCGCATCATGGGAAGGCACAACATTTGGAGTGTTGACACTCCAAAGGATGTGCCAAAGGAAAAGAAGGGGGCACAAATTCATTTGATGTTGTATGAATAAAATCTGCGCCCAACCAAAAAAGGACCAAATGACTAAGTTTGAAAAACTAGATTTTCTGGAAAGGGATTTTATGCCATTTCGAACGCTAGGGGACCTTAACGGGGAACCAAAACAAAAAATTTGGTATGGTTACCTATAAAATTTCCCTCATCAATTTTACAGGATAACATACCCATGCCTTCTTCATCACCCACGCCTTTACCTTCTCTTTTACCTACACCTTTTACATTACCCTCAACCATGATCTTACCCACACCTCCATTTTCACCTTGGTTGACTCACATGCCTACACCTTTTGCATCCCCTTCTTCTTCATGCACTACTCAAACACCTTTACCTAAGAAGGTGCAACCAAAACAAAAAACCACACTACCTACCAAAAAGGTAGTTAAACCGACTCAACCCCCAACTCCACCTCTTTCACAAAAATCATCCACACCTTCATCCAAACCCACTCTGAATTCCCATTGTGATCCATTGGTAGGATCCTATTCTAACATACTTGCTAGGTTGTTAGAAACCTCCGTTATCACACTGCCACCCATTAAACCTTACGACCCACTCAAACCGAAACTAGCAGGTTTGACAACTCCAAAATTTGTGCATATCATCGCTCACTAGGGCATGATGTTGAAAGTTATAAGGCCCCTAAAAACATTCTCCTTCAAATTTTTTTCTTCAAATAGTCTCTTCTCCTAAAGGAGAATTTCATTTCCCCCTTCACCCACTATCACACAACCTAGCCATAAATCTCTTGAACAACCTTTACCTTTACCTTAGCAACCTTCTTTTCTTCCTCCAATATATGAAATAAACATGGTCCAAGTAATAACTCGATCACATAAAGGTAAAGGAAAAGATTAAACTGGTAGCCCATTTAGTGTACCTTTACTAGCCACTCCACCTACACTTTCCCCAAGGTAATGATCCATGGGTTGTCTTATACTATTTCGACAAAGTCACACATCATACTATGATCAAAAAAATTCATCAATCTCCTCTGAATATGTCTTTGTAAGACCTGATTCAAAGCTTTAAGTCTCATCGTCAAGCCATCATTGAGTTCCTCCAATCTATTAAGGTTCCACTTAATGATCCAAAGCACATGTGGTCACATATTTGCCCGCATCATGTGGCCTCCTAACTACTCCACCTCAAACTTCTGCACCCATTTCCTCTCCTCAAGTTTCTATTGTAAGTTTCGATGATTATAAGATTTCCCCTCTTCAATCGGATGATCCTAATCCTATTTCCTTCATCACCACCTACATCAATGATACTCACATTTAACATGTTATGATTGATGGAGGTGCTAGCATCAATATCATTTCTTCCCATGCATATGAACAACTATGTATACACGTACATTACATGCATAAAAACCTAGTTATGCTACATTATTTCAATGATGCATTGACTTCTACCACCGGAACCATCACCCTCCACATCCGCATGGATCCGTACACCAATCCTAAAATCAATATATGTTATGGAGGGGAATTTAAATATAACTTGTTGCTTATCTGACCCCAGTATTCGTGCTTTATTGGGTGTGTCACTTCAACCCTTCACCATTGCGTAAAATTTGAGTATGAAGGGAACCCCTACACCATTAAGGCAGATCCTTCCCCTTTCAAAATCTGCAACATGCTTTACCACCCAAATGATGTCCTTGTTCTAGTCAAGGTATCTACCACCCCTACCACTTCATCTTTTTTTCTACCTCATCTACCACTTCTGCCACTACATATTTTTCTACCTCATCTACACCACCACTCGCCACTACATCTTCTACAGTCAACCCATCTATTCCCTATGTTGTAGCTGCTTCCCACAACTATCCCATCTACCAACATGTCTATTTCACTGTCAAATGATACCCCACCTTCTTAGGATTTGAGTAGCTCATCCATTCCTACTACTCAAGTCCCAACCTCTAATCCCTTGGTAGGTGTTTTTCAACACCTTTCCTTGGGGAATACCGCTTATACAATGTAAACACTTTCCTTACTCCCCAGGAGTATGGAAGCCTTCACCAACACCCACATTACGACCATCATGTAGGAGAGGTTTTTCCATACGGTCCTCCCCACCTTTGTACCAACCTGATATATGGGGGACTCAACACTTCTTATTCTCCTAAACTACCTACCTAAACCCGACCTTTCTCATCCGATTTCCAATATCTCACCAACTTCCATTTCACCCACACTTTTATTCATTGTTGTGCCTAGAAGGGATTTGGATTTTTCTTTATGAGCAAGGTCGTCACACAATCATACCTTGCACTACCCGAAAACATAAGGACTATTGTGGACTTGGTTTTCTTTGTAGCCTTCTCCCAAGAAGGCTCTTATTACCATCATCAAGGAATAAAAGTCTTCCCCACCATCCTCAACTATTGTGACACCTTTACCCACGGAGTCCATGGATCCATAATCCATCCCTCCTAACTTTTTTTTCATAAACACCATTTCCTTCAAAACTATTACCTATCAACATGATGGTGAGGTGCCCTCTTCCCTTCCTCTTATTTATCTTGACATGTTAGATGATGACACACCTTCTATCAATGTTGTTCAATGTCAGGATGATGATTCTATTCTCACCTATTTAGGTGTAACAGATTATTACATTCACCATTCATTACCTTTTAAGATGCAAACCATGTTGAATGAATCAACCATAGAGATCAACATTCACACTCAAGACGACCCTTGAATTCTAAAGATAGGCCAATCTTTAGATTCTTTTGAACAAGAATCCTTTACCTCTTTCCTTCAAGATCATAGTAACACTTTTCTTGGTCTTATGCCGATATGCCTAGTATTGACCCTAATATCATGGTCCAAAACATTGTGACTATCCCCAATGCCAAACCTATTAGGGAGAGGTTACGAAAAATCCATCCATGAATTACCCTTAGTGTAAAAGAATAACTACAATGCCTCCTTTTTGTTTCCTTCATTCTACCCATTGACTATCCACAATGGATTTCTAACATCATTCCTATCACCAAAGTGACAGGGGGACTCCAAATTTGCATTGATTTCCATGATGTTAACCTCACCCACCCCATTGATTTCCTTTTCCTAGCATTGACCAACTTGTTGATCTTATAGCTGGCCATGAGATGTTATCTCTTATGGATGGATTCTCGGGTTATAATCAAATATTACTCGCTCTAGAAGATCAACACAAAACCACCTTCATCACCCCTTCGGGACCTTTTGTTATCACGTCATTCCCTTTGGCTTGAAAAATGTTGGTGCCACCTATCAACACGCTATGACCTATATATTCAATGATATCATGCATGACATATTGGAAGATTGTGTTGAAGACCTACTTGATAAGTCCAAAATTCATACCTAACACCTCCCATTTCTTAAAGTTATATTCGATTGTCTCATCCAATACTATGTTTGACTTCAACCCAAGAAGTGCGTATTTGTCATGCTCTTTTGAAAACTCCTTGGTTTTATCATATCTTTGTAGGGCATCAAATTTGAACCTGCCAAAATTAAGGCCATTCTCAAGATGCCTCCACTAACTAACCTTCAATGACTTTCATAGTTTGCAAGAAAATTATAATCTATTCGATGCTTTATTTCCCATTTTTCTAACCAATGTCACCCTTTTCACCATCTTCTTAAAACAGATGTCTCCTTCAATTAGAATAATGAGTGCTAAAATCCTTTGAGGTGTTGAAGAAATACCTTCTTCACCACTTGTGCTCATGCCACCTAAATACAACAAACCTTTTATATTTACATTTCTTACTTGACCATTCCTTGGGTTTCATGCTCACTCATTGCAATGAGAAACATAGGGAGAAAGTGGTTTATTACATAATTCATACTCTTTTAGACTATGAGACTAGGTATACTCACACTAAAAATCTCTTCCTAGCCTTGGTCTTCATGGCTACTAAACTTCACCACTACTTAACCATAAAACCTTTTTGTCACCAACACTGACCCTCTACATTACATGTATGCTAAACCTTACCAACATCAACGCACCTCACATTGGCTCATGCTCCTTATAGACCTAGACATGGAATTCATTCATCAAAAGTTTGTTAAGGGAAAAACCATTTCCGATTAGCTTGTTGACACTCTACTTCCTGGACACCAATCTTCTAACTTTGATTTTATTGATGAATCTATCGCTACCCTTTCCCTTGATGACACCATTTATCAGATGACCTTATTCTTTGATGGTTCTAAATGTCAACATGGGGGTGGCGCAAGGGTCATCCTCATTCCTCTTGATGGTGAGCCTATGCCTTTATCCTTCAAACTTGACTTCAATTGCACCAACAACATCACCAAGTATGAAGCACTTGTCTTGGGTCTTCAAGCTATCGTATCCCTAGTTATTAAAACCATTAATATCTCTGGTGACTCTCAACTGGTTGTGAACCAAGTCAATATTTTGTACCAGTGTCGTAATGAGGTCCTTCAAAAGTATAAACATCATGTTAACATACTTTTGACCACATTTGACACCTACCTCATTCAAACCACTCTACGATCCAATAAAAATTTGTGGATACTATGGCCTGCCTCACCTCACAAATATCTACCTCACCTTCAGATTCTAAAATCTTTGTCACACTACAATAGTTACAGTCACCAACCCACTTGATATTTGGTATAAGAAGTTCACTTTGACTACTTCTACCTTTCAATTCTGCCTCCATATCTCACTTGCAATGGACGACGAGACTTTCTAAAAAGTTTCTCACATTACATCATCATGGGGGGTCCTCACTACAAATGGGGCTTTGACGATATCCTCCTCTCGATGCCTCACCGAGTTACGAAATTCCATACACCATCAAAGAAATCCATGATGGGATTTTTATTGGACATTTCAAAGTGGCCTCATTTTACTAAATGTATCCTTCACCTTGGCTATTCTTTGGAAAACCATTAACCAAGATGTTGTGAATATTTCAAGTGTTGTGTGATGTTTCAACAAAGCATGATAACCTTCACCACACCCTAATTCATGTCTTACAAGTCACTAGATACTTTTGGCATTTCTCTCAATGGGGTTTGGATCTCATTAGAGAGATTAACCCTCATTCTTCTCAACGTCATCAATGGATCATCACAGTAACTGAATACTACACAAAATGGGTGGAGTTTGTTCCTCTCATTTCTACCAAATCCAAAAAGATCATGGAATTCATCAATCATCATATCATTTTTCATTTTGGTGTTCCTCACCACCTTATCACTAACAATGGAAAATAGTTCAAAAATAAAACCCTATGAAAATTGTGTGACAAATTTGGAATTCAACTCAATTTCTCTTCACCCTATTACCCATAGACAAATGGCCAAGCCGAATCTTCCAAAAAACCCTCAATAAAATTCTTATGAAATTCATTGATGACACTGGTAAGGATTAGCACACACACATTCCTTTTTCCTTATGGGATTATTGTACTAGCATTTGTACCTCTACCAATGCCACACCTTTCTCTTTGGTCTATGGTATAGAGGTCATCCTACCTCTTGAAGTTCAAATTCTATCTCTATGTATATCACTCAAATATATGCTCTCTGATGATGATTTTTTCCAAGAACATTTGTCACAACTTGAGTTCTTTGGAAAAATGCCATCTAAACTCTCTAGACCACCTTCAAATCTACCAAAAACACATCAAGCATGCCTATGAAAAATGTGTTCATGAATGAAACTTCAAAATCAGTGACCTTGTCCTCAAGGAAAACCAACATGTAACCAAAGCCGAGAAAAGTAAACGAGGAAATTTTTTCCCTAATTGGCTTGGACCCTATATTATTACCCATGCCTATGGATCAGACGCTTATCATTTATGCTCTCTTAAGGGTAAACCTAACCTTGTGCCCTTAATGATTTGCATCTTTGACCATTTTATTGTTTAATAAAGTTGTACCTAAATTTATGTCACTTATATGCTCATCCCTTGAGTGAACCTTTCCTTTCACCTACCTCTTTTAAGGACCAATGACTCAAATAGAATTGTGTGATTATCTATCACCCTTTCAACCTTGTCTTAAATATGAGTACCATGGCTCTACTCATGGCATAATTCTCATGGATAATTTTCATCCTTTTTAGGATGGAATCCCATGGTCATTCGTCACTTGAAAACCCTCTTACATAGTTAACCTTTTTTAGCGCGCTATGGTTTTTGCATTCGTAAAAGAGGCCTATACTCCTTTATAGTCTTGTCCATGACTTCAAGTCCAAAAAGAAAAATATATGGGATAACAAAAACTCTACTCCTTGATTCAAACTTCTTGCAAATATATGATTCCCTAAACAATGACATATGTCCTTCTCTCTCGTGCCTTTACAAGTAGATGTTACCTCAAAGGACAACTATAAAAAGTTAGCCACCTGATGTACTTAGTCTATCTAACAAAAATAATACTATCATGTATCTCTCCAATAAAAATAATTTTGGAGCTTCCCACATCAATCAACTTCATGAAGACCTTAAGGAGAACCTATTTGTCCCAATATACTCTTCCCACATTGATAATTCTATATATGTAAAAAGAAAACAAAAAATTAAAAATCACGAAAAATACAATCTTTTGGTCATGGTCTTGCCTATTCTAGTTTTGGGTGTCTTTCAAGAGGACTGTTGTCCCAAAACAAGGTTTCAGCTTAACAAACACCTCCATCTTACCTTCTATTTATTATCTTCTAAATCAACGCAAGGGATATGGCATGTATTCTACACATTTTGATCACGCAACGTCTTTCACCTATGGACCTATCGCTCATGCAGTGTATCTAGGGACTTATGTTTAATAAGTCTATGGGTATGACACCTATGGTCCTTGCCAAATATGGGCATGTTGCCTCTTTTCTTTTCTTATTTGTTTACTTATTGTTTCTTCAAATAGGACAAGACCATTGAAATGGACTCAATCATAACACCGTCATCTATTCCTATGCTTAATTCACCTTGCCTATTACCTATTCAACATTTGACCTTTCCTATTTTCAAACATACCTTACCCAACCAAATTATTCTAACCTACTTGCCCAACCTACCTACCTAACTTACCTACCCAACCTACCTACCTAACTTACCTACCCAACTTACCTACTCAATTTACCTCATATAATCTCATTCTTCCCTATTTTAAGGGAGAACTACATTAACTCCGAGGCCCATTTCACAAGGGATGTGTAGGTAATACTGCGAGGCATGGGGCCCTCAAAGGTTAGCTTCGACCACTCTTTTCCCCCACCTTTATTCCCCCATAACCAAAAACCCTAGTTAGTTGATTTCTATAAAACAATAACTATGAAATTAACTCAACATAAAACCATACATTAGACATATACAATATAATCTCATTTCAATAATATCAATAACTTGGAAATCAAGCCAAACCCCGCCTAAACATCTAATTTCCATAATATCACTAACTTGGAAATTAAACCAAACCATGCCTAAACATCTAGTTTCCATAACATCAATAACTTGGAAATTAAACCAAACCATGCCTAAGCATCTACTTTCCATGAAAAAAATATAATGGAAATGCAAACAACTCATCACTACATTCACCAAACCATGCCTATAATTAATTTCCATAAAACCAATAACTTGGAAATTTCCATCATATATATACATTAGAAATTAAACCATTCAATCAAAACACATCATAACATCAACCAAACCATGCCTAATCATCTAGTTTTCATAACCTCAATACCATGGAAATCAAAGCAAACCAAGCCTAAACATCTATTTTCCATAACATCAATAACTTGGAAATTAAACCAAACCATGCGTAAAACATCTACTTTTCATGACACCAATATAATGGAAATTGAAAACCAATCATAAATCAATAACCAAACCATGCCTAAACATCCATTTTCCATAACATCAATAACATGGAAATTAAACTCAATAAATCATTCACAACATACATCACCCAAACCATGCCTACACATCTAGTTTCCATGATAACAATACAATGGAAATAAAACACATCATATATAACCATCATCATCAACTATATAACTGGAATGTCTATGTGTAATTACATGTATACACATATATAAATAATGAATGTCTCTTAAAACACTCTCATATACATCTTTCCTCTTCACATGTAGGATGGTATATATAGTCAAAAATAATAAATACTCAACATCTCCATCTCCATATCATCTCTAAGAGGTTCGACACCTTTGCTTCTCTCCCTTATCTCCTCCCCTAGCCTTGGCCTCTGCAACCTAGTCACCTCTCGCTCACCTTGCCTATGAGACAAGTGGATCCCTAAGCTCCTAGTACTACAAGTTCATGAGATGGTCCTCGCACTAGATACCACTGCTAGGCTCTCGTACTCAACATAGGACAAAAGTCCGGAGATGGAAATCTATGATCCAATGCTAATAATACCTACTCTTGGCCACAACATCTTCGCACTGTCCATGAATATCACTTGGGGTGGTGCAATAGCTCTAGCACCTACCCAGTAAATCTTGTCATGTTACCTATACAACAGGGACCCTATCCCAAAGGTATGCATGTATATCGGGACCCTATCCTATTATTAGTATGTGTGCACATGCTATTTGTTCCTCTGATGAGGCCATCTATGCCTATAAATCAGTCACTTGAGTATGTAATCATGTTTCTTGTCCCCCATCCCCTATTGGTGCATGTGTTTGTGCTAGATACCCCTATACGGTGTCGTTTGTGCCTATACCTATGCTAGCTACCACTGTAAAGCCTTCACTCGCCTTTATGTAATCGATACCTCTGTCTTATAACAAGAGCCAAGTCCGACTATCCTAGCCTCGGTGGTGATTCCTGAGCTGAGCTATCGACTAGCGCTTGTACTCTAAAGTCATGCCTCGCATCATCAATCTAGTTATTGGTAACATGTTCCTCTTATCCTATGGGATCTTATCCAAAATGTGCCCAAACTCATTTTTGTGGCTAACTCCTTGTGTTCTTGCCTCTCTTGCCTCAGTCCAAATTTTTTTATTTTAAGGCACTCAAGGCTTTACGGAAATGGAACCATCAATAGTTTGCCTCCTAACTCCTTATATTTTATCCAAAATGGCTCTCAACTCTAACCTTGGCACTCAAGTTATGGCTCGGCGAGTTTTTGTGGAAAATTTTCCCATTTGAGGCCCGCAGCCAATAGGAAGCTGCCACGTGGCATCCGACCAGCGGAGCGCGGGGAATTTTTGAAAAATTTTCCAAAGACAAAAAGAGGTAAAATTTGAAAAAATTTCCCGCCGATCCGTTTTTGGGCCGGTTTTTGCCCTAAATCTTCAAACGATCATATCTTTTGATCCAGAGCTTAGATTTTCACATTCTTTATATCATTGGAAAGATGTTAAAATTATCTACATGATTCCATGGTCAATTTCTAATTTTGGTTCAGTTTGGAGAGAGAAAATTCAAAAATGGTTCTGGTACGTGTCCATGGCCAGAAATGACATTTCAACAACCAAATTTAATACAGAATGGGTCGCATTCTTCTCCAATATGGTCAAAAATGATAGGGTATGGGTTTGTAAGGTCCTCCATGCTGTTTTAATGCATTTTCCATCAATGAGGAATGGGCTCCCACGTTTTTTACGTTTTCTCTCTCCTGGGCTCGACCCATGCACTGTAAAAGCCAGATTTGGCTCATTTCTTCATGGTTGAACACTTTTTGGCATTGCAAACTTCTTCTTTCACCTCCAGCAAGTGATAGTTGTAAGAATCAGACCTTTTTCATAGTTTGTAATAGGTTTATACCTCTTTGATGGTGGAATGCAAGAGATTTTTACATGGAATTGACAGTGCAAACTCTGTGAATGCTTTCAGTCCTCTGTTTGTATTGTTTTACTTCATTTTAAGACCTCTAATTACATCTATCAGCTTGTGTATGTTTTCCTTGTTGCATTTCATGAATTTGTGTCTATTTACATGGCAAAAATGTTTCACCACTCCTTTTGGTGCATCACCATCTTTAGTTTAGTTTCATTTTTGCATTTTTATCCCTGTCTCTCGCAATCTAGGTAGAATTAGATTAGAACCTCTCGTAGTTATGCAAAATATAGATCTAAATCGAGGAGTTTGAGGAACCAACCTCTATTCTGAGATTCCTCTCTCATTTTCACAAGTCCCACACTTGGAGAGAGGTTTCCATGTTGTGCAATCACACCGATGCTCTAAACATCATTTAGAACCTTGATTTGCATCCGTGGGTGCCGCTGATTTGCAACAACAGTTTTGGCATGCCCGGTGGGACCTTAGAGGTCTCATTTTTATCATAGAAAAGTTGATGTGCATCTCTGCAATTTTTCTTGCTTGAAAAGAGCTATAATTTGCATATCTGGCGACTCCAAAGGGGAAGAATCAACTGGTTTCAGCAGTGCAGGCCTGAAAACTCATGAGAAGAATCACTACAAGGTCAAGAGCTGGAGAAGAAGAGGTGTTGTTTGAATATCTGCAGTTATCTCCAAGAGTAAGGAAAAGTGGAAGAAGGATTCAAAGGTCTCCATCTCCACCAAATAGAACTCTCTCAACTCCTCCACCTTATAGGCCTTTCATTCACAACAAGGGTTTTAAGACCAATTAGAATGGCACAAAACAACCCCTATGTCAACTTCACAGCAACAGTGAGCCCACTTGCCCTCAATGCACAACATCCAATTCCTATTGCAGCCTTGAAGAACATTCCATACTTCACCGGAGAAAATCGACTACTCTGTGTGATCATGTTAAGGATATTGCTAACCTTTGTGCAATTCATGAAATCAATGAGATGCAAGTGGTCTCAAGTTGTTGGCATCTTCATTCAAGGGGAAAGCATTGCAATGGTTTAGAAGCCTTGAGCTGGTTCTATCACAAATTGGAATCACCGTATAGCACTTCATGAGCAATTTGGAGAGAAGGGAGACAACTTGTCTCTTTTGGAGCAGCCGACAACCATCAAGAGAGCTCCCAATGAACAAATTGATCGATTTCAACTTCAGATTTCAAAAGACTTGGGAGAGAATTCCAAAGGCAAGCTAGGCCAACAAAGCAGAAGGTGCTTTTCTCTATTATCTCAAAGCTCTAAATTCTGATATTTCTATGTTGATTCATCCATGGGAGGCATAACTATCCCTATGGCTTATAAAGCATTGCCATTAGGGCTGAAAATTGTTTGATCCAAGTCGACAAACTAGCCCCTAGACCTCCCATGCCATTGTTTCCAAGTTTAGAGAGTCCAAATACCAATCAAGCACCTAATTTGGCTCCTTCTCCCACTCCTAGAAATCAGAGTTCAAATGAAGCTTCTACTTCATCTCCAAGTGCCCCAAATGAGCTTCAAGAAGTCATGAAGCAATTGCAAAACCTAGGCAATGAGCTGGTTACTCTCAAAAGGCAACAAGCCCAAGGTTTTAGACCTTCTTACCAGCCCCAAGCTCAGCCTAACAGGCAGCCATACCAACCACAAAGACCTCCTAATCCAGCTGCAAATGTAAATCAAACAAGGCCTCCTACCAATAGACCATTTCAGCCCTATAATCCTAATGCCATATCTACCTCTAAGGCATTGGTGCCAACACAAAACAACGTTGCTCAAGAGTATGATTGGTGTTTTCCATGCAATGAACCTCATAACCAATCTATGTGCTTCAATGGTGCTTTGAATCAAGCATTAATGGTGACAACTACTGGTGTGGAGGGTGAAGGCAGTCAAGGAAACAACCAACAACAAGAAACATTCCAACAGCAATCAGCCCCAAATGACACCACATTGGTAAATTGGCAAGCAGAAGATTTCTGTGGCATGAATCAAGTAGTTTCTCAAGGTGTTGCAGCCAACACAAGGTCAAAAAGAAGGAATTTGGGTGAAGAACAACCATTAGCTCCAACCAATCCACAACCTTCCATGGCTCCACAAATGGTTGGCAAGCAAAATCCAATTTCAAATGCACAAGGGCAGCCAAGAACAGCTCCTAGACCAACTCAAATACTAGTTATTGCTGCCCATGTGCAAGGAGTGAATGTACAAGCAAAGGGACAAAAAGAGATCCTTCATCACCATTCAAGATCATTGATCGATGAAGAAGACAAATGTTAATATATCAATGTGGGAATCCCTATCTATCCTGTGCCAAAGAGACTTGTTACAAGCTGCCATGAAGGATCGCCAACTTCAATCAAGCAAGTTCGGGATGCAAGAGAAAGTGCTCACAAATGCTGCCCACCCGAGGGAAATCATGGAGGACAAAGCAAGGTAAAATGTTGAAGCCCCCTCCTTTCTATGTTTCATTAATCATTGGAAATCAGCTAGTGCACAATTACATGATAGATTCCGGGGCAAGTAGCTTAGTGATGCCTAAACAAATAGCTGATCAGCTAGGGCTCCAAAGATGAAACCATATCCAAAGGGGTAGTGCAGCTAGATGGGACAAAGCAAGAATAACAGTTGGGGTGATTAGAAACTTGAGTCTTACCTTGCATGCATGTCCAAATGTTGTTGTTTTACAAGATGTATCACCATAGACCTTCCACCACTCTTTTGCCCTATGCTTGTCAAGGGACTTCACAACCAAGATTGGGGGATATTTGTCTGCTGATTGGTCACACATGCTATTCAGAATGAGGTATGGAACTAAGGCTACAATCAGGTCTGAACCTATTGCAAACTTCCACATTGAGCCTTACACTCCAAGTCAGATCAACGCCAATTGTTCAGCATTTGATCAAGAAGACCACCCAAGCACCGATGAAGCTGACACCAAGGTTGGAAGCATCCCGGATCTAACTCTTGATGAATGGGCAAACAAGGTACATGCTTTTGATCCTTATCAAGAAGTGGAAGAATCTGAGCTAGGGGTCTATTGTATACATGAAGAAAATCAGCCTATTCCTAGCATCACCAAGCCAAACCATGAAGATGACAATGAGGTATGGCAGCTATTTTTTGATGGATCAAGGAGTAGACAAGGTGCAGGAGGTGGAGCCATGCTTGTTTCACCTCAAGGAGTAAAGTACTATTCAGCTTTTAGATTTCAGTTTGCATGCTCCAATAACACTACTGAATATGAAGCCTTGGTGCAAGGGATGCATTGGGCAATCAAGAAGAAAATAAAGAACTTGCAAGTCTTTGGTGACAAGTGAATTGATTGTAAATCAGGTCAAGGGACAACATGCTACCAAGAATGATCTACTCAAAGCTACAAGAATAGGGTGTGGGACCTCATGGAAGATTTTGAGGGTTTTGGCATCAAATCCATTCCTAGGAAAGAGAATCAAGTCTGGCCGACAGTTTGCAGCAGAGGGGGGCAGCCTTTGACATTGTGGAAAGCATTCAAAAAGACAAGGTACAGCCAAACATCCACGTGATTGTGAGGCCTTCAAAGGCACAGATAACAATGTCACTTGGCAAGTGTTTGAGAATGACCAAAAAATCATCCATTTCTTGTAAGAAGAAGCCGAGTTCTCACTAAGAATCAAGAAAAGTTGAACAACAAGATGGTGACCAAGTGGTACAACCGAGAACTAACAAGCTGCCCAAGGGACTTATCACTTTGGAGTCCATTTTTAATCCCAATGATCAGTTTAGAAAGGAGAAAGCAAACATTCAGTCAAGAGAGAGGATTCAAAGATCCATCTTGGTAGAAGAGAACAAACCATTGCAAATTGGAAAGATGACAATCGAACAAGAAAGGTATGAATTCATGCAGCCATGTCAAGAATTCCCGATGTGTTTGCTTGAGCTACGAAGATTTGAAAGGTTTCAATCCCAACTTAGCTCAAAGATACCATTGAATTGATCCAAATACTAAGCCTCACAGCGTAAACAAAGACCACCAATCCACACATGGAGCCTCTCATGAGGAAAGAATTGACAAGCTGATTGAGTCAAGAATCATATTCCCAATCAAGCATTCTAGTTGGGTTACCAACTTGGTTCCAAATGTAAAGAAGAGTGGGAGATCAGATTGTGTGTTGATTTCAGAGACTTAAATAGAGCATCTCTCAAGGACCATTACCCACTCCCTTCCATGGAGCAAATCTTGCAAGTCAGGCTCGCTCCGAGAGGTTTTCACTACTTGATGGCTACTCAGGCTACAATCAGATTATGGTGAAGGAGGAAGACCAGTTCAAGACAGCCTTCACAACCAAATGGGGAACTTTTGCATACAGGAAAATGCCATTTGGGCTGTCCAACGCTGGTGCTACCTTCCAAAGGGCAATGGACATGGCGTTCAAAGGTTTGATTAACAACGTGGTGCTGATTTACCTTGATGATATCACTATTTTTTCCAAAAATGCAGCAGACCACCTCTCTCATTTGAGACAAGTTTTCACGAGGTGCAGGAGATTTGGAGTGTCTTTAAATCCTAGAAAGTGTATCTTTCTTGCACATGAAGGAAAGCTCCTTGGCCATATTGTCTCCAAAGAAGGATTAGCAATTGATCCAGAGAGGGTTGAAGCCATAAGAGCACTACCATTGCCAAGCCACAAGAAAGCCCTTCAGAGTTTCTTGGGGAGGATAAACTTTGTTCGGAGGTTTGTCCTAGATTTTGCAGCCCTTGTCAAGCCCATCACCAAAATGTTAAAGAAGAGCATGGCTTTCAAGTGGACAGCAGAAGGCAAGGAGAGTTTTGAAGCAATCAAAGAAGCCATTTCTCAAGCACCAACTCTCATCAACCCGGACTTCTCCAAGGATTTCATCCTCTATGCATTTGGAGGTAATGACACTATTTCTACCATTTTGGTACAAAGCAAAAGGATAATGATGAGCAGCCAATTGCCTTCTTCACCAGAGCCTAGATGACTATGAGGTGAAGTACTCTTTTATTGAGAAGCATGTGTCAGGGCAAGAATCGAAGCTTGAAGAAATTCAAGCATTTAGTCTCAAACAACAAGGTCCAAATGCTGGTCTCACATGTCAAGTTAAGGACTTCCTCCTCAACAAAGATTTGAATGAGAAAAGGGCAGGTTGGATCACCCGTGTCATGGAGTATGACATTGAGATCAAGATCACCAAGCTGGTAAGAGGGAAAGGATTGTGTGAGCAGCTGGTTTTGGGAAGCAAAAAGAAGTATGCAATGAAGAAGAGGCTGTTTTGATACCCAGACAGCCATGAGCCAAGTGGCAATCAAGAAGAAGACAATGCTGCCCCCACTCCTTGCTGGACCCAAGGTATTATACACTTCCTAAGCACAGGCCTATGCCCCCCGGGAGATGAACAAGACCCAAAGAAGACACTTCAGATTGCAGCTGTCCCATATGCCATTGTTGATGGAGTTTTGTTCAAGAAAGATGTGAATGGAGTGCCTTGAGATGCATTAGCACAAATCAGATTCATAGGGTGTCGAAGAGTTCCATGGTGGACCAGCTGGTGGTCATTTTGCACCAAGAGTGACAAATCTAAAAATCATGAAGGCTGGTTATTATTGGCCTAAAATTTTCAAAGTGATTGCTATGCATGGATTAAGAGGTGTAAGAATTGTGCATTCTTCACAGAAAAGAGAGACTTCACTGCCCTTCCATCGCATCCAATCTCAGCTTGACCAGCCATTCATGCAATGGGGTTTGACTTCATTGAGTCATTAATCCCAATTCAAGTCAAGGGCACAAATGGATTTTGATGATACCACGGACTACTTCACCAAATGGATCAAGCAAGTAGCAGACTCAAAGAAGCAAATGAGTCCAAGATCTTAGACTTTTATGAGGGGATAGCGAACCAGATTTGGTATACCTACTACAATAATCTCGTATAATGCATTGGCATTCATTGATCCAAGGTGACCGAGTGGGCTGTCAAGAATGGGATCTACCTAAGCACTTCATCAAACTATTACCCTCAAGGTAATGGCCAGCCGAGTCTACAAACAAGAACTTGTTGAGGATCATTAGGAGGACTCTTGATGAGAATCGCAGGTCTTGGCATACCAAACGAAATCAGCCTTATGGGCTGATAGGATAACTCCCAAGAGATCCACAGTAACTCTCCATTCAAACTTGTCTATGGAAGAGAGGCAATCTTGCCCATGTCACTTGAGTTGCCAACATTGGAACTCATGAAGCAATTAGAGTTGCTAGAGTTTGAGCCCATGGAGGTGAGATATGCAGAGTTGATGGAGCTGCAGAGGTCAGAAATCATGCATCCCAAGCAATGGAAAAGGATCAAGCTTTGATCAAAAAGACCTTTGATAGGAAGGCCAAGGATAGATCTTTTCAGGTTGGAGATCTAGTGTTGAAATGGGATGTGGATAGAGCAAAACCGGGAAGGCATTCAAAATTTGATGCCATTTGGAGTGGCCCATACATGGTCACAAAGTGCAAGAACAACAATGCTTTCCAATTGGCCTCATTGATGGTGAAGAACTGCAGATTCCAGTCAATGGAATCTATCTCAAGCGTTGCTTCTAGAGGGAAATTTACCACCTTGTAAATATTAGATTAGATTTTCATTCCTCCAAGTGCTTTGCACATTGTTTTTCTTTGTAGGTTAGTTTTTTTTTCCCTAAGTGCTTGGGCACAACTTGCTGTCCCCGAGATGTTTTGCAGCCCTTTCTTCCATCATGTGATATTCCATCTTCCTCCTTGCACATTCTAAGTCAGTTGGGGTTCTAAATGAATATTTGATGGCTCCATGCCCAATGGACTACTTCAGCTATCGGTACTTTCATCTAAAGCAGTGATGACCCTCTCGAGTCGCCAAAATTGTTATCCAAAATGTGCCCAAGCTCATTTTTTGTGGCTAACTCCTTGTGTTCTTACCTCTCTTGTGCCTCAATCCACATTTTTTGATTTTAAGGCACTCAAGGCTTTCTGGAAATGGCACCATCAGATAGAGCTCTCTCTCACTTTCCGTAGAAGGTAAAGTTTGCCTCCTAACTCCTTATATTTTTCAAGTTATGGCTCGAGCGGAGTTTTTGTGGAAAATTTTCCCATTTGAGGCCCGCAGCCAATAGGAAGCTACCACATGGCATCCGACCAGTGGAGCAGGGGAATTTTTGAAAAATTTTCCAAAGACAAAAAAGAGGTAAAATTTGAAAAAATTTCCCGCCGATCCGTTTTTGGGCCATTTTTGCCCTAAATCTTCAAACGATCATATCTTTTGATCCAGAGCTCATTTTTCATGGTTCTTTATATCATTGGAAAGATGTTAAAATTCTCTACATGATTCCATGGTCAATTTCTAATTTTGGTTCAGTTTTGAGAGAGAAAATTCAAAAACGGTTCTGGTACGTGTCCATGGCCAGAAATGACATTTCAACAACCAAATTTAATACAGAATGGGTCGATTCTTCTCCAATATGGTCAAAAATGACAGGTATGGGTTTGTAAGGTCCTCCATGCTATTTAATGCATTTTCCATCAATGAGGAATGGGCTCCCACGTTTTTTATGTTTTCTCTCTCCGGCTCACCCATGCACCGTAAAAGCCGATTTGGCTCATTTCTTCATGGTTGAACACTTTTTGCATTGCAAACTTCTTCTTTCACCTCCAAAGAAGTGATAGTTGTAAGAATCAGACCTTTTCATAGTTTGTAATAGGTTTATACCTCTTTTGATGGTGGAATGCAAGAGATTTTTACATGGAATTGACAAAGGTAAACTCGTGAATGCTTTCAAATTCCTCTTTTGTATTGTTTTACTTCATTTTAAGACCTCTAATTACATCTATCACTTGTGTATGTTTTCCTTGTTGCATTTCATGAATTTGTGTCTATTTACATGGCAAAAATGTTTCACCACTCCTTTTGGTGCATCACCATCTTTAGTTTAGTTTCATTTTTGCATTTTTATCCCTGTCTCCTTGTAATCTAGGGTAGAATTAGGATTAGAACCTCTGTAGTTATGCAAAATATAGATCTAAATCAGAGGAGTTTGAGGAACCAGCCTCTATTCTGGAGATTCCTCTCATTTTCACAAGTCCCACACTTGGAGAGAGGTTTCCATGTTGTGCAATCACACTGGATGCTCTAAACATCATTTAGAATATGCCTTATACCTGCTTGTGCTCCTATCAGTGTATCTCACATGCCTGACGCAAGCACCGCTATACTAGTCTGTCGCTGGCCACATACATACTATGTTCTCATATTTGTACATTAAATAATGGTTCCCATGAAAAAAAAAACTCGCTCCTCCATCATATCCTCTAAAACTCCCATCAATGCCCATGGAAATATCCCACCCTATGAATCCGGAGAGCATAACATCTAATAGCCACCATCATC
This sequence comes from Taxus wallichiana var. yunnanensis, assembly GCA_018340775.1. Classification (NCBI taxonomy): domain Eukaryota; kingdom Viridiplantae; phylum Streptophyta; class Pinopsida; order Cupressales; family Taxaceae; genus Taxus; species Taxus wallichiana. The sequence goes on along the minus strand of CM031244.1, from coordinate 669,348,464 downwards.
AACACTGATAATCTGGTCTCCTATGTGTGTGCAATGTACATATCCCCATAACTGATGCTAGCACTATGATAAGACAAAGATCCCATGGCCTCTCCAAACACTGTAACCATAGGATCGAATGACTCATATGAGGAAATATGGTATAGTAGTTCCCCAAAAATAGGTATCTTAAAGATTGATATACATCCTCTAGAGTGACCAAGTCATCTCTTTTGTTGGTAAGTGGAATGTGTTTGTCACTAAATCCCATCTGTTGATGAGAGTGACCACAAGGATGTGATCCCATACTATCCTCATCTATCATCTAATGGCACCAGAGCCCAATATACCTCATATGCACCCACTCATCCTCTCAGTAGTCTAAAAGCGGCGGTAGCATATCTCTCATGGTCAAGCTGTTGTCTAGCTGCATCACCACCATTCAAACATGTTAATAAATTGGCCCTTTTGATGATTTATTTTCACCCTACCTAGCCCAATACCTACCTACATCTTTCCTATCCTATGATGTATATTATACCTATCCTAATCCTCTACACTTTCTTTATATAACTTCAACCCACCTATCCTTACCTAACTTCACCCTAACCCACTCATCCATACGAGACATGACCCTACTATCAACCAATCCCTCAACTATCAACCAATCAAATCACTCGTGAAAATCTCATGGGCCTACAAACTCCACTCCTATCAATCACCGACAAACTCACCAACTCACCTCCTACATATCCTTTTCATTTTTCTCACAAAAATGTTCTCTTGTTTACCAAATTAGCAATGCACAAATGAAATCTTTTTACATGGGTTTTCCATTTTAAACCAAAATTTTCTTGATTGATGTTGGTCGGGTCATGCCCTAGGTGATCGGCATCGAGTCATCCTTACTAGAATTGGTTACCCTAAACCGGTATCGAGTAAGCCTCATCAAGTATACTTAATTTGCCCAAAATGTTGATGCAAGATGTCATTTTTGATATCACTACCTTACCCTAGCTTGACAAGTTCACCTAATAGCCATATTATCTAACAACCGACCTTAATGTAATTTGGGGTAGATTTTTTCCTACACCTCGGCCTTACCCATTGACTTACCTATACACATCCACAGACCATGCCCATTTGACACTTAAATTCACTTACTCAATGTAGCTTGTGATGACATTACTCATGGTGTTTAGCCTACCAACCTTGCTTTTCCCGATTCTCGTGATATTTATCTTGACCAGACCATTTTGGTGCTTTGTAAACTACCTAATTCCCATTCCTATACCTATCCTTGTTTTGTTTCTAGGACCGTATCCTATATCTTGGATACGTTGACCACATCACCCTTGTTTCGATAAACTATTGAACTTTGACTTACGAGAGTTTATGAGCTCTTCATCCTAGTGCCTTATCACATTCTCAATGTGTGCATTTTTTTGAATTGTCCCACCTATTATCCACATCGATATCACCATTTCTTGTGCCGATTACCCTACCTTGTTTTTCTTCACCTACTACTTTATCAATCCCATCACTGAAGTATCCCCCGACTTCATTAATTCATACTTTGAGGGGATCACCTCTACCCATAAGCTGGGAAACCACCTCCTATTTTTTCATCATCACTTATCAATACAAGCTACGTGAAAAAAATGGGAAAATGTAGACACCCAAAATTGGGTCACAACCCTCTACACCTAATTTGATCAATTTATTCAATACTACCCCCTACCATGCCCACTTACACACATTTCAATTAATTTAATTACCAAAATTAAGTTAATTATCTATCTCACCTCTCCACCTCACCTATCCACCTCACCCTAGACCCATTCCAACCATATTCATTACCTAAGACTAAGTCCCCCACTCCCTCTAACCACCTAAGACTTATTCTAACCCTAAAAGTAATTACTAACAACTTCCTCCAACAAATTCACATGTGATTTAGCAAGGAATAACACTCCTAAAAACAAAAACCTTTAACTTGAGACTCAAATTGGGAGGAAAAGCCTATTTTGGAAAAGTAAGAGCTTTTCTCCCTAGGTGATACTAGTTATTCCTTGGCTAGCGTTGGTCGGCCAATCTCCATCAATCACCTTAAATACATAACTACAACTCTTCACTCAAGTTTGATATTCAATTTATTTTGAGTTCTATTCTAGGCTTTGGAATTCCCAGGATCTCAACATTTAAGCAACAATTCACAAAGACCCGGAGCATCAATATTCTCTTCAGCATCTAATCTCTAATAGCCACTTGCGGGGAAGCTTGAGATCCATACTACTGTGGCACCTTTGGAGCACGTTCTACTCTCTACACACATCCAACTATCCACTTAACTCTTACCAACGATTTAGATCTCAGTAAGTATTTGCATAACCTGTTATTTGTCTTCATTTACTTGGTTGTAGATCTATTGTTGCTACTTCTATTTATTTCCTCTCTATCCAAAATACTTCCCATGCCCCATCTATCCAATATTCCACTAACCCACCATCCTACCCACTTAATCACCTCCAACACCTTTGCTAAGCCTTCATAAAAATCCCACCACTCTACCTAAGCCTTCCCCACTCTTTGTGCAATCACAGAGAGCTCCAAACCACCACCTTTCAACCTCCCAAGCCTAATTTCCCCTACCAAAATGGTCACCCAATTGACGTCGGTCATTTAATAGTACCAAAATTAGTCACCTAACCGATACTACTCTCTGTGATTGGTAATATATCCTAGACCAATGAGCCAATTCAACTACTTAAAACCTCTCAAAACTTCCCACAAGTTCTCCCAACCTTTCCTAAAACCCTCTGTCATACTGCGGGCCTTAAACCACACATAAACTTCCTTAGATTTAGTATTGTATGAATTTATTAGACTAGATTTGATTTACTATTCTTGTGTAGGATATCTAAACTATAAAACTACAATAGGTCTCTTTATTTAATGTTCTTATCAGGAGTTAACTTGTTTTAAAACTTGGATTGATAGCCTTCTAGGAAGCACCCCACTTCCCAAATTTAGCTTCCGCTAGGCAATCCACCAACTAATATTTTGAATCCTATTTTGTGGTCTTGTGTTCTATTTCAGGTCATTCCTCCTAGCCAAATGGAATCTCTTCACAATTAGCTTGGTCAACATTCAATTTATGCATACCTTCTTCAAATATCTACAGGTATTCCTCCTCACTTTTACCTCTTATTTGTTTTATCCCAACTTTTTAGTGAAACAAGTATATGACTTTTAATAAAATTTCTCTCAAGGTGAGTCGGGTGAAAAGGGATATGGAGGCCTTAGGTGAACTTGGAACAAATATGGCCAATAGTGTCATTCATTGCATCGACTCCTCTTATAAAATTTGCATAAACCAAAACTCTATCATGGTGGATATGGTAGAGATCAAAATCTTGGTTTTGGAGTTACATGACCATGTGATCAAGTTGGAGTAGGGACACAAAGTTCATAGGTATAATCTCCACCTCAATAGTTATGATGAGGAAGAGTAGGTTAAAGATGACATCCCTATCATGAGTGAGAATAATGATCAGATGAAAGGACATGAAGAGCATCAACCGAAGGAGTACAAATGTTTGAAAACTAGCTAGTCCCTTGACTCTTGGAGATTTTGTTTGACTTTTTGTGGACTATCATTTGGGATGTTTTCCCCTCCATGTTTTGTGATTTTTCCTTATATTTATCTCATTGGATTGTAGTTTTTGATAAGTTTTTAATCCCATTTTGTCTTGTTTATTTTTTGTTCCTTCTTGGTGATTCACATGATGCATTCTATTGTAAAGTTTTTGGGTGCCTTAATCCCTTTATAAAGTATCCAATCATTATGTTCACATATATTTAATATACCTTATTAATAGTAATTTTGTTAACGACATTTTAAATTAAACAAGACAGAGTGACAAGTTCATGCCTCAAGGTTAGGAGATGTGCTAGTTGTACAATTTTTTTAAAAAGTTTTTTATAATTTATTTTATCATGTGTTTTATATTTATAAGAATAACCACTTTAATTTTTTTCTAGAAACTATAATTTACCAATACTAAATGTATAAAATATGCACATACGGTATGCTGACATCCAAAGACTGCTAAAAAATAGAATGCCCCTATGTAATGATTTTGAATGCATAAAATATGTATATATTGTAAGTACCCAATTTAAAGATTTCACATAATGTAAATGCCCATGTTAGAATTCGATAGAAAACACAACAAAAAATAAAATTATGCACAACATAAAGTGATCTAGAATCATATTATGCTTGAAAATATTGTAGCAATATAGGTGGCATTTTGAAATACATAATATGCTAGATTTTTCAGGTGCAATAAAAAAATACCGCCACAATTTTACAAGTTGAACATGATTATATAAAGATAAATTTTTATTTTTTTATTGATAAATGCTTTTGAGCTATGAACCGGTGGGGAAAGGGCCCCAACCCAACAACATAGAAGAAATGAAGGGAGGCTGCGATGAGAAGAAAATCGGAAAGAACGAGAAGAAGGAAGAAGAAACGACGTGCAAAGAAGTGAACGCGAATAGGAGCAGGACAACAATCGAGACTGAAGAGCAACAGAAGCCCGAGCTGGCTAGCCCAAGGAGGATCCTGCGCGTGAGTTGGCTGCCAGAAGCAGTAGATGGAAGGTAGAGCTGGCACGGTCCTTAAGTTTGTTTAGGTGATCAACCACAGAATGGACCAGGAAGAGAGCCACGTCGACGTCAACCACGGGGAGGAAGCGTTGATCAAGAGTAGGATGGAAATTTTGAGCAAAAGTCACTAAGTCCCGGTATTGCCCGCATAACCACTGAATGCCACGTCCAGAGCCGAGGGTGAGCTCATCAACTTCCTCCACCCACAGAAGGGGATCCGGGGAAAGAAATTGACCAGTTGGTCGTGCAAGCCGACCCGATGGACTGCGTAAATTTGGTCCACGGCCACGCATTCAACATCTACAAAATCCGAGTGGAGAAGAAGGTAGAAAGAGACAAACGTGGAGGTGATGTTAGAGTCAGTGCACGGATGATGGGCATGAAAATGATAGGAATCACCAAGAATCATTTTGATTGCTTCGGCTTCCTCCTGTGAGGAAAATTTGAAAATCATAGAAAGGCGTCATCCGATCAATTGCAGAGGAATCAACCAATTCCCGAAATTGGCCACGGAGTGCGATGAAGGGAAAGCCATGAAAGACATGAAGACTAAGAAAGATGCACAAAGAACAGGAGCCGGCAAGAGATGACGCAAAAGAAGAGAAGAAAAATAACATATAAAGAGCAGAAACCATATGAAAAATGGGAAACCCATCCCAAGAAGAAATGAGAGAAGTAGAAAATGGGCGAACAAGAAGAAAGGAGACAAGAGCCACGTGTGAAAAATCACCTGTAGAAGCGATACAAAGATCCACCGCCGAGAAGGGAAGGGAAAGGACTTTCCACAAAGAGGACCACAACACACGAGGGAGGCCTCCTGCCGACAACTAGGACGAGCAAGCCCGATCGTGAGAGAGGAAGTTCGACAGTCCATGCCAATCATGAGCTGAACCTGAAATGATGCTTGACGGTTGGATGATCGATGGCGTAGTTAGCAAGGAAGTCAGCCGCGTGATTTGTTTCTCGAAAGTTGTGGGAGATGTTCCAGAATGTATTTTGGCCAGCCAAAAGAGAATCTGAGGAATGAAGAGATTAATTTTCCACGAAGGGGATAAACCTTTGGATACCATGAAAATAATAATTTGGGAGTCCCCTTCGATGGAAAGAAGGGGACAACCAAGCTGGCAGCCATCTTGACCCCTTCCAGTAGAGCATGGGCTTCGGTAGAGTTACATGTACCCTCTTTGAGTGGGAAGGAGCCTGCTCTAATGAGATTACCATGATCATCTCTGAGAATGCAACCAACACCAGATTTACCTGGGTTACCTCTAGAGGCACCATCGAAATTGAGTTTCCAATGACCCTGCGGAGGGGACGCCATCTAGCTCTTTTCCTTTGAATGGATTTTTCAATTTGTGAGAGCCCTTTTTAACAATTGATCTTGGTCTGGGGAGCTTAATGAGAGGCCAGGAGTGCAAGATTGAGAAATCCCTGAAGAGAAGGTAGAGAAGGAAAGGTAGTTAGCACTAACGCGCTCCGAAATGGCCACTTCGAGCTTATTGAGAAAAGCGGGAAGATCAACTGCTTGCTCCCTGAAAAGGTGAAGATTGCGTTCCCACCAAATATGCCAGAGCAAGAAGTACGGGCTGATGCACCAGATAGAGCTGAACAAACTATTGACATTGAAAGATGGCCAAGAGGAAAGAGTCACTACAATGCTATTACAATGAGCCAGGCAAGACTTAATTTGTTCAGAAGCCAATCCCAACAAAAAGAAACAAAGGGGCAAGAATAAAAAGAGGTGATCCAAATCTTCCTCTGTTGCACCACACAATAAACACTTGGAGGGACCTGAAAGCCCCAAGAACACCGTTTGACTTGGGTAAGAACCTTCTTATTCAAAACTAACCAACCGAAATAGGCAACTTTTGGAGTGATGCTTGGATGCCAGCATCCAAGGGAACATGGAGTCCCTTGACCGAATGTGAAATGAGAGTATTATAACCAGCTTTCACCGTGTAGGAGCCCGAAGCATCCCCAAGCCAAATTAAACAATCATCTTTGTTGAGATAAAGAGCATTTCTGTCCCGAATGGCATCCTTGAGGAGGGTGGATTCATGGGCAGTAGCCCCAATGGAAGAGATATCTTTCCAGAGCCAAGTAGGCGAGCCGTCAGGGTGTTGGCCGATCCGTAATTAGAAACCATAGGACCCCAGGCCAGTTTTGCAATGTTCATCACGCCATTGAGAGCTGAAGAAAGATTAAGTGGGGGAAGCCGTTCCAACTTTCATCCCAGAAAGAAATGAGCTGACCATTGTTAATGTTCCAGGTGACCACCTCAACAATAAGGGATTTAGAATTACAGAGAAAATTCCAGATATGTGAGCCTCTTGGGAGCTCGGAACTGGATAACAAAAGATCATGGCGAAGCCCACCGAGATACTTATGAGAGAGAACTTGAAAGGCCAACCTTTTTGCATTAGAGATGAAATTCCAAACAAGCTTTAGCCCCTAAGGCCGTGTTCTGAAGAGCAAGATCTAGAATACCCATGCCACCCAGATGCTTGGGAAGTTTGACCAAATCCCATTTAGCAAGATGAAATTTGCGCTCATCACTATTACCTTGCCATAAAAAGGTGCGCACCACTTTTTCTATTTTGATCAGAACAGATTTTGGAATCTGTAAAACAGATAACATGTAGATAGGAATTGAAAGGAGCACAAAATTGATTAAAAGAGCGCGATTGCCCAGAGAAAGCCATTTTCCTTTCCATGATAGAAGTCTGGTGGATAGAGAGTTTAAGAGCCCATTCCAAAGATGCGCTCTGCCATTGCCATGAAAGAGTGGAATGCCCAAATATTTATGTGGAAGGGTTCCCACAGAGAAGCCTAGAATTGCTTTGATCCTGCATTGAAGTCTAGATGCAACATTAAAGAAGAAAATAACAGATTTATTGAAGTTTAACACCTGACCAACAACATAAGAATAAGAGTCAAGAATGGATGAAATTCGCTTAGCTTCTGGGATTGTCCCTTGACCAAAAAGAAAGGTGTCATCCATGAATTGTTGATGAGAGAGTGCTGGAAGGTTGGAAGTGATGTGTAAACCTTTAAGAGAACCATCCTGAACAGCGGATTTAATGTTGCGACTAAGAGCTTCCACAACCAAAGTGAATAGGAAAGAGGAGAGAGGATCCCCCTATCTTAAACCTCTGCTGCTTTGGAAGAAACCTTCCATGATCCATTAACCAAGACAGAGAAACGAGGAGAGGCGATGCAACTGAAGATCCAATTACAAAAATGCTCACAAAAACCCATGGCTTGTAGAGATTTGAGGAGGAACCTCCAATTGACACGATCATAGGCCTTGCTGAAGTCCAATTTCAACATCATGCCCACACGGGAGGAGGTATGAAGAGTATGGATCAATTCATGGGAAATGATGATCCCATCGGTAATAGACCTCATCGGGAATGAATCCACTTTGTTCTTGAGCAACCAATTTGGGCAGTAGAGGGCTTAATCTATTTGCAATAGCTTTGGAAATGATTTTGTAAGTTGTGTTGCAAAGAGAAATGGGTCTGAAATCATCCATTGACTCGGGTGAGAATTTTTAGGAAACATGCAAATGAGGGTATGATTGAGAGTTCCTAAAATCTTGCCCGTAATCCTTGATTCCTCAACTACTTTCCAAACTGAAAACCCGACAACATCCCAAAAATCCTGGAAGAAGGAGGCGGGGAAACCATCGGACCAGGCGCTTTATCTCTCTTCATCGAAAAAACAATTTTTCGAACATCATCCAAGGAGAAGGGAGAAAGAAGCAGGTCGTTATTATCAACATCTATAAGCAGTGCAGGGGTCAGATGAAGGAAGGTGGACTGCACTCCAAGGGTGGAAGCCGAGTCATTCAAGAGCTTATTAAAATAAGACACCGCTTCGGTTTTGATCTGGGCTTGAGTGGACGCAAGAGATAAATCATCTAGCTTGAGAGAAGAAATGTAGTTGAGATTTCTTCTGGCTTTGACAGAGGCAAAGAAGAACTTTGTATTTTGTCACCATCCGCCAGCCATATTTCCCTAGATTTTTGACGCCAGTAAGTTTCCTCTTTCAGAAGGAGAACACCCAATTCCTTAAGAAGAGATTTTTCTTTGAGGAAATCAGCCTGGAACATCCCTTGAGTGAGGATAGAATCATTCAGAATATGAAGTTCCTGCTCAACTCTAAGTTTTTCCTGGAAAATGTTTTTGAAACTCGAAAGATTCCAGCTTTGTAGTTTGTCTTTCAGCAGGGAAAGCTTTTTGGATAGTTGGAACATCCAAGTCCCTTTGATGTTGAAGGAGGCCCACCAGAGGTTGACTAAGGGCTTAAGAGAGGAATCATGTAACCACATATTTTCAATTTGAATGGTGAGCGGTGGGGAGGCAAATCAAAGGAAAGATCAAGAGAAATTGGAAAGTGATCAGAACCGGAGAAAGGAAGAACAAAGCTTTTAATAAGGAAGTTATTCTGCAGCCAGAATTCTAAAACAAGGAATCTATCAAGATGCATAGCCAGGGAGCTAAAACCAGACCTCCTGTTATTCCACGTGAACCAGCCCTTACTTGGCTCCACGTCGACCAAATGAGAGGAAGAAACAAAAGAGGTAAAGTCAACCTGAGAGCAGGGCTGCCATTGAATACCTCCACGCTTATCATGATCAGAGAGAGTAGCATTAAAATCACCAGCTATGATAGTCTTGGAGATGGCAATGGTATCAAGGACCAGACGAAGTTTATTCCAAAGATCTCTTTTTCTGATCGGAGTAGAAGGGCCATAAACATTGCAAATGAAAAAGGACTCATCAGAATGTTTAATCTGAACTTTACACCAGATAAAATTTGATTCCACAAGGATGGGCTCAATAGCGCAACAACAAGCTTTCCACATAATACCAAGACCACCCGAGGCACCAGTGGAGTTAGAGAAGCAACCTTCCCAACCTTTCCATTTTTGGAACCAACCGTTTAAGCATCCCTCCTCAGACATCTTGGTTTCTGAATCGGAAAATATCAACCGCAACATCAGTGGCATAGCATCTTAATAGATGTTGTTTGTTAGGGGCATTGAGGCCCCTAACATTCCAAGAAAAGAGGATCATTTGGACTTTAGAGAGGACTCGCCTCTCCTACTTGTAGATGGGAAGAAGGAACGCAGTTGCAGTTGCTTCCCAGTGGCAACCTCATTAAGAGAGAGTTTACTCTTGTTAGGATGACCCAGAATGCTTTTCGGACCTAGATCCATATTGAGTAAGGGAGGTGTTGGGAGAATCGGACCAAGCAACAAATTATCGGAAGATTGATTCTCATGAGTAGCCTCCATTGAATTTGATGGGTCACCAGTATTAGACTAGAAAGTTCATCTTTATCAATAATCCATTTTTCTAAAGAGGAAGCATTCCCTCCCAAGCCGATGGAGATGCCTTCGTGGAAAAGGGACAAATCTGGTGGAGTCCTTAACAACAGCGGTCATTTCTTTAACAAGAGAGAAAGTATCGGGGTCCAGGGAAAGGGATTCACGAGCAAGCGGGGGCGAGAGGAAACCAAGCAAGGGGATTGAGAAGGAAAAGCATGAGAGGGGGAAGAAGGTGAGGGGGATGAGGGGGATTTTTCCTCCATTTCATATTGCTAGAAGAGGGAGGATTTTTACAGAATTTGTGAATATGGCCAGGTTTTTGCACTTAAAGCAGATATTGGAGACACCTTCGTACTCCACCTTTTGTGAATGACATCACAAAGCTTTGAGAGTGATCAATAGAAATGTAAATTCTAGCGAGAGGAAAGGGTACCTTCCAAAGGAAATGTGAATGACGGATCTTGAGTAGATTTTAGTAAGGATCAAGTGGAAAAACTCACCGGGTAATTTGTAAGGATAAGTGGACCAAAACTCACTTTGGGTTTCCTTCGTCATAGTGTCATTCTTTTTCGAGCCTCGGCACTCTTTTGAAATAATATTAAGAAAAATCCCTTTTCAAGGAATCGAATACTCAGGCCACTACCCCACTACGTTTCACACCAGTTTTGAATTCCTGAAACCGTTAATCTTCTACCAATAAATTTTGCGAAGATAAAAGTTTGTTATTAAATGGAATAGCTGAAATAAATCAGTTAAAAGATTTATCACAATAACAATAACTAATAATAGTATTATTTTTCTTGTCTTTAACACAATATAATCCATATAAAAAATTTATTGTTAAAAAAATTAATACAAACATAGAAAAAATTGTATTTTATAAAATTTAACTTACAAATCTAATTTTTATTGTAAACGGGGATAAAGAAAAAGATTAAAATTTTTGACTAGCAAAAACAAAATAGTAAAAAATATATAAGGAGTGGGATGGGATTTAATTTAGAAATGTTTATAATGTGATTTGTTAAATAAAGTTTATTAATTTTTATGAATAGTGTACTATTTTGGATGTGCCACTTGTCCAAGCATGCAAATAAATCTTCCTTTTTGGATAAACATTAAATGCAATGAATATTTTATTAACATTTTTTTTTCTAAATCTCATATCTTATTTAAATATTGGACAAATGTCTTTCTTAGAATTTTGATTTTTATTAAATAGAATAAATCAATGTTGCAACAAGGCCTCATATTTGTCAAATCAGTACTAACTAGAAATAAAGAAAAATAAAAATAGGTAAAAAAACATTAGAAAGTTGAAAAGTTATAGAATTTTTTATTTTGATTGGTGGATTGAGGAGAAATTATTTGTTTGAATGAAAGGTATAGAATTCCTACAGGAGACATGAGCTAATAAAGTAATATGTTTTGAGCTTACTGCCGCTTAAGGTAACCTAATAATTCAAAATATAATATTTTGAGCTTATGGATTGCCAACATTTAACAAGTTAAAGAATAATATTTTTAGTTTAGCGTCACTGCTAGCTTATAACACCATAGTAATTGAATATTATCAATTGATAGGATTTAAAAAATAAAGTAAGATATTGTCATCATAGAGTCTGCTAGGTTATGCCACAACAACATATTTTGATGTAAAACTACTATGTCCATTTTTTTGTAAAAGGGTGAATATGGGGATTTTGAAAGGACTTGCATCCTTTTACAAAAAGTCCCTTAAGGTAGAATATGGCATTGAATCATAGAAGAGAAAAATATCATAGGCGGTAAAGACAAAAAAACCACATAGTACAACCCGAACATAGAAAATTTACATTGTGAATAGTTTTGAGGATATTTGTTGCTTCCATAGTAGTAGCAAATTGGTGCTTCTATTAAAGATAATAAGCAACATCTTAGATTTTCCTTGTTCCTCGAATTATCCTTTCACAAATCTATATTCATTCTTTTGTTCTCCAAAATTTGTTTGGTTCTCCTACTCTTGCATTACCATATTTTTTTGCAAATAGGTCACTATAATCTAACACCAACACATTGAATGGAAACTCATTCTTAACATGAATATATTCTAAAATATTTTCATTGACAATGTCAACAACGTCGTAGCCATTAAATTTTGTTAAGTATGTGCAAAGCAGAGGACTATTTGTGGAAAACAATAAGGCCAACAAAATAATATCAATTTTATCAAATACATCTATTCATCGATTCTTGTGCACCACCATGACCATAAATCAATTCCGATATTCAATTTTTTATTGCACAAATTGAGCCACCATCCATACTACCAGGCTTCTTTTTCAAAATACAACAAAACAAGTTCTTGGCAAGTGTTATGGGTTTGTAAAAATTCTATAAAATTTCCTCTCATGTTATTATGGATTAATCTACGTCGTTTATTTGTCAAGATGTGCTCCATTCCATCCTCTTTCACTGCTCTAACAAATGTTTACTATATTATGAAATTATTTATTTGATAAACAAAACTACCTTCTAAAAAATATTGAATAACAAACTTGTTTTTGTTTAATTATCTACAAAATCCCTACATGGATATAAGCCCTAATCAACTATGGAAAATTTTACATTAACATAATTTCATAATTTTTGAGGGGATGAAGGTGAGAATGCATACCAATTTTGGCATGGAGAGGAAATAAAAATGTTTCTAGAAATTGAGCACAAGAATTTTCCATGGTTTCCCTGGTGATATTTTTCTATTGATGAATAAAGTTTTTCTCTTATGTATTGATATTTGACAAATCCAACCACCAATTTCATTCATGCATGAATTTAAGAGGGAATGCATATGATTTTACATTGCTTTACATTAAATGGCTAATTAATGGCTGACAAAAGTTACATGCTCCAAAAGGTGCACATATTTTGAATGGCGCATGTACTTTTAAATGACAAAATTTACATAGCTTGTTTTAATGGCTAATTAATGTTCACGAAACACAAACTTTAATTAGCATTTTTCTTTAAAATTTTTAATCATTAATATTGCATTTGGTATTGTAAATAATTAATGTAATAATTTAATATTATAATTTGTGTACTATAAATAAAATCCCTTATATAATTTGGGTAAAATAAAGCCCTTAATTCTTGTGCTTGCACTTCGATGTTCAACTCTTGATGCCCGTTTAGATGTTTTTGTTGATTGCAATTGTAAAATACTTGCAAATATTTGTAATAAATGTCACATGCAACTTGTATATGTAATATTTAACCATCTATTATTAATATAGATTTATATATCAATTATAAAAATATAAAAAAATTACATCAATATATATATTAAATATAATGAAATTTATACGAATAATTGTCATAAATAAACATTGTCTTGAATTTTTGAAGGAAATGTTTAAAAATTACAAGTTACCCTAAAATTGTTTGACAAAGCGAGTTATCACACTTAAATGTGTGAATCAACATTCACACTTAGTTGTGTGAATCAAGACTCACACTTAGAAGTGTGAGTCGAGACTGGAACTTAGAAGTGTGACTTGAGGCTCGCACTTAGACATGTGACCAATCACACTTGTAAGTGCGATCACTCACACTTATACACTACTTACAAAATTTATAAATGATAATTCCATATTTTTTAACTATGCTTAATATATACGAATAAATTTTTTATATGAATGTATATAAAAATTAATGGTCACCTTTTAAACATGTGAGTCACATGTGCCATTTCTATAAAATATTTGAAAGTATGTTACATCTAAAATCACGAAAAACGTCTAAACAACCATCAAATTTAACACCATTCAAGGATGTTCAGGGATAGGATTTTCAACATCAATGTTTATTGATTTGAATAAGGTATGCATAAATAGTCATATATGTATGATGATATTAAGATTGATATGTGGCATAAATGACAACAATCACTTATGCACTATCTTGAAGTTAGTGGTTACTTGGCTTATGTAAGTTAGCAATCACTTGGGTTATGTAAGTTAGCAACCACTTGGCTTATGTAAGTTGGTGTCCACGAGGCTTATGTGGGGGGAATAAAATAGTCAAAAAAAAAAATCCTAAAATAGAGAAATTGAAATTCAAAAATCCAGATTTAGAAATTTGATTCCATTAGTGGTGAAATTGGAATGCAATAGTAGTGAAATAAAAACCCAATAATAGTGAAATTGGAACTCGAATAAGTCCAATAATGACAATATTAGAATCCAATATTGCTACTAATGGAATCCAATAATACTAATAATGGAATCCAATATATCCAAAAATGGAGATGGATTTCTTCCAATACTTGTAATACTGGAGTCCAGATTCACTAGAATATGTCTAGATTTAGTGAAATAAGTGTTAGTTATTCAATCATCAAGACTTATCTATCTTAACCATGATATGAATTAAAAATCAACCATGAGAGTGAAAGAGAAACAAACACACATGAACACATGAGGAGACATGATTTACCATAGGAAACCCATTAAGGGACAAAAATTCACCGAAAAAAGAGAATTGGCTTAGAAAAATTGTCCTATAATATTACAATGATTGCACTATGTCATGAGAACCCATTCACCTTGAAGCATCCATAAAACGTTTTGAAGCATCTACTCCAATAGAAATCTAAGCACCCACTTGATAGATGTGCAAGCACCTACTTGCAAGGAAGCACCCACTTCCAAATTATTGAGAAACAACTCATACTTATGTCATGATAATTTTTTATCACCTTTACCACCTTGTTTCTTACATAACCATATTGTGATCCTTGTTTCAAATCTACTTTATCCCTACTTTCTTCTCTTCTCTTCTCCTAATTTTCCATAGTTTCAATACATTTACACTCTTCTCACTTTTTCAAAACTAGCACTCGCTCTTATTCCTATAAAAACATTTACATGCTAAAAATTGAGCTTACATAAAAATTCATGACTAATCAACATGACCTTTTACCTTTCAATTTCAATGTCTCTTCAAATACCTCATAATTTGATATGTACAAGTAAATGACAAGTTCTTCACAAAAATTCCTTTTAAAAAGTATTCTTCCATATGACATGTAACAGTTGTATCATCATGATATTGTGGCTTCTTCAAGGATTCTCTAAAATCAAATGATTAGGAATGTATCCTTTTCAATACCTGAAAATATTCCATAACTTTCAAAAATTCAATCAGGCCTCTAAGCACTATTTTGTAATGCTTTTATAGTTCTTATCTTATTCTCCCAATGGGGCATCTTTGCATGGAAACTCATCAACTCACTGTCCAACATGTACAACATATTTGGACATTACTAGAGCCTTTGAAAAATAATTAGTAACGCCTTTATCTTCCTAGTTGTACCATTTTTCCTTCCACATCTTATTTGAGTAAAAATGAGAAATTTTTGATCATGAACATGGAATGGGATTAAAATGTCTTTTCAAGCATACAATCAAGTATATTGGGTCTACAAGAAGGTTCCATCAACACCAAGGGATTTAAAATGATCAAGATAAAGTATGAAGTTTTTTATACATCTTCCCTTTTCATCCATCAACTCACAGTCATGGAGGTTTCAAATCAAAGTCTTAGATGGGATTTACATACTACCATCAACACATTTTCAACAGTTTCCAAGATTTTGAAGGAGATTTTATGGATGTAGATCATTTACAACCAATGAGAATCAACAAGACAACACCATTCCTTCTTGACTCGTGCATTAGAGCAAGGATATTCACTGTTTTGACCATACAGGCTTGCAACTTTAGAATTTAGATGAAACACATGCATTCTCAGTCACTCAAGACTTCAAAGTCATCTTTTAAGAAGGATAAGATAGAAACAAAACTTCTCAAATAAATGCTTGTTTGATATCATGTCTATTAGGCTTAAACCATTTGATCTTAAAACATTTCTAAATTAGGGTTTCTAGACACAAACCCTAGTCAATTGTTTTGAGACTTTCAACACTTCATGCCTCATTTTATGCCAAGAAAAGTGAGTAATAATTTCATCAATTGTTACTTCAATCATCTCGGACATTCCTTTGCATTGAAGGATATGTAAAACTTCAAGACTTAGATAAAAATCATAGTATTTCTTGACTTTCATAAGAGACAATCTTATTTTGTAAGATTGAGGAGACATTCTTGTATAAAACATTACCTAATGTTTCTAAGGAATTATTCTGAGGAGATCTTTCCTTTTTCATCTACCACACTAAGATTTTTCACCAAATCAATGAGAACATCATGAAACACAACCAATTATAGGACCGTGTATAGAAAACATACAAGACAAGTTACACCCGTCTGATCTTGTCATCACCAATCCGGCACTATGATAATTCTTCACCAGGAACTCCTCATGCTATGATTATTTACTAATGCATAGACTTTAGTTTGGTGGATGTAATCTAGAAGCAAAACAACAACCGAACACAAGAATACCATTGACTATGATAAGACAGAATGACGACAAATCTGAAATATCAAAATAAATTATAATATTAACATGAAACTGTTACAATCTCACCCATGAGATACTTCAACAAGACTATGGGAGAAACTTTACAATTACACCTCTTGATGGCTTCTTCAACACACCTTTAACTGATGGCTTCCTTCGCACACTTCCTACAATATTTCTCACTACTTCTTTCTATGCTAAATGAGGGGGGTGGCCTCTCTATTTATAGAACTTCCAGGCTTATCCATCCTATCTCTAAGATAGGATAAGAAATCCACTCTGACGAATCATATTCCATACCTTAACTCTTATCTGTACATGTAAGCTTATCTGTTAAGATAAGATAAACCTTATCATTTTACATGGGTTCCACATTTTTAGACTTTTTACAAATAAAATACACAAAATATTTATGACCTCACTCCTTGTCCTTATTACCAATATAATATTTCTAATTCCTAATCATGTAGACCCTACTTCTCTAATTACCCAAACTTTGACATTTTAACATTACCGGACCACTTACGACAAATATTTACTTTTTACAACATTCCTATTGTACTTTGACTGTTACCGTACTCCACATTATTGGTGGCACTGTATTGGCGGCGCCGTTATCTTCTATCGGACGCTACTACTAATTACACTTAACAACATCCTATTCCTAATACATACATTAATGAAATAGAAATTTTGGAGGAAAATTTTAGTGTCGACATCTTCCCCCTTCCTAGCTTCTACTCCGTCCTCGGAGTAGACTATTCTGGTGCTTGGAAAATCTTCAACTTGTCGTGGTTGACCCATTTCGTAATGGGAGTGCCATCTAATTCCTCCAGTCGGTACATACCATTTTCATGCACAGCTGCTATTTTGTAGGGCCCCATCCATTTTGGAAGAAATTTTCTCTGTCTTCTTTTTTTGTATCTGGAATCATATACTAGGACCAAGTCATTCACATGAAATGGAGACCATCGGATCTTTTGATCAAAGTATTCATTCTGCTTCATTTTCTTCTTATGGCTTGTATCCTTTGCTATTTCCCTCATTTCCTCTAGCAAATGAAGATGTACCAACCTTTCTTTTACTGAATCACTTTCATCCATCCTTTCATTTTTCATAACTCTCACAGTGGGAATATCAAACTCAATAGGAAGAACTGGATCAATGCCATAGGCCAACTGAAATGGGGAGTATCCTGTTGCTGACTTTGATGTTGCCCTATATGCCCACAATGCTGCATGAATCCTTTTATCCCATTTATGTACCTGCAAGGCTGCATCTTTTGCTAGAATTTGACACAGCACAAAATTTGTTCGTTCCACCTGTCCATTTGTGCTTGGCTTGTATGTTGTTGCCTTCCTGTGCTTGATAGAAAACTTATTGACTAGGGCTTCTACCACCTCATTAATGAAGTGGCTTCCTTGATCTGTTACAATTTCTAATGGACAACCAAATCTGGTGACAATGCGTTCATATATGAACCTTGCCACTTCATCCATGGAAGCTGTTTTCAATGGCCTAGCTTCAACCCACTTGGTTAAATAATCTGTGGCAACTACAATATACTTATTTTGACGTGATGTAGTTGGAAGTGGACCTACAATGTCTATTCCCCATTTTTCAAAGGGACCAAGGGGAAGAATAGGACATAATGGAGCTGATGAAGTCTTACGGTTACCATGTGTTTGACAAATATCACATGTCTTACAATAATTATAACAATCTTTAAAAAGAGTGGGCCGTGATAACTGCATCCAAGATCCTTCTTGCTTTGTAAGTTGTCCAGAGAAGTGCCCTCCACATGTACCATTGTGGAATTCTTCTAGCAGCTCCTTTCCTTGATCACGTCCAACTGCCCTCTTGTACTGTCCATCAGGTCCTATTTGAAATAATGCTCCATGCAGAATAGAATATGGATGACTGGCTTGAGTAATCTTTCTCTTAGTCTTTGCATTGGCACCATCAGGAAACTTGAATTCATTCAGATAATTCCAAATATCTATGTATTCACTAGGGATTGTGTCAAGGGAGAACAATGTTGCATCGGAAAATCATCATCATCACAAGATGATCCTAAACCATCATAGGCTTGAGAGAGTGCATCTGCATTGACATGCTTCTTTCCTGGCCTATCTATAATATCAAATTCAAATTCTTGTAGCAAAATTATCCATCTTGCTATCCTCCCTGATGGGTTAGGCTTATTGACAATATATTTCAGAGCCTGATGATCCGTTACAACTATAAATTTCTACCCTAGCAAGTAATTTCTAAACTTCTTTATAGCAAAAATGATAGCCAGAGCCTCTTTTTCAATTATAGTATAGTTTACCTCAGCACTACTCATTTGTCTGCTCCCAAAGTAAATTGGATGTTCATTCCCATTTTCATCCTTTTGGCTCAAAGTACTACCTAGTGCTGCATCTGAGGCATCAGTGTACACAATGAATGGCTTGCTCCAATCTGGATTCTTCAAAACAGGTGAAGACACCAGGGCTTCCTTCAGTTGTCCAAAAGCTTCATGCGCCTTGTTTCCTGGTTCATAAGCAACATCCTTCTTCAAGAACTGGGTTAGTGGCTGTGCAATCTTTGAGAAATTCTTGATGAACCTTCTATAGTAACCCACATGGCCTAAAAATGATCTCAACTTACTTCTATTTATAGGAAATGGTAAATCTTTGATTTTGAAACTTTATCAAGATCGATTACCAATACCATCTCTGGATACAACATGCCCTAACAAAATGCCTTTAGAACATCCAAAGACACACTTTGTAGGGTTTAGTGAGGCTTGTGCTTCATTTAACCTTTGAAATCTTGTCTCCATCAGGTGCAAGTGGTCCAACTTGCTCCCATAGATGCAAAAATCATCTAGAAATACTCTGATGAAGGTCCCAATGTAGGGTTTGAACACCCTATTCATCAAACACTGGAATGTTGCTGGAGCATTACACAACCCAAAAGGCATAACTCTATAAGCAAACATTCCCCAAGGAGTGGTGAACGTGGTCTTGACTGATCTTTCTCTGCTATACGAACTTGGTTGTAGCCGCTATATCCATCAGCAAAACTATAGCACTCCTGGCCAGCTACTTCGTCTAAGATCTAATCTAAAAATGGAAGAGGGTAATGATCCTTCTTTGTTGCCTTATTGAGCTTCCTGTAATCAACACAAATGCGTAGCTTCCCATTCTTTTTTATTGAGATCACAATGGGAGAAACCCATTCTGAATTCTCCACAACAAATATGAATCCTGCATCAAGCAACTTATCTATTTCTTCTTTTACAGTCTTGGAAAAATTAGGATTCATTCTATATGGCATTTGCTTTATAGGCTTAGCACCATCTACCAGCTCAATACAATGTTCTACCCAACTTACTTGATGGAGTTCCTTGTAATCAAAAGTGAATAGGTGTATGTACCTTCGAAAGAGCTGGAGGTAGGATTCCTTCTCACTCTCCATCACAAAGCATCGCAATCTTTATTTGTTGGAGACGATCATCAACTTCTTCTTCGAGATAATTTTATGGGGTCATGAGTTGGTGTGGTGGCAGGGATATCCATGACTGAAACATCCACCTCGCTTTCTTCATCTTCAGTGTCCACTTCACTGGTACTAGAGTAATCAGAGGATGTCCAATCATCAGTTTCATCACTTGAATCCACATGTTCTACTTTATGATGTCGAGGGATCACGTTTATCTTCACCCTCTCTCTACCACATCCAAGTGTCATGAAACCTTCATTCCAGTAGTTTCTTGCATGAACTCTCCTTAGCCATGGTCTTCCCAGTGACATTGGGTACATACAATGCAGTACCATTTTTATCACCTGAAATTCTACCACACATACAACACCCATAACAGATATTGCCACATTTGAAACTACACCTTCTGGTTTAGTTTTTCCCTTATTTAATGACCTTAACATAAGTGTTGAAGGGTGATCAATTTTTAAACCCAACATATTCATTACAAACTCGGTCATTACATTAATCTGCAGCACCTCCATCAACTAAGACATCATGAATTAAAATACCATTACATAATACCTCGGCTTGTGGAGCATAGGGATCTCCTCTGCCTCCAAAAAGCAGGGGACCTCAACCTCCTTCCTTCTTTGAGCATTGAGTCCACCTCATGACTCCCGCCTCTTCTCGAGAAGACATAGCCAAGAGTTGACCATATGTAATATTTGCAAGCCTTTTGGATAGATCTTCCAAGATGGAGTATGGTCCTTGCCCCTGAAATCGAGAAAATCCTGCACACCCAACTTTCTTCTCCTATGTTTCTTACTAGTTTCTTCTTTCATCTTCTTAGGATCATTTCCATCTTGATTATCTTTTTCTTTCATTCTTTTTATTTACAAACACATCTACTTCATTATTTCTGCTCTTATTTACTACATCAAAAGAATTCACAGTGCTTTTCCTTTATCATTATCTCCCTTACCAGATGTAGAAGCTCTATCTGGACAATTATACTTATAATGACCCTTTTTATAACAACCATAACAAACAACTTCAGAAATATTTCTCTTTGGACCTCTATCTCCTCCCTGAGAACTAAATTCCTTTCCTTGAAGAAGATTAATAGTTAACTGACCCATCTTTTTGAGCAGATCTTCATACTCAGTAGATGTATTAGGAGAAATATTTGTGCTCACCGGGAGTGGTTGTGGATTCAGGACCAAAGGTGCTGGTGTAGGCTCTACTTTAGCAACAATTTCTTTGGGCTCCTCTTCCATGCTTTCTTCTTTCCTTCTTGCAATCTCCTTTGCTTGTTCAATGGTAGTTGGGCGGTCATACTTCACTCGTTGTCTGATCTCCGGCTTCATCCCAAGAATGAAGTGCTTACAGAGGAGATTATCCACGCCATTCATCAACCCATCTGCTAGTCCTTCCTTCCGGATCTGGGCATCGAGCTTCCTCCTTAGCTCTAGAACACGAGCATGATAATCCCTTATCTTCTCCTTCTCTCCTTGGGATAGCTTTGTGATCTCGATCATGAGATCTACATATTTCTGTTGTTCACCAAATTCTTCAAGAAAACTTTCGGTTAATAAATCCCATGAATTTTTCACATTATCACCTAGTGTTTCAAACCACCTAAGTGTTGAACCATCCAAAAAGGTAGGAAAAAATTCAGTCCATTGTTCCCTTCTTATAAGGCCATTACAAATACAAGATCGTTTAAACTCTTGAATGAAAGAAGAAGCATCTTCATTAGATTGAGCTGAAAAATAGGAATCTTTCCCATTTTCAAAAGTAACCACCGTGAAATACCAACCCACAAGTACAATTAACAAGACTTATGTGCACAAATAATTGGAATCACTATACTAGAAAGTGACTTTACACCTTTCTACAGTAAAATAGAAATGACCACGGTAAACTATGGTAAAACTTGACTTACTACGGTAAAAACTGACTTTACTGTGGTAAACACTATTCACGGTAAAAAGTGAAGTTACTGCGGTAAATACTATTCACGGTAAAAAGTGACTTTACTGCGGTAATTACTATTCCCAGCAAAAAGGACTTTACCAGGGTAACTACTATTCATGGCAAAAATGACTTTAACATGGTAACTACTATTCATGGTAAAAATGACTTTACCATGGTAACTACTATGCACAGTAAAAACAAGGTTACCCTCCAATTAATTTTTTCCTAAGTGGGAATATCTCTCCAGAAAATCCACCAACGAGGAATGGTCCCGCAATGGGAACCAAAATGTCATCACCAATCCGGCACTATGATAATTCTTCACCGGGAACTCCTCGTGCTATGATTATTTACTAATGCACAGACTTTAGTTTGGTGGATGTAATCTGGAAGCAAAACAACAACCGAACACAAGAATACCATTGACTATGATAAGACAGAATGACAACAAATCTGAAATATCAAAATAAATTATAATATTAACATGAAACTGTTACAATCTCACCCATGAGATACTTCAACAAGACTATGGGAGAAACTTTACAATTACACCTCTTGATGGCTTCTTCAACACACCTTTAACTGATGGCTTCCTTCGCACACTTCCTACAATATTTCTCACTACTTCTTTCTATGCTAAATGAGGGGGGTGGCCTCTCTATTTATAGAACTTCCAGGCTTATCCATCCTATCTCTAAGATAGGATAAGAAATCCACTCTGACGAATCATATTCCATACCTTAACTCTTATCTGTACATGTAAGCTTATCTGTTAAGATAAGATAAACCTTATCATTTTACATGGGTTCCACATTTTAGACTTTTTACAAATAAAATACACAAAATATTTATGACCTCACTCCTTGTCCTTATTACCAATATAATATTTCTAATTCCTAATCATGTAGACCCTACTTCTCTAATTACCCAAACTTTGACATTTTAACATTACCGGACCACTTACGACAAATATTTACTTTTTACAACATTCCTATTGTACTTTGACTGTTACCGTACTCCACATTATTGGTGGCACTGCATCGTCTTGTGGCGCCGTTATCTTCTATCGGACGCTACTACTACTAATTACACTTAACAACATCCTATTCCTAATACATATATTAATGAAATAGAAATTTTGGAGGAAAATTTTAGTGTCGATAGTACTCCGTACTTGAATAGTACAAATATCAAAAACATGATCTAGAATGAGTCTTTTATACCCCGAGGTGCTTTCACAACTTGAAAACTTGATTTAGAATAAAACCATTGAATATCATGTCCATTTCTATAAAGAGGAGGTTGGAGAAAGAAGTACTTGTTATCCTAAATTAACCCCCAAGGTTAACTTAGATAAAGTACTTTCAAATAATCTTAGCAGGGAAAATGATGTTCGAAAGACCTTCAAATTTAACACCCAAATCAGTATATAGCGTGGAAGAGAAGAAAAATTGATCTCGAAAAGTTACGGAAAGATGGGTGAAATAGAGCGAGATGGCAAGTTGGTTCTTCTAATTTAGTATTTCCTTTGTGGGTCACAAAAATTTATTAGAATAGAGTGTGGGGTGAGTTGGCAGCCACCAAAGTTTAAGCCCCATCGGTAGTATCACACAATGGTACCAAGAGGTAGAAAGTATGAATGATACCCTTTGGTAGCAAGGACTAGAATCGGGAGCATAGGGATAGGAGGGTTATCGATAATATCACCCGAATACTAATGGTTGATAGTATTTTTTGATGCTATCGACCAAGAAAGCATAAACAACCGGTCATATGAGTAAAGCAAGTAAGTTGGCGAGGTAATGTATGGAGGTACAAATGCTGCTGGCTAGTAGCATGTAACTATGCTACGACCTAATAGTAGGAATAAAAGTCTTACATGCAATCGCTAACCAGCTAGCCATGGACATGGGATTTTCGGATGTGACTAGTCGGTGCAGGTAGATCTATACTCTCTGGAAAACAATTGAGACATGAAGCTATCAGGCCGGAAGGAAGGAAAAGAGCACTACAACTCAACTCCTCAAGAATTTATGAACATAATATGAACTAGCTCAACTACCTATCTAGAATTTAATGCATGGTTATTGTGAGCTCAATTTATATCTCTCGTGTGTGTGTGTGTAAAAGTCACTCATTTGAAGGGTCGTGGCTGTCTTTTAGTTAATCCTTGAGTGCTCTTTATTGTGATGACACCATGCCAAAATTGTGGTTGACTTCCCATGAGTTCCAGACCTCAAATTTGGTCTCTGCAATGTAATCTCACACTTTCTACCATGAATATAAAAGAATTGTGTATATTTTAAGTAGTACAATCCATTTTGTTGAAAATTTTGTCTTCCCTAATTTCTTTTATTTACAATCTTGCCTTTGCATTCATTATTTGGCATTTTGTGTGTATCTCTTACTTATAGGTTACATCTATTTGTTTTCACCGCATGGGTGAGTGAGTTTGCATGGTTTGTGTCTATGACACAATTTTCTTCCCTCTCTCCCATTTTTCTTTCTTTCCTTCCCCTTATGGAGAGCTCTCACCCCCTTTTCTAGTGCTATCGGCTCCCCTTAGTTTAGGATTTCCCTTTCTACATCTTTCTAACCATTTCTCACGCTCCATGGTCCCTTGGCTCGTTAGTGTTTCACTCGGAAATGTTTCGTTCCTTTTAGAAATAGATAAGGTTAGGGTTAGGGTGAATACACATGTAGAACGTCGAGATGGTGTGCGCGTCATCGTAGAGAAAGATCAGGTGATTGCGAAGAACTCCTTTTGTCTTGGAAGGACTACTGCAAATAAGAACACAAGACCACAAGATTTGATTAAACAATAAATGAGGAAACTGCCTTGGGCCAGGAAATATAAAACTTCCTTTTCAAGGTGGTTAGTTCCCTTGCTAATATGAATTAACACAAAAGACTCGTAAAGTATCAATTAAATTATTTCGTTGAACGTGGGTAGGGGAAAGGCTGGTTTTCTGGATTTTGATCAGAGGAACCGATGGCGGTTACTGATAGCCGATGCCGGTTATGATAGCCGATGCCGGTTACTGATAACCGATACCGGTGGGTTCTAGGATCTTCTTAGTAGCTACGGTGTTTTGTAAGACTGGTTTATGGATGATATTAGGAAATGGGATGATTAGAAGCAAAAGAATAACAGTTAGATGCAATGACACGTTGGGTAGTAGATTCAGAGATGGATTTAGGAGGACTGAAATTCACGAGCATAAGAAATGTTATAACAGAGGACATGCAAGATGTGACTTACTAGGTTTTGACAAAGATGCAAGTTGATCTCCTTGGTTGTAAACACTTCTGGTATTTCCACTCGTCTCTGCTCTGTCGGTGAAGATCTGGACTCTGTTCCTCGCTCGCAATGCTCTCTGTTGATCTAGAAATCCTTTGACTGATCTCCAAAATGAAATTCCCATCCGTTGTTTTGGTTTGGGGAGCCCATTTACTGAGGAACCGAGGCATGGCGGTTGCGTAACCGAATGAGCGGCGGTCGAGTAGAACTTAGAGCATCGGTAAGGAAAAAGTAGGCTATTTTTAGTAAAATAGCCCACCTTCCCCGCTTTCTCCCGAGAGATCAGTTGCGGGCTTGGTCAAGTGACTAGAAGGTCGGTTTTGGGTGCGAGTAAGGAGGCATTAGTTATGGATGTGAGTCTAGACCAAGTCATGGGTCTTAATTAGGTTAGTTTAGGGTTAGGGCTAGGTCATGATGAGGTGGCAAAGTGAGGTGGCGGGTAAGGTGATGTGGATTTATCAATTATAAGGTAATTAATAAATAATTGTGTAAGGTTTAGGTGATGGGGTTAGATTGCGAGATGAGATGCGGGTCACAAGGGGTCGTAAGACACAAATTTGGTGTCTACATTAGCCCCTTATTGTCGTGTAGCTTGTTACTTGTAAAGGCTGCGTGGACAATAATATGAAGTGGTTTCTCATGTTAAGGATATAGGTAATCCCCCTCAAATCTATCACAGAGTGAGTGAACGGGAAATCAGGGATAGGGTTGATAAAGGGTACATGGTGTAGAGATGATGGTGAGATGGTGGGGTAGGTCCAAGGAAGCAGACGCACGTTGAAATGCATTAGTGCAACTAGGGTACATGATTTGATGAGCAAACCAGCAGTGCAGAGGCAAAGGTCGATAGTTTATCCAAACAAGGGTGATATAATCCTGGTATCCAAGGCATAGGAAGTAGCCCCAGGGTATATAACAGGTAAGGTACAGGAACGTTTAGGCATGTTCGGCAGTACCAAAAGGTTGGTTTGGTTGAGATAAACGTCACGGTCTAGGTCTGGGCAAAGTTGGTCGACAGATCAAGTCAAGGACCCTAATCATGCTAAAACACGAACAGGTGAGCTCGATTGAACAAAAAACTACCGGATGGGTGGATAAAAGTGTATGGTGTTGATTTTGGGTAAGGGATGGAAGTGGTGCGGCCGTGGGTCGGGCCAAGTTGTTGGGTTGCGGCCTTGGGTCGGGCCAGAAGGGTAAAGGGAGGCCTTGGGTCGGGCCAAATAGTGAGGGCGAGGCCTTGGGTCGGGCCAATTGGTAGGTTGAGGCCTTGGGTCGGGCCAAATTGGTAGGGCGAGGCCTTGGGTCGGGCCAAATGGGTAGGGCGAGGCCTTGGGTCGGCCGAATAGGTAGGTTGAGGCCTTGGGTCGGGCCAAATGGGTAGGGCGAGGCCTTGGGTCGGGCCGAATAGGTAGGTTGAGGCCTTGGGTCGGGCCAAATGGGTAGGGCGAGGCCTTGGGTCGGGCCGAATAGGTAGGTTGAGGCCTTGGGTCGGGCCGAATAGGTAGGTTGAGGCCTTAGGTCGGGCCGAATAGGTAGGTTGAGGCCTTAGGTCGGGCCGAATAGGTAGGTTGAGGCCTTAGGTCGGGCCAAATAGGTAGGTTGAGGCCGTAGGTCGGGCCAAATAGGTAAGTTGAGGCCGTAGGTCAGGCCGGACAAGTGAACAAATGGTGTGCAGCAAAGGTGGATAGAGGCGATATTGGTGAAAAAGAGGCAAGGAGTAAATAAGGGAAAAGAATGGGGTGAAAGTTGGGTAGAGAACCGATGTCGATTCTGCATGACCGATATCGGTTAAGGGACCGATACCGGTTCCTTAGGGCAAAATGAAACCGATATCGGTGAAAGGCGAAAAACCTATAAAAAGAAAAATACGGCTTGTCATTGTCACTTTTGTTATTTGCAAACCAAATCGACTTGTCTGACGTGGAGAGTTGAGATTAGAGGCTTGATTGAGTGAGGTGGAGCTATTGTATTGGCGGAGAGAGTTGATAGTGGGCCCGATTAAGGAGGAGGCAGCAGTTGATTGGCCGGGGACCCAGCAGATCAGGATTGGAGCCATGGCACGTGCAGAGGAGGCTGGAGGGCCGGACCAATGGCCGGACCGCCACCACCCATCCCACCACGATGACGTGTCGTCGTTCGGGTAGATTCGAAACTCTTTAATTTGGTAATTTGGTTGTATTATGCTAAATTGGGGGTTTGGGAAGGGATTTGTATTTGGTAGGAAATTAGGAGTAGATGGACGTAATTTGAAAAAGGGAGAGGGTAGATAGGTAAAATATGCTAAGGCGGCTAGGAGGGTAGAATTTGAGGGTGTTTGGGTGGGTAAATGGGTAGAAATAGGTGAAAAATGGGTTTTGGGGGTCATTTGCGGGGGTTCGGCTCAAATGAAGACAAAGACTGACCGATGTCGGTCACTAAGCGGCCAAGCATCGGTCGCAAATGATATGGAAAGCTTGCTTGGGAAGGGACCGGCGTCGGTCGTGTATTGGCCGGCATCGGTTTGTGTTTGTTGTGTGTGTGGGGTTGGGTGGGTTTGTTTTTGTTGTTGTGGCCTGGGTTTGGGGTGGGTTTGTTTTTGTTGTTGTGGGTTTGGGTTTGGGGTGGGTGTTGTGTTGGGACATCTGTTGGAGGCCTTACACGGTAACTATATGGTAACAGAGAGCATAGGGAGTTAAGGGTGTAGAGCGAATGAGGTGGATCGCGGGGCACGAGCCGTAAATATGAGAGGATTCCTATAGATCGCGTGCGGCGACAATTTGGATTTGTGCAGGATATACCCCTGGCTTATAGACCATATATGAGGATCGACGCAGAGGCAATACTCTCACCTCCCCAGCCAACACCTCCAGAAGGTCCTGAAGAGGTAGCAGCTGATCGCAGGGTAATGGACACAGGAACGACAGAGGCCTATAGATTATGGTGGGCAGCGGAGCTGCGAGGTATACGTGATTGTCCTGACATAGCTATGATTACAGCGAGAGAGGATCGTCTGCGGCTTTTGTTCGGCAGCTCCAAACGCAGGTGAATGAGACAAGAGGATTGTTAGCGGTTGCAGAGGCACGAGCAACGAGACTAGAGGCTGGAGTCCTCCATGCGAGGGGGCGTATTCATATGTTACGGAGAGATTCGCGGATCGGTGGGCGGTACCAATATCCATGGTACCTTTGAGGACAGAGGCTGGCGAGAGGGTCGATAATCACGATCATCACCTAGTTCGGATGAGGCGTGAGGGTCTAAATAAATGTTAGCAAGGTATAAGAATAAATAAGAGTACCGACCTACGTGTCGATGATAGAGAAGATGTATTTGTTTAACATCTAAATAAAACGAGATATGTATGCTGATTTGAGTTATAATACTAAGAATGTTTTCGTTTTGACTTTTGGTGTTTTGAAAAAGGATAAAGAGGAATGTGATTAAATAGAAATACACAAATATTTATTATACCACACACAATAGATTATGGTAGGGGATGGTCGAGCTAACCTTGGGAGACCCCATGTCTCAAGTGCTGCCTACATAGCCCATTGCTTCAAAGCAAGGAGGGGCCTCGAGGCCGATGTAGTTCTCCTTAGGATCGGGAGAGGCAAATTCAGGAGCAATTTGGTACGGTTTAGGAAATTGGTTGGTTGGTAAAAATATTAAGATTGGTAAAGGTAAGGTTGATGGTGTTGGTAATGAATTGGTGATGTTGTAAAAAGGTATAAGGAAGCGAAAGTTAGCCTACCCAAGTAGAAGGGAATCATGTCTGATTAAGGTCAACACACAATCTAGGTGCGAGGTAAAGCGAAAGAGTGCTCCGTAGGTGAAAAGAGCTAAACAAACCACACAACGTAGAAAGAGCTTGGAGCCCTGTGCACCGTGCATAGACGAGAAGTCAATAGGTGAAAAGAGTTGTGTGATCACAATATATCGAGCGTACATTACGTCCCTTGAGTTGAAACAAATGGTGAGGTGAGGTGGATGGTATAGCCGAGGTTCGAGAGAACTTATTACAAGGTGAGTGCTCGATGAAAGAGAACCTACCCTAAATAGACAAGTCCATGACTCAAAATTCCTTTTGAATGAGGCTTTTATTTTATTGAATGTAGCGATCGATGCGGGGAAGTCTACAAGGATATTGATTGTATTATTCTTGAGGTCTTCGCTGAAGCGATCGATGCGAGAAGCTTCGCTAGAGGCGACCCGTGTATAGCTGTCCTTCGAGGAGCATCTATTTATAGTAGCGATATGATTTTAGTGCATAGCTGTCCTTCAGGGAGGCAATCATAGAGAATAAAGCAGCAATAATTTGGCATATAGCTATCCTTCAGGAGCAAGTCTATATTTAATTTAGATGACTAGATGTTCTTTTTAGTGTGAAGCATCTAGTTTAGTAGGAAGTTTGACTCAAGAAAATCCCATAAGAATACGGCTTATTTTAATACGTTGAAGTCATGGACTAGACTAAAAGGGAAGGCATCGTGTAGGAAACAAGTGCATGTGGTGGTATGGGAGCTCGGGACGAGCAAAGTGGCGGGATTAGAAGTGATATAACACTAATTTCAACAATAGAATGGTCGAAGATGCAAGGCATTAAGGGGCTCAGGCTCAGGTTTACCATTAAGCGAAGCTAAATGATAAGTACCAGATCCATAGGTGTGAGTGATTATATAAGGCCCAATCCAATTGGGAGCAAATTTTCCACGTTTGCTCTTTTCTAGTTTGGTTACATGTTGATTCTCTTTGAGGACAAGATCACCAACCTTAAAGGTACGCTCATGAAGTCGCTTATCATAAGCACGTTTAATGCGTTTTTGATAGATTTGAAGGTGATCAAGAGTCAGTAAGACGGCATTCGTCAAGAAGCTCCAATTGGGCTAACCACTCTTGGCGGAAATCATCGTTGGTGAGAATATCCCAAGAGATATTCTAAGGGAGGGTATTTGTATTTCGAGAGGCAAAACAGCCTCGGTACCGTATACCAAAGAAAAAGGTGTGGCATTAGTGGAGGTACGAATACTAGTGCGATAAGCCCAAAGGGCAAAGGGGATGTGATCGTGCCAATTTCTTCCGGATTCATTGACAACTTTCATGAGGATTTTGGTTAGTGTTTTATTAGAAGATTCAGCCTGACCATTGGCCTGCGGATAGTAAGGTGATGAGAAACTAAGTTTGATACCAAAGTTGTCACAAAGGTCTTGTAACAACTTGTTTTTAAAAGATTTACCATTATCTGTTATTAGGCGATGAGGAATACCAAAACGACAGATAATGTGATGGTTAATGAATTCGACAATTTTTTCTTTTTTGATTGAAATGAGTGGAATAGCCTCCACCCATTTTGTGTAATATTCGGTCGCTGTGATTATCCAATGGTGACGTTGTGAAGAGGTCGGGTGAATCTCACCAATAAGGTCTAAACCCCATTGTGAGAAGGGCCAAAGATCTCGAGCGACCTGGAGTGGGTGGCTAGGAGTATGTTGAAGGTTGGCATGTTGTTGACACATAACACAACGCTTAACATATTCGTAGCAGTCGTTATTGAGAGTAGGCCAATAATAACCAAGGCGAAGGATTCGTTTGGCCACGGCAAGGCCGCTAAAATGTCCACCACAAATACCGTCATGGACCTGTTGGATGGTATGAGTGGCCTCCGCGCCAGTTAGACAGCGAAGGAGGATGCCATCAAAGCCACGTTTATAGAGGAGTCCCCCCATGACAACATAATGCGAAACACTTTTAAGAAAAGCACGTTTTCCGTTACTAGTAAGGTCAGGTGGGAGGACAGAGATTGTAAGGTAGTCGTGAAATTGGTGGTACCAGGTATCCTGCGAACTAGTAGACACAGTATTTATCGTACAAACTACCGGGGTTGAATAGGATGGGACAAAAAGTTATTGGACCACGACGAATAGTTCAGAGTCAGTTGGTGTGGCGGGAATTTGCGAGGCTAAGCAAGCCATAGTGTCCGCAAATTTGTTAGTGGAGCGTGGAATGGTTTGTATAGAATAGTGAGTAAATAAGGCTAGAAGTGAATCCACGTAGTGTTTGTATTTTTGAAGTTCCTCATTTTTGCATTGGTAGACGCCCATAACTTGATTGACTACCAATTGAGAGTCGCCAAAAATGTTGATAGATTTGATGCCTAAGTGTAACGCAACTTGGAGACCCAGAACAAGGGCCTCGTATTCCGCTGTATTATTAGTGCAAGGGAAATCAAGCCGAAATGAAAGAGGCATAGGTTCAGCGTCGAGAGGAATGAGAACAACGCCGGCTCCTCCGCCGCGCTGGCATTTAGATCCATCGAAGAAGAGGGTCATTTGATACAGCTCTTCCCGGAGTGAAAGAGTGGCGATGAGTTCGTCGGGGAAGGTAAAATTGGTAAATTGTTCCCCAGGTAAAGGGGCCTCCGCAAGTTGGTCTGCAAGAGTTTGTCCTTTGATTGACTTCTGTTGTACGAATTCAAGGTCAAGGTCAGCGAGGAGCATAAGCCATCGAGCGATACGTTGGTTTAGATGCGGTTTGGCGTACATATAATGAATGGGGTCTGTGTTGGTGATGACAAAAGTTTTGTGATTCAGGAGGTAATGTCGGAGTTTGGTGGCTACAAATGATAGGGCAAGGCACAATTTTTCTACATGTGTATACCTAGTCTCATAATCCACGAGGGTACGACTTATATAATAAACGGCCTGTTCTCGTCGTGCCGAATCCCGATGTGCGAGCATAGCACCTATAGCATGGTCAGTGGCGGAAAGATAAAGGTAGAAAGGGCGGTCGTCCTGGGGTGGGATAAGCACGGGTGGCTGCAAGAGATAGGATTTGAGAGCTTCGAAGGCTTGGTGACACTCCTCACTCCATTGAAAGGCAATGTCCTTTTTAAGAAGGTGATGAAAAGGTTGACACCGATCCGAGAGTTGGGAGATGAAACGTCGGATAGATTGGAGCTTACCTTGTAAACTACGCAATTGTTTGAGATTTTTGGGTGGGGGCATTTCTAGGATAGCTTTGACTTTAGATGGATCGACCTCAATGCCACGCAAAGAGACGATAAAGCCAAGAAGTTTTCCCGAAAGAACACCAAAGACACATTTCTTTGGTTGAAGGCGGACCAGAATATTGTAATAAAGTATCAAAAATAATGGTTAAAACATCGAGATGTTCACTACGATGTTTAGACTTGCTGAGAAGATCATCGACATAATCTTCAAGGATAGTGTGCATAATGTCATGAAAAATGTAGGTCATAGCCACGATAGGTAGCACCAAAGCATTCTTAAGGCCAAATGGCATGACACGATAACAGAAGGTTCCCCAAGGAGTTATGAAGGCAGTTTTGTGTTGATCGGCAGGGGCAACCAAAATTTGGTTGTATCCTGAAAAGCCATCCATGAGAGAGAGCATCTCATGACCTGCAGTTAGATCAACAAGTTGGTCAATGCTAGGTAAGGGGAAGTCATCCTTAGGGCAAGCGAGGTTAAGATCCCGGAAATCATGCATATCCGAAGTCCCCTGTCGCTTTAGTAGCAGTGCGATGTTAGAAATCCATTGAGGATAGTCAATAGGCAAGATGAAGGAAACAGAAAGGAGTCGTTGGAGCTCCTCTTTGACCAAGAGAGCAATGCGTGGATGCATTTTTCTCAATTTCTATTTGATTGGTTTGGAATCGGGGTTTAGGGTGATGTTATGGACGCAATGGTAGGATCAATTCCCGCATGTCGGCGTAAGACCATGCGAAAGCTTGGTTGTGAGCACGGAGAAAGGTAGTAAAGGTGGCTTGTTCTCGATGTGTTAAGGGATTGTCCAATCTTCACAATGTGAGGATCCTCCTCCATGTGGATGTTGATTTCTATAGTAGATTGCTTCAAAGCATGGTTTGGGTTTCGATGGTAAGGCTCGTTGAATATAAGAATCATCCGCGCGAGGTAAGTGAGGATGGAGTCGTCATCCTGGCATTCAACAACATTAATCAAAGCGAATCCTCTTCGATCATGTCCGGATACGTAAGGGGAAGAGAAGATGGGCCTCATTATCGCGTTGATAAGTGAGAGGACCTATGAAGATAGCATTTATGAAAAAAAAAAGTTAGGGGATGGATTCAGGGTCTATAGATTATGTGGGTGATGATGGCAAAGTGGGTGATGATGGTTTGGTAGGGGGCGCGTCTTCTTCTTCCAGGATACAGCTGACAGGAGGTGTCTCCTATGTAGGTGTTTCGGGAAAACCGAGACCACTGCGATCATTATGTTTATGGGTAGTCACAGGAATGAGTGTATGTCGGCCTTGTTCGTAAAGGCCAAAACCAAAGCCTTTCCACGCACAACGAGTCAAGAAGGTGAGGGCAAAACGACGATTTGTCAAGTATTGAAAATCGGATTGGAAGGGAACCACACCAAGAGGAGGTTCAGGGGTAATGGAGGATGCGTCAACACCCCCATACGTTAGGTTAGTGTGGCAATGGGGTGGTCCGTAGAGAGATTACCTCCCCACGCGACGGCAGTCGTAGGTGGGATGCGCATGTAATTGTCCGTACTCCTGCGGGGTAGGGAAAGAACTAACGTTATATAGGCGGTACTCCCCCAGCGTAAGGCGCTGAAAAACATCTACTAAGGGGTCGGAGGTTGGAATGTTAGCTGCGGGAAGGGAAGTGGTTTTTGCGATGGTGGTTTCATCAGTTGAAGGCGTAGGCGCGGTTGAGGTGGATGGTTGAGGTACATTTGAAGA
The DNA here is from genome assembly GCA_018340775.1 of Taxus wallichiana var. yunnanensis. Lineage (NCBI taxonomy): Eukaryota > Viridiplantae > Streptophyta > Pinopsida > Cupressales > Taxaceae > Taxus > Taxus wallichiana. Next base: position 669,314,554 of record CM031244.1, on the reverse strand, counting down.
GGATGGTTGGGTTGAATTTATGGGTGTCTTGATTGGTATAAGCACATCGTTAGGGCGGTATAACATATTACAAGTTGTAAAGGGGGAGGGTCAGCTTTTACGGTGTAGGACTTCCCCTCGTACTCAAATTTTATGCATCTATGTAATGTTGAGGGAACGCATCCCATGGCTCGGATCCAAGGACGACCCAGCAATATATTATATTGGAACTCTCCCTCCAAGACATAGAAGAGTTCGGGTAAAGTACGTGGTCCTACCCGAATGTTGAGGATCACGGTGCCTAAGGTAGAAGTAATAGCGTCATTGAATGACCGCAACATGATGGGGTTGGCACACATGCAACTAGAAGGGATATTCATTTGTTGGAAGGCTTTTGAAGAGATGATGTTTAGGCTAGCACCCCCGTCAATCATAACACGACGTACCCGAATGTCCCGGATGTAAGCTGAGATGAAAAGAGCAGGGTCAGGATCTTCTGTACCAAAGTCAACAATTTCGTCTTCGGAGAAACTGACTGCAGCAGCTTGTTGTCATGAGGTAGACAAAGTGGTTGGGGCAAAGTGGGTTTTTTAGTGAGAGAAGCAACGTGATTGGGTGTTAGAATGGAGGCGATAGGCAGGGGTTTCATTAGGTAAAACCTCTATCCTTGAAGGATCTCAACGAGAGCTTGTCGATGAGATTCGAAGTCTCAATGAGATCATACAAAGAGTGTCATTTTTACGGGCGATTAGTGAAGCCGCTTTAATCATATTTCGGTGAGCAATGCCATTAGAGACGGATAGGCGGGTCCGTGAATGACCACTTTAGGTGGTGGTGCAATCAGATGTTTGATGGAGAAAGAGATGCCGAGAAAGAGGGTCCCACCTGGCGTGCAAAAATGTTTCACTCGGAAATGTTTCGTTCCTTTTAAAATGAGATAAGGTTAGGGTTAGGGTGAATACCGTAGAACGTCAAGATGGTGTGCGCGTCATCGTAGAGAAAGATCGGGCTGATTACAAAGAACTCCTTTTGTCTTGGAAGGACTACCTGCAAATAAGAACACAAGACCACAAGATTTGATTAAACAATAAATGAGGAAACTGCCTTGGGCCCAGGAAATATAAAACTTCCTTTCGAAGGTGGTCAGTTTCCCTGCTAATATGAATTAACACAAAAGACTGTAAAGTATCAATTAAATTGTTTCGTTGAACTGGGTAGGGGAAAGGCTGGTTTTCTGGTTTTGATCATAGGAACCGATGGCGGTTACTGATAGCCGATGCCGGTTATGATAGCCGATGCCGGTTACTGATAACCGATACCGGTGGGTTCTAGGATCTTCTTAGTAGCTACGGTGTTTTGTAAGACTGGTTTATGGATGATATTAGGAAATGGGATGATTAGAAGCAAAAGAATAACAGTTAGATGCAATGACACGTTGGGTAGTAGATTCAGAGACGGATTTAGGAGGACTGAAATTCACAGAGCATAAGAAATGTTATAACAGAGGACATGCAAGATGTGACTTACTGGTTTTGACAAAGATGCAAGTTGATCTCCTTGGTTGTAAACACTTCTGGTATTTCCACTCGTCTCTGCTCTGTCAGGTGAAGATCTGGACTCTGTTCCTCGCTCGCAATGCTCTCTGTTGATCCAGAAATCCTTTGACTGATCTCCAAAATGAAATTCCGATCCGTTGTTTTGGTTTGGGGAGCCCATTTACAGGGAACCGATGGCGGTTGCGTAACCGACGGCGGTCGAGTAGGAACCGGCATCGGTAAGGAAAAAGTAGGCTATTTTTAGTAAAATAGCCCACCTTCCCTGCTTTTCTCCCGAGAGATCAGTTGCGGGCTTGGTCAAGTGACTAGAAGGTCGGTTTTGGGTGCGAGTAAGGAGGCATTAGTTATGGATGTGAGTCTAGACCAAGTCATGGGTCTTAATTAGGTTAGTTTAGGGTTAGGGCTAGGTCATGATGAGGTGGCAAAGTGAGGTGGCGGGTAAGGTGATGTGGATTTATCAATTATAAGGTAATTAATAAATAATTGTGTAAGGTTTAGGTGATGGGGTTAGATTGCGAGATGAGATGCGGGTCACAAGGGTCGTAAGACACAAATTTGGTGTCTACAGATTAGATTAGGATTAGTTTGTTATATTTAATTTCTTAGGAGTAGTTTTAGCATTAGGATTAGGTAGAGGAACCAACCTTATCTACATGTCCATCTCAAGTCACAAAATCCCATAATTTGAGAGACAGTCCCATGTTAGCAAAAAGTAGGGATCTGAAATCTTAATCCTAGGGTTCTAATTTTTCACCATAAAAATTTTGACACACCAAGTGGGACGAGAGTTCAAGAGCTTCATATCCTCATTTTACTAAGTTTGATGTGTTCTTGGTGAAATTCTAGCATTTAGAGGCATTCTCAATCATATTTGGCAACTCCATTGTTCCAACAAACCCATTATCTCATTAGAAAACCTTTCCATCTCCTTCCATTCATTACCATTTATTTTTTCCTTTCTTCCCATTCTTTACATTTTATTCTTTCATGAAGTTATAAAATTGTGACTTCATTCCCTTCATGGAATTCTTATTTACATCATCAAAACCACTTCAATCCATCCCCACAATTCCAAAACCCTCCTCTAAATCAGTTTTATGAGCCCTATCATGATAAATGTGCATATAACCCAAAATGCATTGATACATATGGTTTTCCTTCTAACATGATGTTTTTGAAGAATAGGGTTATGCAGATGATGGTAGAAACTACATGGCATATGTTAATTTTTAGAGAAAGATTCAAGGAATGAAGGTGAACATGATGCAAGTTACGACTACATGTGTAATGAAGGCAACCAAAATTGTTTTTAGGGTACCTTGTTCACGGGTTGGCCCTATACCAAGTTGGTTCAATCCTCATCAAAAGCTTGATTTTATGGTTGAGATGATGCCCAAACTTGCAAAGTGGGCTAATATATTGGACGCTCATGAATCTGGTGTTAGGAAACGCTTTCAATGGGGATATCCTACACTACCATCTTACAACCCTTCCATTCCTCTCTCCCAATATACACCATCTCAACCTAAATTTCATATTCTTATCTTTCTCCCCATTACCTCCATTGTGAATTCCCTTTTCTATATTCTTCCCTTCCACCCCACCTTCATTTCTCTTCCATCTTTCTTCCCTTTCCTCTTAATCCTATTTTTGGACCAAACAATGAATCATTTATCCCTCACTTGTGAATCATCCCCAACCAGTCTTAGCATGTATGATGACTATAAAACCATCAAGAATGGTAAGAATCTTATTAGGATGATGGAATTGTAGAAAACGAACAAAAGAGGGTACGTTTTTCAAAAGGAAGTAAATTTGAGTCGAGGATGTAGTTTTGAGGAGGAAATTAGGGAAGAACCTACCCTAAGCAGTCTTCATGAAGGAAAAATTGAAGAGTTTGATCTTTCATACTTCATGACTAAATAGAAGGAGAGACATGATAAGTCAATTAAAAAATCAGAAGTCATCTTGGAGGGAGGAAGAGTTGTTTTTGGAATCACCACAAGGTACATACCATATTTCAAACATCCACCACCTTCTAGAAAGTCTACAAGATGCCCCCATTCATGGGGATGTGATTAAAGGAAATGGGAAAATCGAAGCATCACCCTTTCCCAACAAAGTATTTGTCTAGTTCAAAGCCAAAAACAAATTTTTCACCGGACATGCTCATTCTAGGGCATGAGGAAGAGTTTCGAGTCTTGAATGTCAGCTACAATGTCTCTAACCAAATGCGTAAACAACCGAAGGACATATTTTTTGTTTTTTGATAATTTGAGGAGAAGGGAGAGAAACCAACTTCATGTTAGTTTTTCACTCTTATTAAAGGCCATGTCTATTTCTAAATTAATTACATGGCCACACTTTGTACAAAAGGGAAGTTATTTTTCCCCACTTGTTGCAAGATTTGTTTAGCTTCTCATTTCTTTGGTTAGAGTAGGGTAGTGCAGTTCATTTTAAGTAGAATAAGTGTTTATGCGCAGAATCTACATGTTCCAATTGGGGCATGTATGAATTTAATTTTGTACATAAATGTTTTTAGATCATGCCAAAACTAGATTTTGGGGTAGTTTTCAAAATTGAATCTTTCAGCCCCAAGAGATTAATTATAATTCGAACCCTAGGTGCCTCTTCCTTGGCAAAATCAAATAATTGGAGAACATTTTAAAATTATTCGAGCTCCACGATCATTTTAGGTCAAAGGCCAACAAAAAGTTTCGATCAAGCTAATTTCAAACATATTTAGGAGATAAATTTTCAAAAGAATAGATCAGTGTCTTCAAAGATAGGCTTGAAACCATGCCCAATGGATTCTTCAAGGAAACTCATCCCTTCATCTAGTAGGAAGATGTACCTTGGTGGTCACTAAACTGTTATCCCAAATTAACCCCCCTAGGTTAAATCAAATAACATAATTTTGAATAATCTTAGCAAGGAAAATGAAGTTTAGAGGACCATAAAATTCAACACCCAAATCAATCTCGATTGCAAAAGAGAGATAAAAGTGAGCGCGGTGAGATGCAAGGTGAGATGTGTTACATAGAGAGAGAAAGAGATTTAGTTCTCGCCGAGTTGGTATTTCTTTGGTAGGTTGTGTCGATCCGGATGAACAGATCATGGAACGAGTTAGTAGGCCGTGGAATTTTAATCCTCGCTAGTAGCATCATAGGATGCTTATAAGTCGGTAGCCTATATAATGTTACTAGATGGTAGTAAGTGCAGATGCTACCAAATTGTAGTATGTATAATGATACCGGCGGATAGAATGGACTTGATATGAGAGTGCATGAAGAGGGAGGTGTGAAAGTAGCATCATATAGATAGTATTATAATATAAAATATTTTGACGCTACCGACCGGGTAGCATATTTTGACACTACTATACGGTAGTAGAAACAACCAGGTTGTGGTAGTAGAAAGCAAGAAGTTGTTGAGGAAGTGTATAGTAGTATAGATGCTTCTAGATGGTAGCATGGAACTATGTTACTTGGATGATAACAAAAATTAAAATTTGAACATGTAACCATCCTAGCCATGGACATGGAATGTACGGATACGATTGTCTAGTAATAGATCTATGTTTCTAGACAATAATTAAAAGATGAAGCTATCATCTCGATGGAAGGAAAAGAGCACTACTGTCTAATCCTTGGGAATTAATAACATCGTATGAAATAGCTAAACTACATGTAAGACATTTAATGCATGGTTGGTGGGATCTCAATCTCTATATATATGTAAAGCTTGCTCATTTGAAGGGTCTTGGTTGTCTTTTAGTTGAGCCTTGAGAGATCTTTGTTATAATGGCATCATGCCGTAATGTTAGCCGACTTCCCATGAGTTCCAGACCTTGAATTTGGTCTCTGTAATGTAATTTCACACTTTCTACAATGAATATAATAGAATTGTGCATATTTTTAGTAGTAGTGTTGACATCCAAATTTGGGTGGTCCCCCTCTAAGCCCATTTTAATTAACATACCCCCTTTCCATGACCCCCTTCCAAACATAATTATTAATATAATTATCAATATTAGATTAATTACCACCTCACCCTCAACTGACCACGACCATTCAACCTCACCTTGGACCCATTCCAAGGGCATTTAATTAACTAAGACTAGGTCATCACTCCTAGCATTGAGTCATCACTTCACTTAAATAACTAAGACTCTTTCTTAACCTAATATTTATTACTAACCACTTCTTCCATCAATTCTCCGTGTGTTTAAATGTGAAAAAATATTCCTGACTCACAATCAAATCTTTACCCACGCCAAAAAGGGAGGAAATATACTATTTTAAGAAAATTGATCTATTTCTCCCTAACTCGACGCTAGTTATTCTTCACCGATGCCGATAAGGAATCTCCATCGGTTCCTTTAAATAAGGATTTCCAACTCTTTCCCGGTTTATTCATTTGTTTGGATTTTGGGATTATTCATTTTCATTCTTGCATTCGATTGAGCATCTGACGATCAAAACATAGAACTAAACCAACTAAGTTCTTCACTAGCAAATAACCTCTTTCTCCATAGCCTTAGATCCTTCATAGGGAAGCACACATGATTCATTTCCATGGCACTAGACTTCAAGCACCGGATCTAGACATATTTCTCCTACGAACACCTACCAACCACCGCATCTACCAATACCCGTGTCTTCAAATGAGTATATTAACCAAGTTGTTAATTCTTAACTTTGGTCTTAGATCTCTTATTTGTCTTATGTTGTACTACTTCTTTCTCACCCAAATACCATCTTTCACCCATGTACCCAATACCCTACTAGCCTGAACCTCTCTATATTTCCAATCACCTCTCTCACCCTTGATGCACCTTCACTTAAATCCCAACACCCTACCTAAGCCTTACCTACACCCTATGTAATTACTGGAAGAACTAAAAACCTCATTTCTACTTTGGCACCCAATTACCCCTACTTTTAGTGATTAGTTAGCCAATCGATATAAGATAAAACTAGTTACCAGCGTTAATTCCCCAAACATCATTAGTCTCTATGTCCGCATTATCCCTTAGACCAATGAGCTAATTTACTTACCCAAAACCTCTCAAAACCTCCCACAACCTCACCTAGACCTTCATAACACCCTTTGTTACACCTACAGACCTTAACAACCCACCACCTACTTTAAATTTAATATTATATTCACTATTTAGATTAGATTTAAATTACTGTGCTTGTGTGAGATACCTAAATTATACAACTACAGTAGGACTCTCTATTTCATGTTATTTATTTACATTAATTTGTGTTTAAATGTGGATTGACAACCTTCTAGAAGTACCCCACTTCCTAGATCTAGCTCCTGTTAGGAAATCCACCAAACTATGTTTTTAATTCTATCTTATGGCCTTTCTTTCTTTTGACATAGTCCTTCCTAGACAAAAAGGAGTTCTCTCGATCGACTTGGTCTTCTACGGTGCACAACCTCTTCACGACCTCCAGGTATTCCTCATGTACCAACCTTCTACCTTAAACATTTTTCTCATACATATGCTTCTTATTGGTGAAACATTTTGGCATGCCCAATGGGACCCTCATCATTTGTGGGTTCTCTTTTATTCATATAGGATTGCATTTTGTTCTTGTTTCCTTTCTAAATATTCACTAAATCTCTCTTTTGGTAATATTCTCTTTCTTCTATTTTCTCTAAAGGAAACACTTCATTTGGTGCAAATTAAAACAAACCCTTCTTTATTTCCTCTTGCTTGCATTAGTGAAAGACATACTCTCTTCCTATTCATTATTGCTCTCATCCAACTTCATTTTTGATTTGGGCTTAAAATTATTGCATTGCATCCTTGTATTCTTGCATTTAGCTCACATAGTCTAAATAACAATCAAATATAATGGAGGTCATGACCAGTTGATGATTGGGTAATTAAGTGTAGTTCACTATTGCACACACTTCTTTTCCAAATCACTCAAATAAAAAAACTTTTAAACATTCCCCAAATCCCAGGAAGAAGCTATCAAGGATTTAAAAACCTATTGATAGTGGGACCCGATAGGTGTTCGGCCTCGATTGTCATATCGAGCGTAGACCTCACCTACCAAAGGTATATCAAGGACTCCCCCACCAAAATAATCATGAAACCATCCATAGTTGGCTTCTAGGTACCTTTTATCCATTCCCTTTTATATAGTCATGAGCGATTATAAGGCTTAAGCCATCACAACACTAAAATATGATTCCTAGGATAATGTGTTTGTTAGTTTTTGCTTGTGGATTTTTGAATTTCTTTCTTGTCTTCTACTATTTGAGGTGTGAGTTCATACTTCATCAATTTTATTTATTTTTCACACTTAGTCATCATAACCAGTTAATCATGGTTCTTTGAGTGTGTTAGATTATATTTTCTATATACAACCTCTTTCTTGACTTCTTTTGACCAAATCTAACTCAAAAAATTAAATTTTCTTCATTTCTATAGTAACCGACATCGGTTACCTTCCCACTAGAATTAGTTTAGCAACTCGATATCATTCCTTTCATCCAACTGCACCGGTTCATCGACTGACATCGGTCTCTATGTTTTTGATTTTCTATTAAAAAAAACAAGATATTTTCACCCATTAAATTCTTTCAAAAAACAAATTCTATGTTTTTGTCATATCTCGTAGAATCTAGAGTACCTATCTTCCACCTTTCATATGGTTTGGACTTGCCAACAGTGTGAGCTCTTAATTTTCACATGAGTTATATACCATTACCTACTACCCCCTCATCACCTTCTATTTCTTCACTAATGGATCCTAATGCACCTACAATCATACTCGAGGGTGATGAGGAATTCACTAGATTCCTTGATCATAACACTAAGGCCTTGCAACATTACCTTTCTAACTCTTCCACCCATGACTCATTAGGTCAGCCTCTTTATAGAACTCCCATTTCTACCACCTCTACCGTATCGAAAAAGATAATGTAGCTACCCAAACTACTATGGCATCAACCAACCCCATATCACAATCACCCACTTCACAAGTGACCTCTACACCCTCGACATCTACCATCCCCCGACATCTATAGTACCCATATCCACTTCCATATTGTGTCATCATCAGTATCTTCTATACCCATATCTATGCAGCCACCATTACGTCAACAACTTATACCCCCTTTAGAAATTTGGTTCTTTCTATTCACCAAACTCTCCCACTGTCACTGAGGATATTTTCACAATATCCTCTCATCTACACCTTACCTCAGACATAGCCTATCACCTCCACTTCATATTCAAGGTATTTTCCTCCTTTTCTACCAATGCGTACATACCTAAATATTGATTTGCTTACTTAGTACCACCATATAATGGTATGCCTTTTCGATCTATTCATCTTATTAGGCCTCGTTATACCTCCGAGGTCATCCCTTAATCAAATCCCACTACGAGATATCATTAAAATGATGATGGAAAAATGCAGACACTCAAGGCATTTATTTCCATATCTCTTAACATCTTAACCTATGATGAGATTTGCAATGAACCCATTCACCCCTCCATACCTATTCATCCCTATCCTCGCACAATGGGAGTTTCCCAAATTCAACCATTTTAATAGTAAGGAGGACCCCAACAACACTTGTGTTCATTAAAAAAACTTTTTATTTGATAGGAGGCCATGAAAATACCTTACTCCTTCGAATGTTTCCCATGTCCCTATCGGGACCCACCTTAGACTAGTACAATGATTTGCCCAAGAAATCTGTCTTTTCTTCAACCAATTGGCCTAGAACTTCCTTGATCAATTTTCAATCAATATCTCTAAGAATGTCTCTATGACATATTTATATTCTATTCACCAATATGATGATGAGTCTATTGTTGATTTCGTTGCATGTTGGCGAGGCTTAATCAATAAGCTCTCATTCTCTCTACCGTAACCTAAACTCGTATAATTATTCACAAGGGAATTTTCTAGGAAAATTTACTCAAATATCCAAGTTCAAACATTTTGTACATTTGAAGAGGATTTAATTATGGCTTAGAAGTCATTTGGTATCCAAATTTGTCCTCCTTTTCAGATCCGATCAAAGCACCATAGATATGTCATGGAGCTTAAGGAAAAATTAGACCATGTTGTATGTCATTGGTAGTCGGGGATATGGTCTAGCTGGCACTCAAGTTTGTGGAGAAATGGATAGCACTCCAATAGGAATTGATCTTGTCCTAGCTGTTTTAGGTTGTGCCTTGCAACCAAGGTAAGAGGACCTATTTTGTAACCTTGTAATGGTGAAGGAGGTGAATATGTCCTTCTCTTTGCTTGGAATTCTATGATGGAGACCTTGATGAAAACATGATCAACACCCCAGATCTGAACTCTCACAAGTTTTCACTTCTCAAAATATGGGTATGTTCTCAAAACAAGGAAAATGTTACTAGAGACATTGGAAATCCTGATCTGTTATGCATACTTTTGCAAATGGATTTTGATCTTTGTGGGTATACAAATGTAAATCAGGGATAGTACATGATAGGATCTTTATTGTTAGATTATTTTTTGGTGGGGATTGACAAGACAAACTGGGATAGATCAGATCTTTGACAATCTATATAATACTTGAACAACTATTAGATGAAATGCCTAAAATAATCAAGATGTTCTTTCAACCAGAAGAGGCACAAATGGAAGCCCAAGTTGCACTCTTCACACAATCTTTGAGAACTCACCACAAAATCTTGAAGTAAAGAACTCAATTAAACACAAAAATCCATGATCAAACCATGCCTAAGGTACCCCTAAAGGCTTACAAGAAATCTCTGTAGTCAAGGAAGGTAAAGTGATTTTAAATTTTATTTATCTCCTTATCAGATGAAGGATCTTTTGAATATGAGATTATAAATGCCACTAAACTATCAACTAGAAATGGAGATCCTATGTGATTTCTAAATACTTTCAATGCAATATTGCAACAAGAACAATAAAATTTATTTGTAGGCATTTAAAAATGATAACAGACATCATATTGCCCAAAGAAAAAAACATATTTAATTCAAAACTTGTTAGATTCAATAGTAGGGGAGAGTTACATGAACAATCTCAGAGTTGTGTGATGGCTATACACTTGTAACCAACTCACATACATGAATTTCCAACACATGAGACATTAACCTGGTTCTTTGGTGGATTTCTCAGAAAATGAGCTTTCTCTCAAAATTTGCTCATAATTTTCAACTTCCACCCATTTTACAATTTCTCCAAAATGCACTATATACCCTATGCCACATTGGATCCTTCTTTCCCAAGCAAATAATATGCCATGGGATCAAGTTTGTTACAACAATTCTTCATGATTCAATGAAAATGACATCAAACAAAAAACACTCGCACGCTGCCAAAGTGCCAAAACATTAAATCATTACACAAACTCGGATCATTATCCATCCCGAGGCACCTTTGACTCATCATTTTCACCTTTTTACCTTTTCAAATTACCTCTGCAACTTTTAATTTTGACATTTCACGTTTTTTCTTGGGCCTGAGCAAAAATTAAATCAAAAACACCATGGATCAAAGAATTAAGTCATGAAAATGATGCCAATGCTCTTAGAAGGCCAAGATGACACAAAATCATCTAAGATTTGATGAAATTTGATGGAGAAATTGCAATTCCAAGCTTCCTGGAGCTCCCATGGTGGCCAAAACAAATGGATGCACAGTAACCATCGATCTTATCCACCTTTTAATCCTAGCCCTCCACGTGGAAGATTGGATCCAAAAAATAAGCTTGATTTTACCTTTTTAATCTTTGGATAAGGTCGGACACGTGGCAAAAGATGATTGGATCAGGCCCATGTTAGTAAAATTCACTTTACGAGCTTTTAAAATTTTGGAAAATTTTGCCACTTTTCCCCGCCTCTCTCCTGGCCCACCACGTGTCCAAAGGTGGGTCCCAGTGAAACCGCGGATCAATTCTACCAATTTTACCTTCTTTTGGAAAAAGAAATTTTTCCCAAAATCCCCTGCACATCCGTCATCCCGATGCTACGTGGCGATCTCTGATTCGTCACGGAGCTATGCCTCCTTTTCTTCCTTCATACTTCCCCTGAAAATTTGAAAATTTTAAAACACACCACCGGCCCGCACTCTTCTTTTGACCTTAAAAATAGACACGTGTCCCCCACGGATTGGCTAGCAGAGGCATGCTTCCCATTTACATTTTTAGCTCCTTTTGCCAAAAATGCAAAATTTCTCTTTTCCCCCAAAGCTCCATGATCCCGCACAAGCCTCAAATTTACACCTTGTTGGGGCTATGCACAAAATTTTGACTTTAAAACCTTTTGCCCAAAAATGCAAAATTTCCAAAGTTACTCCCGAGGTCCGAACCTCCGCCTCTTCATACAAATTTCCCTCATAGCGGAATGCTAGGCCTTTTTCCACTTTGATATTTTTGCCTCCAAAGGCAAAAAACCTCAAAAACTCCCAAAACTCCGCTTCTCCATTTAGCATAAAAACTTAACCCTTTTCGGGAATGTGGGTTTCAACATAACAATTTCTCCTTTTGCCCAAAGAGCCAAAAATTCACCAAGTCCCCCATTGACCCCTTCTTCCATTTTTTACATTTCTAGACATGTGTCGGCTTTGGATTGGAGCGGAGCCATTTTCATTTTTCACCTTTTAGACAACAAAGGCAAAAATCATAAAATTTTCCTTCGGCCCCTTCTTTCATTTTTGCCCTCCTGGACACGTGTCCTTTCCTAGATTTGTTGTGGAGCTTCGGGCCAAAATTGGATTTTGAAAATTTTGCAAAATGATTTTGAAAATTTTGCAAAATGAAATCAAAATTCCTAAGGAAATTCTGCCACCCACCAATCCCCTAGCCAATCAAAACATGCCACGTAGGCACTTCTTGCAAAAGGCGGAGCCATGGAACCAAATTTGCCATTTTGTCAAAAATTCAAAAATGATAAGTTAGAAACATTTTCCGCTGCTCCCCAGCTAATAGGGACCTGCCATGTTACCATTACCTTCCAATGATGAATTTGATGGGAAAATGACACCCGTATGACCGTCAAAACGTAAGAAAAATCAAAGGATGCCCTAGAATTCAAAATTTTCAACAAGGATGGAAATTTTTCTGATTTTAAATCAACTTGAGCATGATTTTCGAACATTTTTGACCTTGGGATTGGATTTTCAATTGCATACAATTAAGATTTGATCAATTTCAATTTTTTGCACAATTTGGCAAAGGGAAAACGACATATGGCCCGCAAATTTGGAAGAACTAGGGCACAAAAGGGAAAACTTGGAAAATTCCTTCAAATTAGGGCAAAACAATAAGTTTATGGGCATTTTTGAAGCATTCAACCGGAAGGGAGAAATTGCAGATCACCAATTTGAGAGATAAAATATTTCTGAGCAAAACTGGATGTGAAAAATTAGGGCACACTATGCAAGCTTAGAAATGGCACCAACAGAAGCTTGAGATCCACACCATCAAGAAGACAATCTAAAAATGTGTAACAAAAATGCTTCCTACAAATCAAAAGAGTCTTTGTCTAGACCACCTAACAACCATTCCAAGCCCAAAGGATCTCGCCAATGTGGTGATTCCAAAAGATGTCCCTTCTCATCCATCTAATCAACCCAAACCTCCTTCCAATCTCTCGCCTATTCAAAATTTTCAATACAAATATGAACAAAGGAGTTACACTCCCATCGGAGAGCCATATTCTTCTATATTGGACAAGTTGTTGAAGGCTAGAGCCATCACTCTTCCTCCCATCAAACCACATATTGGTTTTGACCCTTCTCACCCCACACCGACTTGGTATAAGGAGAATGATTTTTTAATTACCACTATGTGAGAGGCCATAGTGATGGAAATTGTAAAACTTTCAAAAAAATTATCCAAGGAATTTTAGATAATGATGATCTCATCCTTGACAATCCTAACATGCCTGCTAATTAAAACTTGGACATTTTTAGGAATTCATTTCCTTACCATTCCCCTTTGTCAAATCATGCTAGTGGGACATCTAAAGATGAAACCAACGTCCATGTGGTTGATCCAATATTCACTAGAACATCTGATCCTTCTATCGAGTGTCCTCCTCTAGCATCTATTGAGGAAATTATCCCACAGATTCACCTACTCATAATGGATCCCACCTTACCATTTCCTTTACCCACAAAATAACCCACCTCACCTATTCCTTTAGCCATAAAGGAACCCTCATTATCAGCTTCTCTACCCATAGAAGAGCCTACATCACTCACCTTTCCTTCTCCTCAACCCATAGAGGAGCTAACCTTTCCTACATCACCCACCTTACCTCCTCCTCTACCCATAGAGGAGTCAATATTATCTACCCATTCTATTTGTGATACCTCACCAAAGGACCTCACAAATCCCATTACTCTTCTTACCTCACTCTTACCTACCGAATATGAGGCCAAGACCTTCCCTGTCTCACAAACCTCAGAGCTCATCATGGGGATTAGCACTAGTGCATCATCCTCTTCATCTAAACTAGAACTAGTATCTCATTTGGTTGATCGCATGGAGTATGTCAATTAATTTACCCTCTCAGGGTGCCTATGAATCCTATTTTCCACCCAAATGTAGATGTTATCCTCAGATACCTCAACCATTTACCCCAATTTATTCAAAATGACTAAGACTATCAGCACTTGAGACCATGATTCTAGTCACTTCTTCATCACCACCCATTTCTTTCGTGCATTTGTTTGTACCAAAACCTAACACCACATTAAAGATCTTACTAGTGCCAAGTCTAGCACATCCCCTGTGAATCTAGACTTGTCAACTTCATCCCCACCCATCACAAAATATATTCTAGCACCTAAAAGCAAAACCCAATGTTGAGTAGAAAAAGTATGATACTTAGTAGAAGGCACATAGAAGGTTCATGCATGAGAAAAGGGTACATTCAAAGGCATGGGAGGATAGGGAAGGACACGCATGCAAAATACAAGGATAGATTTTGGACTTAGCCATTTTCACATGTACGGGCTATTTTTGGAGATATCATGTAGAGCACAGAAACCGATAAAGACTCGCATGACATGCATATGATATTTTGGAAGATCGATACTGCAAGTTATTTTCATGGGTTTAGACTAATAATAGAATTCTACTACTAGTTAACCGTAAGAGATCAAATTTTAGCACACTTGCATGTGTCTATTATTATAAAGGCACATGGCTATTTTCAACATGTGACCTATTTTGGGAGTTATGTAAGTAGTGAAGGACAAGTCCCCACCCTTATAAATATGAAGTGATCTATGTAGAATGAAAGGACTATGTAAGAAGTGGATATAGGTTATTGTGAAGTTATGCTACTAGATTTGATGCGTGCATGAGCTTATGGTATTAATTATTGTAAGAAGCTTATGTGTATTTATTGTGTTTAATATAATGGAGTGTATTGACTGATTCAAGGTGTTAAACATGATTACAACTAAATCTTTCATGGAAGAATTCATTTTGGCTATCACTTAAATTTATTACTCTTTATATTTAGATCTAGAATATGTTTTGTATAATGTTATAATAATTATGGATATGAATACATTAACTCTTCATCTTGCTAACATCTTACACAAGCAACTCTAAAGAGGGGTGTGGTACCTTAGCACACTTTGGGTGAGCACTTAGTCTAGGCTGAGTGATGTGCTAGCATGCCTAGGTTATTACTGGTAAATTCTAGGCTACATCATTGGTTCTATTTATGTGACCTCTTTTCAATTGTTTTCAGGATGGTTCATGATGGAGACATACCGCTAGACTCTCGCAAGTGTTGAGGAGTAGATACAAGATCTAGAAGAAGAATACACACATAATTTCAACACTCGGATTTGAGTTTAACGCATGTGCATGGGTGAAAAAAAAATTATATGACAGCTTTGTACAAGAGCTTCTTCACTATTTTCCCAATAGAAATATACAAGTGGTTGGTTTCTTATGCATATAAAAGGTATTAGAGGTATCGTGCACTTTTTTTGGATGAAAGAAGAATTTCAAGACCTCTATAATGTTTATCTCGATTTAGACACGCATTGTGGGATACTTGATTCGTGGTGTTCTAAATAGCTATATTATGATAAAGTTTTGTGAAAGATGGTAGAAATAGTGGTGGAAATGTAGAGAGAAGAAAGGTGGCTTAAGTATAATGAGTCGTGCGAGAGAGAGAGATAGAGAAGAAATAGGATGTTGCAGAATGAATGGCATTGAGGAGAGAGTTGTCTCGTGAAGGATTTAGAGATCGCTTAGAAGGCGTAGAGATGTAGTTTCAAGAACTCCCCATTTGGGATAGCATGAAAGGAACCCCCTCGGCCTCATGTGGAAGCATGCTAGTATAGACAACTTAGGCTGCTAGTGCGTATCTAAATCTACCTAGCGACCTTGCCCTTGCACTTGGTTTTCTAGTATCTAGTATGATAAACAGTCAACAAGCTAATTTAGGAAGTGGGAGAGAAGGAGTACGTCACATAGCAAGTACATAGATGGTAGGGAAAAAATATTCATTGTTGTTTGGAGGTACCTTTTCAGATGCATCATCCACATAAAATTCAAGCGCGCAAAATTTTGGACTCACTTCTTAGAGTGGTAATACTTCATAGATTGTAGGGGTTCAGTTCAGGATACTACTATTGAGACACAGGGAATTACATCTTCTCCGTCCTCTCTAACTACAGGTGGAGGATTGGGAGGTATAGGTGGTTCTAGTTCTGGTGGATCTAGTGGTTCTGGAGGTAGAGGAAACACAAGAGGTTCTGGATCAGGTGGGAAAGGTCCGCACCAACCCTAGAATATTTACATGGATATGTCTCTTCATCTTCTAGAATATAGGGGCATAGAAGATGTTGTTAAACATGTGGACATGTGGGAAATACTACGGCATGTAAAGGAATCATGACTTTTGATCACAGGGAAAGTCAATTTTCCACTATGTTAGAAGGACATGCACACAACCTGGTACATAAAGTTTAACCCGATCATACTTACGTATATTATACAACATTAAAAGTTGCTTTTGTTAAAGATTTTCACATCCCCGAGTTCGAGTAGAAGAGTATAAGCGTGCTCAAGGATATTAAGCAAGGTACTACCGAGAGCGCCAAGGAATATGATGCCCATTTCAAAACACTTTTATCTAATATTTCTTATGATATTCACACAAGCCAACATGCACAATGGTTCATTGGAGGTCTGATTACACCATTTAAAAGGGCGCTCTCACATAAAACATACACTCGATCCAAGTGAAGAATTTGAAGCATCTTTACGTGATGAGGCAAATGGAAGTATAGACACTAGGTCACCCATTCTTGGAAGCACAAATTGTAGCTATGGAAAAGAAGTTGGAGAAACTATCGATGAACTCAACACATGAGACACGCATAGGGATTTGGTGTATAGATTGTGAAGTGGAAGGGCACACCAAGGATAGTTGTCCCCACAAATTAGTACATTCATTACTACTGGACTGTGAGATATGTCATTTGAACCATGATGTTAGCCACTTCCCATTATTGCAACATGCAATAAGGAAGAATCTATCTTGCTACTAAAACATTTGTAGGTCCACGACTCATGATACAAAAGACTACTGGCTGATTTCTTAGATCTATAATGCTATAGATATTGGTGTGTGAAAGACAAGAATATCAGACAACTCTAAAGGTAAGAATGAGCATCAAGATTGGGATCACAATCAAGCGCTATGATCAGATTGAAGAGAGTTTTGTAGGATGTGGTAGAGGTTGAGGATAACATGGTGGATTCGGAGAACAAGGTGGTGGTGGTGGACGGGAGAGATTCCTCAAGGAACATGTTATACCCGTGGATCTCCCCGACCACTACAGTGCAAACGTCCTCGAAATATTACTTGTTTCTTATGTGGAAAGAATCATAGCTACAAGGAATTCTTGGACTTATATGAACATCTTAGTAAGAATCATAAACAAGAAAATAAATGCACATGGATGGTTATAATACAACGTGAGATGGAAAATCGCTGGATGCCCAAGTTGGAATAAGAATCCTAGGTATTGCCTATAAAGATCACTACCCACACTAAAGTAGTGCACACTAAAGAAGAATTATAACAGGCTTCCCTGCCATCATTAAGGAGAAGTTCCTACATGCACGGTACCTAGATCGTGTCCATCGAAGGAGGTGTATCACGAAACCATGGAGTTACTCGAAATATTTATGGTAAAATACATTATTTTAAGGAGAAATCATGGAAGATGGAGCAAAAGAAAGTAGCAGATTTGGTCCAATCTGATATTGATGACTTGAAGAAAGTGTGTAAAATGTTACACCAAGATAATATCATTCCATTATTAGGTAATTGGCTAAAGGGAAACACTACGCGCACAAGTATTAATATGGGACGAAAGATCCTACATGTAAATCTTCCCCCTCATAGCTTAGACTATGACAAGGAAATCACTCTAAATGTTGTTGTGGATGGATGGATTTTGAGTAATATATTGATTGATATAGGCATGGAAGTCAATGTTCTTACTTTAGATGCATGGGTACAAATGGGGAGGCCTCCATTGCAACCATCCTCAAATGTATTGTTCATGGTTAACCAAACTAAGGCCACTCCCATTAGAGTTTTAAAAGATGGATCCATCACTATACAGGAGCCAAGTTCACTGGGATTGAGAGTTTTTAGCACTTACAGAGGAAGATGGCTTCCCAACTCTACTTGCAAACCCTTAGTGTTATGCAAATAATGTTGATATTTGGTTCAACAAGAGTTATATAAGTTTTGAAAACAAGGAGGAAAGAGTTATTATCCCTTTAACAAATATAAAATATGTGCCCTATGTTGAGCCTTTGAGTGAGGAAGATCTGAATAGGATTTTTATATGTGCCATCTAAGACCCAGAAGTTCTCAAGCCATCTAAAGAAGGAATCCATCGCCAAAGGTAAGATGCACATTCTATCGTGATATTACAAGTTCTTCTTGTGATAATTGGGCTCATGGTACTTATGAGTTGGTAGGGTGAGAAGTAAGAAATACATTTACGTGGAACATCAAAGCTCATTATATCGTGATAATAAGCAATAACTCAATACCTTGATACATTGGAGAAGGAGACCCTACGGTATTTCTACTCGCCATTGAGGAACAGTGGATAGACTAGTTGGAGAGACAGAATATGCTAGCATATACCCTGCATGGGATAGCAACGTGTTGGTGGGTGGTTCATAAGGATAATCTTGTAGGATGGAATGAAATCAAGATTTCTCTTTTTACTTAGTTTTCCAGGAGTAATGCACCTACTCAAATATGCACTTATCATGGTAATCAACATGTTCATTACCATGTTCAGCAGTTTGGGAGGCTTTAGACAGAGGGGGTAGGAAGATTTACCACCTTCACTCTGGGTGCACAAATTTTATTCCACTTTACAAGGCTATGCACGTGCTTGGTATGTATATGTGGAACTCCATAGAGAGATTGGAAATTGGCAGGATTTGATTATAGGAATGATCTAGACATTTGACTATTTCTCTACTAAACCTCCAGTAGAAGAGGCATTAAGGGTTATAAAGCACTTAACTATGGGAGATAGTGCCAAGGTGGAGGAACTCATTCAGGATTTATTTGATGGAAACGATTCAGGAGATAGTTTTGTTGAAGAAATAGAGACAGATGCCACAATACTTAAGCATGCTTGCCTTGAGAAATAAAAATGAAATATGGTCTACTTAGTGGATGATGAAGAAGTAGAAAATATGGATTTGGATCATTTAACAGTAGGCAAGAGGTTTTGGATAGTGTAGATAAGACCATGCATGACTATCATGAACCTATGAAAACAAAGGAAGTGAATATTGGATCGGATGCTAAGCTTAAGGAAGCCATAATCAGGGGATTATTTTTCTAACTCAAGTGGTAAAAATCATTGAGTTTCTTCGGGATTATCAAGAATTATTTCCTAGGGGATACCATGAGCTAAAAGGCATGCATGAATCATTAGGATAAATGAAGGTAAATCTTAAGTAAGGTGCATGCTCATCAGAAGTGACCCCACAAGATGAACCGTAACTCGTGCATGAAAAGGTCAAAGAAGAAATTTTTAAAATATTGAAATATAGAACCATCAAGCCCTTAGACGAGTCAAAATGGGTTAACCTAATGGTGATCAAGATAAAGAAATATGGTCGATTAGGATATGTTTGGACTACGGGGAGTTGAATACTACATGTGTGATTGATCCCTTTCATACACCATTCACTCGAGGAGATATTAGAAGGTGTCACAGGCGCAAGATCTATTCCTTTACAAATGGATTCACCGGGTATCATTAGGTTAGGATTGCAGAGAGGATCAGAAAATACTACTTTTACTACTCGAATGGGGAATTTTTTCCTATACTGTGATTCCTTTGGTCTAAAAAATGTGTCTATTGTATTTTCACCCATAGTTGTCCAAGCGTTCAAAAAATTTATTCACAACTTCTCAGTAGGTTTATTTAGATGATCGGATGGTGTATAGACTTGTTAAGGATCATTGTGACAATTTGCGCTAATGTTTGAAAGGTATTGCCAATTAAGCATCTCTTTAACATCAAGAAATGTATATTTTCTATACAATTTGGCACACTTTTAGGGCACATCATCTCGCAAGAAAGGTTTTTTGGTTGATCCAACTAAGGTCAGTAATCATTATCGGCCCGGAAGAGCCTACTACCAAAGTGAGGTGCATGGATTCTTAGGTCACACTGGGTATTATAGAAAATTTATAAAAGGGTATGCTAAGGTTATTGCACTATTAGAAGAGTTAATAAAAGGAAAAGGGACTTTCTACTAGGGATAATCGCAGAAATGTGCATTCAAGACATTAAAGGAGAAACTTACTACAATGCCTATTCTATGTTTTCCCTCATGGGACAAACCGTTTCCCGTACATGTGGATGCCTATAGCACGACCATTGGTGCGGTGTTGGCTCAGCCTAGAGAAGGTATTATAGATCCTCCTATCTATTTTGTTAGTAGTAAGTTGACTCTCAGTAAAGAATAGTTATACAACTCAGAGCCCAAGCTTTTTTCAATGATTTATGTGCTTCATAAATTCAGATAATGCCCGCTAGAAACACCATTTATATTCTATATTGAGCACATGGCATTGAAATATTTGGTAAACAAATCCATTTTATAGGGGATCATATGCCAATGGGTACTCTTATTCCAATAATTTAATTTCAAAATTGTGGTAAAACAAGGGGAAACAAATTCTAGATCGGACCATCTATCGAGAATATAGTCAAGAGAAGATGCGTAGGAATTTGAAGATACCATACCCGATGCATATCTATATAGATTACAATGCATACCATCAAAATTAGAGGACATTTTTGTCTTTCTACGTACTTGTATGGAGCTAGAAGGAATGAAATACTTAGAGAAGAAACAACTTTCCATACATGTGGAACCGTTTATGTTGATTAGCGGTGACTGCATGCAAGTTAGGACAAGATGAAGTATTACGCCGATGTGTATTGGAACATGATCTCACAGATATCATGGAGGAATATCATGGTGGTATTACAGTGGGGCACTATGTAGGTGACGCCACTATGTGTAAAATTCTACTTGCTAGATTGTGGTGAGAGATCCTATATAAATATTATAAGGCATATTGCAAAGATTATGATCACTCGTCGCTTCTTGGAAAACTAGGACAAAGAGATGAAATTCCTTTAAGACCTATTCCTAGTGCATAACCATTTGAGAAATGGGATATATATTTTGTGGGTCCTATTTCACCAAATTCATGTATAGGACTCGGATTGTGCTATATCATCACTTGCACAAATTATCTCGACAAGGTGGGAAGAAGTAGCGCCTACAAAGGATTTTACAAAAGAGCTACAATAGCTGTGTTTCTATGGGAAATCGTTATTTAAATCTATGGATGCCCATTGATTTTGACAAGTGATAAGGGCACACATTTTTGAATGAGACAATAAAAATTCTATTGATGAGTTCATGGTTCCACACTAAAAGACTACACCATATAATCCTTAAGCAAATGGGAGTGATGAGGCCTTCAAAAATATTGAGCTTACATTGACAAAAAAATGTGATGTTGGAAGGATTGGGATGATAAATTTTTTGCAAGTGATTTGGACATATAGAATAACATACAAGTGGTTGAACAAGGCCACACCCTTTCAATTGGTGTTTGGCATTGAAGTAGTTCTTCCTATGGAATTCATGTTACCTTCTTTGTGTATTACATGTACTCGTGGTCTAGCTAATGAGAAAGCATTAGAAGAAAAAAATTTAATAGTTGATCAAATTGGATGAGTGACGAGAAATAATACTGCTGGAGTCAAGAAAGAAAAATCTAGGAAGAAAGCATGGCATGATAGGCACATCAAGGAAAAAATATTAAGATAGGACAGATGGTGCTTCTTTATGATTCTAAATTTTTGCGCCATCTAGAACACTCAAAGTACATTGTTTAGGACCATATGTTATCACTTACATACTTGAAACGAAAGATTTTTAGTTAGAAATTCTTGATGGAATATGATTACCTAGTTACTTCAATGGGAGTAGGATGAAGCCCTACTATAAATAAGTCTTCTTGGTGTTTGTAATAAGGAAGTGTTTCCATTTAGATTAGGATTTAAATTATGTATTCCCTTGATGTATTTCCTTGTTTGTCATTATGCTTTGTCAATTTATTTGGTGTTTTGTGAAATAAGCCCTAAGCCCATTTGTGTGCTAGAAGCTATAACCATTTGTAGTATTTTTATGTGTAGAGGACTACGCATATCATTTTTGTGGGGTGGTTATTGAAAAATAGGTACACATAAAGCAACATACTACTACAGGTGTTATTCAAGTTTGAGAGTTAGTGGATAGAAGATTGCTTCTAAATAAGGACAATATATGGACATAAACGAAGAAACAATATAACGCGAGGTAAGAAATGACCATGGAGACTACCGGAGAAAGAACAATGGTGAGGTACTTAGGCACATGGGCACATGCCGACTAAAATTTTGTAGCCGAAGGTGGGAAAGCATGCTAAAATTTTATAGCTAAGGCACAAAGATGTACAGTGCGGAAATTGTGAAAATGGTCAATTAATGCAAGGATTATTGGTAGGTGAAGGAGTAATAAATGTACTAATGTTTTGAAAATATATATAAGGATGGGATGCAAGTTCATTTTTATCATTGTAATCATAAATATTTGAACGAGCTAAGTGAAAAATGAGTTGAGCGAATCATGTTGAGGTGCGGAGAGTGTGAAACCAAATTTGGAGAGCAGATTTGTTCGGGAGAAGCTTACGTCCCCATTAGTGAAGGGTTTGAGTGAAGTAGAGCATTTCAAAAGAGATAGGGCACATAATTTCAACTAGGGCATGCAGATTTGAGCTAGGGTTTGGAATTTCTTGTTACAGAAGATAGAAGGAAAGAATTTGCACACTATAGAGGATAGAAAGTTGTGATTTATGATGGCACCAAAGAAAGCACCTATCGTAGGAGCTAAGGGAAATTAGAAAGTGGAAGTAGATGTTGAAATTGATCTTGAAAGTAATTTCTCAGAGATGAAATACCCATAAGGCGTGATAGTTGGACAAGAATGGGATTCTCATGTCCGTAAGTGCAAGATAAGTGATTACAACCACCGCACATTGGATAATAAAAAGGAATTGACGCATTGTTGAGTACAAAGACAAAAAGTGCACAAAGAGGACATGCCAAAGGTAAGATGACGTTGGAGAGAAGTTGTTAAAGAATATTAGAGTCTATTAGCTATATGAGATCCCATATTTCAGAAAATATGAACCTTTGTACCAGTGGTTGATGAGCAGAGTACATGAAGAATTTTTCTATTTCACCGAATGAAGGGTAAGGATTACACCAGCATTGATTTCAACAATAATAGGATTAAAGGGCACAAGAGTGGATCTGGATAGTGACTTAATAGATAAAGCAAAAATCCTGGAGACACGGAAGGAGTTAGGGTATACC
The DNA here is from genome assembly GCA_018340775.1 of Taxus wallichiana var. yunnanensis. Lineage (NCBI taxonomy): Eukaryota > Viridiplantae > Streptophyta > Pinopsida > Cupressales > Taxaceae > Taxus > Taxus wallichiana. The sequence continues at coordinate 669,291,000 of CM031244.1, read as the reverse complement.
AAGGGTCCACGTGGAATGGATATCAAAAATTAAAGAAGTACCCAGTGGTACAAGCAGCTGCACATCTAGTGACCAAATTGAATGATCAAGAGAGATGGTCATAGGTGAATACAATGTGGCTACACATTGCAAGGAGAATGTCACAGGGAATAATTTATAACAAATTAGGTTTTATTGTAGAGATTATCATCAATGAAGTGCGCATGAGTGAGAGAATCAATTTTAGTGCTATCTTATTGTCCCTTGAATTTATGGAGATTGAGTGCCCGATGGGCCAAAGAACAAGATCTAGGAGTATACGATGCAAAAAGTTCCTTGCATAAATATTTGACAAGCACTTGTGTGAAGGGTCAATGAGTGGGCCATTCAAGTAGAGGGTGAAGATGTGGTATGACCGGCTCAGTGTGGCATTTTAAGAGGAGTGGCGCATCCATAAGGTGTTACCTTTGGTTATGGGAAAAGTAGTCCAATTCACGGTATACCAACACTTCTTTATCACATGATTTGTGAAGAAGGATGGGACTTGAGCCCCTAGTGCAAACTACCATATACCTTCACAAAGATGCTACTTCCAGCATCATTAAATCACTTTAATGATGTGTGTCACCTAATTTTGTTGTAGAAAAGGTAGATTGTGACTACCACATAGTGAGGAAGATGTATGTATATCCGTGTCGATTCTTATATTGATAGGATAATTTCATATATGATAAGCATGAATCATGTGAGTTTGGTGATTGGAGATAGTGGAGCTGCGCTTATATACCTTAAGCTTAAACCTAAGTTGGAGGGTAACAAGTATGTAGAGAATGAGTTTGCTCCCAAGGCCACCTAAGGGGAAGCATATAGTGGATAATGTACCATCTCCAAAGTGCACCAAACCTATAGAGGTAAATGATGAGGAGGAAGAACATGAGGAAAGTGGTGGCTTGGATCATAGGGGATGGAGGAAACCCATGGATAGGGTATAAGTTGAGCGCAAAGTACTCCACCCCAGGAACAAGAAGAAGGAGATGAAGAATTGGAAGTAGGAGCAAACCCTAAGAACACCGCTTTAAGAGGGTGTTCAGATGAACAAGAACTCAAGGTGCTACTCCACAATCAGTACAAAGATCACCATGACTCTCTCCACAGAAGGAGACAACTGAGAAGAGAAGGAGAAAATTGAAGTTGAATGAGGAGGCAGAGGAGTCTGAAGAGAGCATGCCTAGATCTCCTATACAACTAGAGGATGTGGAAGAGACCAAGGATGAAGAAAAATAAGTAAAGAAGCCAGGAGAAATAGAGAAAGATACTACTCAAGAAATAGAGGATCCAAATCCAAACCTTTCCTATCAAGTTAATAAGGGGCCAAGATCAAGGAAGGAAAGTGAAAAGTGTGCTTCACCATTCATGGGCTATGAAGAACACACAAGTAAAATTATCTATGTGTGATTCCAAAATACAATGGGTCCTCAAGGACTTGTATGGGTGGGAGTTGATGGACCCTGACATGGTAACCACACACATGAGGAAACAATTTTCATGGTCCATGCAAAATCACATGGATAAGCCTGATTATGATGTGTGTGAAGAGTCATGTGTGTCAAAGAGAATGAGAAAGACACCACAAAATAGTCACATAACTATCAATACAACTATTATGACTGATCAACATGTGAGTAATGCCTTAGTGAAGGTATTTATAGAGGTGGTGCATAGGAATGTAGATAAAGTTTCCACTATCAAAGCGCTAAGAGAAGAAATCAAAGCCAAAGATGCAGAGATTGCACATCTAAAAGGAGAGAAGGACCTAGAGCAAAAGAAGAATGGGGTTCTCATCAACATGGCAGAGGAGATCGGAGATCATGTCCTACAAGCAAGACTGCACTTGGAGCCCAAGGTACCCAAAAATTTCCTTTAGCTATGCACTATGTGCATACCCTAGTTGATTTGGTGCTTGAGGATGGACCAATTTAGATGCTAGAGCCAAAGGATCCTAAGAAGGAAGTAGAGAGAGCAAGGGATTTAGTGGTAAGGAAGATTTCATCCTACGAGGCATTACTTCAAACCTTACAAGAGGAGATGAAGAAATTAGACCATGAATTGAACATATGTGCAGCTCTAGAGGTAGTAATAAGGATCATGAACTTAGTAGAAGACAATGAAGTCCTGAAGGAAATGAAAGATGAGACATTGGGGCGTACGAGAGATTGGCGCTAAGAAGTAGAAGTGTGAGGCCCTTGGAGAAACCCAAGTCCCCACAAGGATAGGTTGGATGAAATTGGGAAAATTATAGGCTAGAAGATGGATGTTCTTGAAGGAAGGGTGACTGCATTGTCTAGCATTGTTATCTTCTAGCAGAATGAAAAGGAAGACATATTTTGTAAAGGGAATTATAATCTATTATCAAATATTCTAGAAAAGGTAGAAGCTGCGCTAAGTGATTGGCAAGCCTTAGATGTAGAAATCAAAAAGGAATATCCAGAGTTGATTATTCCAAATAAATAAAGGACATTTCAGAGTGAAGGTCATTCTTTGTACATAAATTCTTTACTTTCCATTCATTCCATTCCTTATTCTTTATTATTTAAAAGTATTAGGAGGCAACCATTACCACGGTGGTAATGTAGTTTTGTGTGGGGTAATGTTGAGCAGAAATGTTGATACTTAGTAGAAGCGTAAAGAAGTTTCACACGTGAGAACATGTCACATCTAAAGGCTTGGAAGGATAGGGAAGGACAAGTGCGTGAAAGAAAATAAATTTTTTTGGGACTTGTCCATTTTCACATGTACGGGCTATTTTTGGAGATAGCGTGTAGAGAACACAAACCAGATAAAGACTTACACACGACACGCATAGGATATTTTGGAAGAGCAACTACCAATCACTTTGCATTGGTTTGGGTGAATAATAGAATGCTATTTCTAGTTAACAAGAAGAGATCTATTGTTAGCACACTTGCATGTGTCTATTATTGTAAAGGCGCATGGCTATTTTTAACATGTGACCTATTTTGGGAATTATGTAAGCGGTGAAGGGAAATTCCCCACCCTTATAAATATGAAGTGATCTACATTGAATCAAAGGACTATGTAAGAAGTGGATATAGGTTATTATGAAGTTATGCCGCGTATCCGATGCATGCATGAGCTTATGGTGTTACTTATTGTAAGAAGCTTATGTGTATTTATTGTGTTTAATATAATGGAGTGTATTGACTGATTCAAGGTGTTAAACATGATTACAACTAAATATTGCATGGAAGAATTCATTGTGGCTATTACTTAAATCTATTACTCTTTAGATTTAGATATGGAATATGCTCTATAGAATGTTATACTAATTATGGATCTGAATACATTAACTCTTCATCTTGCTAACATCCTACACAAACAACCCTAAAGAGGGGCCTGGTACCTTTGCGTGCTTCAAGTGAGTGCTCAATCTAGGTTGAGTGATGGGCCAATGTGCCCGGGTTATTATTGGTAAATTCTAGGTTGCATCACCCAACCTTTTAGGACTCACACCCCAAAGATTCTCAATTCCTTCTCACTCACCTTCTCCTCTATCGTCAATTTTATGAAAATATAAAGTGGGATGACCTATACCCTCACCTTGACCTCCCATTCTAGCCATACTTGATTCATTACCTTTACCCTCACTCTTGCCAACACCCCCAATTTCACCTTTTCTTACTCAAATATCTATAGCTTCTAATTCTCCTTCATCTTACCACATTGTTCTCCGCCCTTCCCTAAGAATGTGCAGCCTAAACCCAACCCTTCACTACCTACCAAAAAGGTAGTTACACCAACGTGAACTATTGCCTTGACCTCCTCACAAAGCTCACCTAACCCTTTACCCAAGACAATTTTGACCTCTCATTGTGATCCTTTGGTGGGATCTTACTCTAACAACCTTTCTTGATAGTTAGAGACATATATTATATCTCTTCCACCTATCAATCCTTACAACCCTCTCAAACCTAAACGAATCGGGTTTGATTACATAAATATTTGTGCTTAAAATTGGTCACCAAGGCATGATGTTGAGAGTTGTAAGGATCTTCAAAACATTCTCCTTTATATTTGCGATTTTAGTGATCTCTTCCAAAAAGATGATTTTTTTTTTGAGGAGGGTTCCATTATTTTATCTCTTATACCTTCTTTTCATCTTCTTATCTTTTAAATTAACATGGTGTGTGTAAAGAACTCAGTCACACAATAAAAATATAAAGGAAAGGAAATTTTTGCAAACCATTCGAGTTCACCTTCATCTACCATTTCACCTACACCTCCCCCCAAGATAACCATCCTTAGAACAGATCCCCCTACTTCTTCTGGGGTTACCCATCATTCAATGATTAAAAAAATTCACCAATCCCCATTAAATATGTATTTATTCGACTTGATTTAGACCTCTGATTATCATTGTCAAGCCCTTATTGAGGTCCTATAATCCATCGAGGTACCACCCAATGAAAATTCACCTATCACCACCCTCATTTCTCCTCATCAGATTGCTTCCATTAATTTCTCCAAATAAAATATTTCCCCTTTACAACCTGATGATCTAGATCCCACTCTTTTCATCTTTGCTTACATCAATAATATTCATATTATATGCATCATGTTTGATGGGGGTGCTAGCATCAACATCATCTCCTCTCATGCCTACAAAAAAAAGGCATACCCATTAATTACATGTCTAAACCTCATTATGCTTTGATTCTTTAACGATTCCTTGACCATTACCCTTGGCACCATTTTTATCCACGTTCACATGGGTCCCCAAACCATTCTCAAACTCTTCTACATTCTCGAAGGATATTTCTAATATAACATGTCATGCTAAGAGATCATCGGATTCTCGCAATGGCTCATGTACCTTCTACCCTTCACCGTTGCCTCAAATTTAAATATGAAGGGGAAACTTACACCATTCGCGAAGATACCTCCCCTTCAAAACCTATAACATGCTTTACTGCAAAAATTATGTCTTAATCTAAATTAAGGTAGCTACCACATCAACCACATCTACAACATATACCACATATACCACTTCTACTACTTCAACTTCTTCATCTAGTCCACCTACCGATTCTCCTCTTTTTGCCTTTTACTAATGCCCCATCTTCTAAGGATTAAGATAGTTCACCGATACCTACTTCACCCACGTACTCAACCATTGACACCTTAGTAGGAATTTTCCAACATCTTTCACTTGGATAATACCGCCTCGTTAGGATTAATGCATTCCTTACTCCTCGGGAGTATGGGAAACTTCATTAACACCTACGTTACAACCATCGTATAGGAGAGGTCATACCATATGGTCCTCCCCACCTTCATACCAACCTAACCTATGGGGGGCTCGACATGGCCTCTTATTCTATTGAACCTCCCTTCTAAACCAAACCCTTTTCATCTGAATTCTCCTACCTCACCAAATGCAGCTTTGCACTCACTTTTATTCACCTGTTGTGCCTAGAAAGGATTCAAATTTGGTTGTTATGAACAAGGTCATCACACTGTCATACTATGCACCACTAAGAAACACAAAGACTATTGTGGTCTTGGTTTTCCTTTGCATCCTCCTCCTAAGAAGGCTCACATCACCCTCATTGAAGATGAAAATCCTTCCTCACCTTCTTCAACCTGCGCACCACCTTCTCCTACGATTCTATGGATCCCAAATCCATTATTTCTAACTTTGTTTTTGTGAATACCATCTCCGTGGGACCTCCGACCTATCAACGTGATCAAAAGCCTCCTTTTCCTTTCCTCTTCTTTATCTTGACATGTTGGATGATGACACACCTTCTATAAACATCGTTCAATTTTAGGATGATGATTTTATCCCGACCTATCTAGGTGTGTAGGATTCTTATATTCAAATTTTATCACCCTCGACACAAAAACTTGTTGAATGAATATAACATAGAAATCAACTTTCACACTCGAGAAGACCCACAAATTCTAAAGATAGGTTCATATTTAGTGTGCACCGAACAAGAATCTTTCACTTCTTTCCTTCGTGATCATAGAAAAGAATTTTCTTCTTCTTACAACAATATGCTAGGTATTGACCTAATATCATGCTTCACAATATCATAACTATCCCTAATTCCAAACCAAAGAAATAAAATCACGTGTAAAATACATCCATGCATTTATTTTCTTGTGAAAGAATAAGTTTAATGCCTTCTCTTTGTTTCCTTCATACTACTTATTGACTATCCACAATGGATCTCGAACATTTTCCTATCATGAAAGTGATTGGGGACTTTGTATCTCAGACTTGAGTTTAACAATATTAACCTCTCATGTCCTAAAGATGAATTTCCTCTACCAAGCATTGACCAACTAGTTGATCTTACATCTAGCCATGAGATGTTATCTCTTATGGATGGATTTTCGGCTATAATAAGATATTAGTCACTCTGGAAGATCAACACAAAACCACCTTCATAACCCCTTGGGGACCTTTTGCTATCGCGTCATGCCCTTTGGCTTGAAAAATACTGGTGCTACCTATCAACACGCTATGACTTACATCTTCCATGACATCATGCATGACATTTTGGAAGACTATGTTGATGATCTTCTTAGTAAGTCCAAGCATTGCGCCAAAAATTTGGCTATTCTTAAAATTATCTTTGACCTACCTTATCCAATATTTTGTTCACCTTCAACCAAAGAAGTGCATTTTTACAGTTCTCTTGGGTAAGCTTCTTGGTTTCATCATCTCTTTGTAAGGTATCAAAGTTGATCCCACTAAGATTAAGGTAATTCTTAACATGCCTCCACCATTACCCTTCGGTAGCATCAAATCTTGAAAGGAAAATTACAATCCATCCAATGCTTCATTTCTCAACTTTCAGACTGATGCTAACCATTTCATCATCTCCTTAAAAAGGATGTTTCTTTCCATTGGAATGATGAGTGTCACAAAGCCTTTGAAGCATTGAAGAACTACCTTCTTTAGCCACCTGTGCTCATTCCTTCTAAAGAGGATGAATATTTTTACCTTTACATTTACTCACTACATCGACCATTCCTTGGGTGGCATGCTCACTCATCATGATGAGCAACATAGGGAACAAGCGGTTTGTTACATAAGATGTACTCTTCTAGACTACGAAACTAGATACACTCATGTTGAAAAGCTTTTCTTATCCCTAGTCTTCGTGGCCACCAAAATTTTCCACTACCTTATTAATCACAAAATATTTTTCGTTACCAACATTGAACCTCTTCATTACATATATGCCAAGTCTTATCAAAATCAATGCACCGCACATTGGTTCATGTTTCGTGCGAGACACTGAGTTGGAATTCATTCATCCAAATTTTGTCAAAGGACAAACCATTGTGAATCAACTCATGAAGCTCCTCTTCCTAGAAATCAATCCTCAAATTTTGATTTTCTTAACTAATATATCGCCACCCTCTCCCTTGATGACATTGTTTATCAAATGAAATTATTCTTTAATGGATCCAAATGTCACCGTGAGAGAGGCAGGGTCATCCTCATTCATCTTAATGGTATCCCATGTCACTATCCTTTAAAATAGACTTGAACTACACTAATAACATATTCGATTATGAAGCACTTATATTAGGTTCTCAAATTGCCATTGCCTTACATATTAAATCCATTAACATCTTTGGTGAATCTCAACTAGTTGTCAATGGTCCATACCAAAGATATCGTAATGATGAGCTAAAATTATACACATCATGTCCACCTAATTTTGACCATGTTTGATCATTACCTCATTCAATCCACTTCGCAATCCACTAAAAAAATCATGGATACCATGGAATGTCTTACTTCTCAAATACCTACCTTACCTTGGACTCAAAAATATTCATTGCAATACAACGGTTGCAATAATCTTCTTATATCATTCCTAGCATTAATAGAACATTTTTCCAATATGAAATCTTTGATACCCAGTGTGATTCTCCACCATTAGTTGAACTCTTTTCCTAGTGTGTGATGTATGCTTGAATTCCTCTCTACATGTCTTCCATATCTTTTAGTTATCTAAAGGGTGCCAATGGAGGATCCCCTTCAGAAAGAAAGGTTTCTCATCCACTATTTTCTAGATCTTAATTGAGTGTGACTAATCAAACTCCATGACAGGGCAGAATGTTATCTTTGACATGGAATTTAAACATGTTTTCCATAATTTTGTTGATAATTAGACAAATTTACCATCTATTTCTTCATGCGTGTGACCCATTGGAAGAAAAATCACATACAACTGTGTTGAAAACCCTTCTAGCTGTTAGCATGGATGTAAATGCAAACAATGTTCAATTTTTGTTGTCACTTGCACCATTATTTCATTACAAGTATAGAATTGGTGGTTCTTTCCTAAATGAACTTGAACATCTTCTTACAATATTATTTGTATGAGAACCTTCATTTTTTTCACTTGTATTCCTTGCACTTTTCATATGCATCATTTTGCAATAGTGCATCATGTAATGGGTTTTTGACATCCCATTACTATATAACAAATCACCATACTAATCTGTAACTAGTTCTTCTAGCTTCCGAATACATAGTGCCAATAATGTTATTATTAAGTTTTCTCCTCACTCAATAAAAGGAGACCAAATTTCCCGAAATCCCCATTTTGTGCCCATGTGTCAAAGCATACTAGTCAATGTGACGGAAATTAAAAGAATTTCTTATTGATTTTGCTTTTTTGGTCGTCCTTGGTATTCCAGCTTTTCATCTTGTCCATTTTTTCATCCACAATGCTCAAATATCTATTAGGATTTTGTTGTGATTACACTCTATGTGAATAGTAAGTTTCATGACAACTTTTAATGTAATCATTGTGCCATTTTTGGCATTGATTTATTTGTGCCATTGTTTAGGAGATGAGGTCACTTTGCACATTTGTTCTTAATCTCTTTGCACTCATCACATTTGTTGAAGAAGTTGTTCTTGGTGATTAAAACATGGGATAAATGTTCTTTCCATTTTTATTTTAGATTTGACTATGACATTGGAGGAAGGTTCAATAGTGAAAGGCCCTCGTTACACTTTTGTAGTATGTAAGAAAAAGTACAACATGTAGGAAACAATCTTATTATTTATTTACTACCATCTTGTCCCCTTTGAATGAGACATGTGTGAGGATATATCATAATTCTTCTCCACCATTTTGTATATCAATGCAATAGTTGTGAAAGTGTTGTTATCCATATTTTCCTCTGGCAAAATATTGAATCAGCCATAATCCCACACGAAAGAACACCGAGAAATCACATTTGGATCCTACAATAGGTTGTGGGAGACTCTACAATGGATGTGGTGGGGCCTGTGAAAGATCAAATGACCATGCATAGAAGAATTCAAAAACAACTATGTCAGTGAATTAGTGCCTTAAATCCATTCTACATATTACGGGAAGGCTTGGAAATGGAATTACGGGGTTGGGGCAAGTAGAGATAGTGTTAAAGAGGCCAGAGAATCAAAGAGAAAGAAAAGGAAAAGGTTCAAAGTATTTGGGATCTGAAGCTTGAGTTTAGAATGAGTCCAAAATTGACTAAGTATGGAGGAGACAACGGATCTTTGCCAAGTATCAAGCGGCGCATCTCAAAGTTGAATCCAAAAGTGGAGTCTCAAATGTAGGTGTAGCTTGCCACATAGTCCAAGGCCCCAAAAGGTAAGAGGAGGTCTCGAGAAAAGTCCAAAGACCTTGAGAGGCTTCCAAGTGTAAACTTGAGGCTTCTTCAAAGGAAAATATTGATCTAGCTTTTAAGTGAGCACGAAGCCTCCACCCGTCTAGTCTCAAAAGGGGACAAAGTTGGATTAAATATTCAATGCATTGTGATAGTCTAACAGAGTGCCAAGTGTCCAAACGATGCCGGTTCAAGAGAAAAATTGAAAGGATGTTTCTAAGCAAGCTCCAAGCCGCCACCTATCCCGAGGTTAGATATATGACCTGCCCGAACAAAGGACTTAGGTAAAAAATAAGGAAATTGAGCGGCAGTCACAGAGGAAACCACATGTTAGCCCCATGCCATTTAAAATAAAAATATAGGCCACCCTCGGACATGTGCCAACCCTCCACGTGTCCCATTTTAAAAATGAGGCTCGTTTTGGGCCGGTTTTCCCACCTTTTTGTACGAGACCCGATACAAATTTCAAAGGGGCATATATTTCGACTCATGCCTCAAAATCTAGCAAATGGGACCATTGGAAGGATCTTGGCCTCATCTACACCATCATGATCTGAAACTTTAAGTTTGTGGAGGTTGGGTGGGAGGAAATGGTGAAATGTCATCGGGACATTAATGCAAGATCTATTTTTCCTCAACAACCAGATCATATTCGATCTAATCTCATTGTCATTTCATCCTCCTTGAGGCACTTTGAATAAGAAATTGATGCGGTCAAGACAAATTTGGGGGTAGATTTTGTAGCGGGAATTAATTGTAGTGGTTGAACTTTGAAATATTTTCCTTCTCTCTTTCTCCCCTCTATGTTGAATCTATGAAAGCAGGGTCAAGACTCATTGTAAAGGGTTAGAAATTCTTCTATTTTTGTAGGCTCCCCTATCTTTCTAGAAAAGGGTTTCATGGAGTTCACACCTTCTATTTAAATTGTAACACATTTTTACTTAAGCTATTTATAATGCATTGTATCAATCTGCAAAGAAATAATACATGTTTTTGATTGATTTTAGATCCTTTCTTGTCTCTATTTCTCTCATCTGGTCTTCCATTAGAAATTTGGTTATGTGTGCTTGATTATTATATGCATTTTGTTGGTTTGTTTCTATCAATAAAACTAATGTTCATCATTCCTTTGGTGCATCACCTTGTACCTTAGTTCTTGATTTATTGTATCCCTTTTATCCTGTCTCCTTGGTAAAACTTAGATTAGGCTTAGGAATAGGTCTTTTGCAAGTTTTCACGCATACACCTAAATAAAGGAATAAGAACTAGCCTTAATCTAGAGATTTTCCCATTTTCAAAGTCCCACAATTATGGGGAAAACTCAATGTTATGTGAATCACATCAAATGGAAGGTTTTAAACACCAAATCGAGAGGTCATTTGGGGTGTTGTGATTTTGCACTAATAGTTTTGTCACCCCCGGTGGGAAAAAAGAAGTCTCCATATTTATTATAATAAGATTGATGTGCACTTGTTGTGAGTCTAGCTTTTAAGAAGCTTTTAAGAAGCGCACATCCGAGCGACTCCAAAAGGAACAAAATTCACTAGTTTCAAGCACTCCAAGTTTTCCATGTTCATGAGAAGGATATAAACAAGGTCAAGAACTAGAAAAGACGGACAACTTGTACACCTAAACTTATCTCCGAGATAGAAGGAGAAGAGGAAGAAGAGCCAAAAGGTCTCTATCACCACCAAACAGAGCCCTATCAACACCTCCTCCTAGTAGGTCATTCTTTCAATCAAGAAGGGTTCTCAAGCCAATCAGGATGGCACAACCAAATCCTTATGTCAATTTCACTACTTGATAGCCCACTAGCTCTGAATGCACAAAATCCATCCGATGCAAAGTATTAAAGAGCATCCCATATTTCACTAGAGAAAACTAGACATCTCCTAGTGACCACGTTCAAGACATTGCAAATGTTTGTACAATCCATGAGATCACTGAGATGGACATTGCACTCAAGTTTCTAGCCTCTTCACTCAAGGGTAAAGCTTCATAATGGTTCAGGAGCCTATCGAAGGCTCTATTCAAACTTGGGACCATCTGTGTAGAGCTCTTTGAAAAATTTAGAGAAAAGGAGATAACCTATCCTTATTTGAGTAACTTACAATAATCAAGAGAGCTCGAATGAGCAGGTTGACAAATTTCAACCTCAGATTTCAATGGACCTAGGATAGGATTCCAATGGCGATGTAAAGACCACGGAAGAAGGTGCCTTCTTATACTTTCTTAGAGCTTTAAATTATGATATTGCTTTAATGATTCAGTCAATGGGAGGCACAACCTTACCTGCATGACTTTATAGCCTTTCCATAGGAGGCTGAGAATTGTTGAATTCAGTGTGGCAAAATTTCTCCTGAGCCATCCATGCCTCTATACCTGGATGAGGAAACCCAGTACTAGCTAAACACCCACATTAGCTCCTATACCCACTCCAGGAAGTCAAAGTTTAGTTGAAGCCTCCACATCTTCATCTAACACCTCAAAGGAGCTTTAGGAAGCTATGAAATAACTTCAAAACCTAGGGAATGAGTTAGTAACCACCAAAAGACAACAAGCTCAAAGTTGTAGAGGCCATATCACCCTCGGGCTCATGTCATGCTAGACCCCAGTATCAATAAAATAGACTACCAACTCGGGATGAAAATTAGATTCAACACTAAGGAAAACATCAAGTTACTATACCTTTGGTCATATGATCCAAACACAACTTCAACATCAAGGGAATTCGTTCCAAAGCACAAAATAACATGACACAAGAATATGATTGGTTTTCCCATACGAATCACTCACATAATCAATCAATGTACTTCATTGGTGCGCTAAATCGAGGCTTTGATGGTGCAAACCATTGGTGCATCACAAGAACCTAGATAAGAAGAAAATCAGCAGCAATGAGCTTAGTAAGAGGGACCTCTAAGTGAAATTATGCTTTTCATTGCTAAGTGAAGACTTACGTGGAATGAATCAAGCTCCTTCTCAAAGTATAGCTGCAATAAAAGGTCCAAGAAGATAAATATTGGAGAAGGACATTCACCAAAATCAGGTAATCCTTAATCCTCTATTGTTCCACAAGGTATTGACATATAAAATATAACTCCCAATATGCGAGAGCCAATCCAAGCCACCTTCCAAATCCACTCGAGGCACGGTTGAATAGCGACCCATGTGAAAGAGAAAAATGTGCTAGGAAGGGAAAGAGGAAGGATAGCTCATTTAATATCATTGAGAAAATGAAGAAGGCAAGTGTGAACATTTCACTATGGGATTCACTTGGCCATTCCATGACAAAGGGATTTGTTGTAGAGCATGACCGGTTGGTCAAGCTCAAATTAACCCCTAACCAACAAGAAAGTTCTTACCAATATAGCTCAACAGGGGGAGACCATCAAGAGCATGAGGTAAGAAATTGATACCTCCTCCATTCTATGTTTCATTCATCATTGGGGATAAATTGGTGCGTAATTGCATGATTGATTTGAGGGCAAGTAGTTACGTAATGCCCAAACAAATAGTTGATCAAGCTCGGGTCTCTAGTATGAAGTCATCTGTAGAGAGCGGTAGTACAATTAGATGGGATAAGCGGTGACAAATGTTGGAGTCATCAAGGATCTGATCCTCACTCTGCATGCCTTCCCTAAAGTGATTGTATTTCAAAACATATCGATCATAGACTTGCCACCACATTTTGCATTATGTTTATCTAGGGACCGCACTTTGCCAAAATTGGAGGCTATTTTTCTATGGACATGGTTGATATGCTCTTTAGAATAAGTTATGGAGTGAAGGAAACAATCGGATATGATCCCATAGTGGATTATCACATTGAGTCTTATGTGCCTATCCCAATATATGTAAATTGTTTGGCTTTTGATCGGGATGACTTCCTAAACACTTGTGAAGAAGATACCAAGGTGGGGTGTATCCTGGACCTTACTCTTAGTAGTAGCGTCGATAGAAGATAACGGCACCGTCGATGCAGGTGTCGCCAATAATGTGGAGTACGGTAACATCAAAGTACAATAGGAATGTTGTAAAAGTAAATATTTGTCATAAGTGGTCGGTAATGTTAAAATGTCAAAGTTTGGGTAATTAGAAGTAGGGTCTACATGATTAGGAATTAGAAATATTATATTGGTAATAAGGACAAGGAGTGAGGTCATAAATATTTTGTGTATTTTATTTGTAAAAGTCTAAAAATGTGGAACCCATGTAAAATGATAAGGTTTATCTTATCTTAAGAGATAAGCTTACATGTACGAGATAAGAGTTAAGGTATGGAATATGATTCGTCGAGTGGATTTCTTATCCTATCTTAGAGATAGGATGGATAAGCTGGAAGTTCTATAAATAGAGGCCACCCCCTCATTTAGCATAGAAAGAAGTAGTGAGAAATATTGTAGGAAGTGTGCGAAGGAAGCCATCGAGTTAAAGGTGTGTTGAAGAAGCCATCGAGAGGTGTAATTGTAAAGTTTCTCCCATAGTCTTGTTGAAGTACCTCATGGGTGAGATTGTAACAATTTCATGTTAATATTATAATTTACTTTGATATTTCAGATTTGTCATCATTAGTCTTATCATAGTCGATGGTATTCTTGTGTTCGGTTGTTGTTTTGTTTCAGTTACATCCACCAAACTAAAGGTGTGCATTAGTAAATAATCATAGCACGAGAGTTCCCGGTGAAGAATTATCATAGTGCGGATTGGTGATGACATTTTGGTTCCGTTCTTTGGGACCATTCCTCGTTGGTGGATTTTACGGAGAGATATTCCCACTTAGTCAAAAATCAATTGGAGGGTAACCTTGTTTTTCTGTGCATAGTAGTTACCATGGTAAAGTCATTTTTGCCATGAATAGTAGTTACCATGATAAAGTCATTTTTTTGAATAGTATTTATCCACGGTAAAGTCACTTTTTACCGTGAATAGTATTTAATATAACTACTTTTACCATGAATAGTATTTACCGCGATAACTTCACTTTTCTAGTGAATAGTGTTTACCACGGTAAAATCATTTTTACTGTAGTAAGTCAAGTTTTACCATAGTTTACCGTGGTCATTTCTATTTCTTGTAGAAAGGTGTAAAGTCACTTTCTAGTATAGTGATTCCAATTATTTGTGCACATAAGTCTTGTTGATTGTACTTGTGGGTTGGTATTTCACGGTGGTTACTTTTGAAAATGGGAAAGATTCTGTTTTTTTCAATCTAATGAAGATGCTTCTTCTTTCATTCAAGAGTTTAAGCGATCTTGTATTTGTAATGGCCTTATAAGAAGGAACAATGGACTGAATTTTTCCTACCTTTTTGGATGGTTCGACACTTAGGTGGTTTGAAACACTAGGTGATAATGTGAAAAATTCATGGGATTTATTAAGCTGAAAAGTTTTCTTGAAGAATTTGGTGAACAACGAAATATATGCGAGATCTCATGATCGAGATCACAAAGCTATCCCAAGGAGAGAGGAGAAGATAAGGGATTATCATGCTCGTGTTCTAGAGCTAAGGAGGAAGCTCGATGCCCGGATCCGGAAGGAAGGACTAGCGGATGGGTTGATGAATGGCGTGGATAATCTCCTCTGTAAGCACTTCATTCTTGGGATGAAGCCGAGAGATCGAGACAACGAGTGAAGTATGACCGCCCAGGCTACCATTGAACAAGCAAAGGAGATTGCAAAAGGCAAGAAGAAAGCATGGAAGAGGAGCCCAAAGAAATTGTTGCTAAAGTAGAGCCTACACCGGCACCTTTGGTCAGAATCCTGACCACTCCCGTGAGCACAAATATTTCTCCTAGTACATCTCTAAGAGTATGAAGATCTGCTTAGGAAGATGGGCGATTAACTATTAATCTTCTTGAGGAAAGGAATTTAGTTCTCGGGAGGAGATAGAGGTCAAAAGAAATATTTACGAAGTTGTTTGTTATGGTTGTTATAAAAGGGTCATTATAAGTATAATTGTCAGATAGAGCTTCTACATCAGTAAAGAGATAATGATAAAGGAAAAGCACTGTGAATTCTCTTGATGTAGTAGATAAGAGTAGAAATAATGAAGTAGATGTGTTTGTAACAAAAAAAAGAAAGAAAAAGATAATCAAGATGGAAATGATCTAAGAAGATGAAAGGAGAAACTAGTAAGAAACATAGGAGAAGAAAGTTGGGTGTGCGGGATTTTACGATTTCACGGGGGCAAGGACCATACTCCATCTTGGAAGATCTGTCCAAAGGCACTGCAAATATTACATATGGTCAACTCTTGGCTATGTCTTCGAGAAGAGGCGGGAGTTGCGAGGTGGACTCAATGCTCGAAGAAGGAAGGAGGTTGAGGTCCCTGTTTTGGAGCGAGAGGGATCCCTATGCTCCACAAGGTGAGGTATTATGTAATGGTATTTCAATTCATGATGTCTTAGTTGATGGAGGTGCTGCGATTAATGTAATGGCCAAGTCTGTAATGAATATGTTGGGTTTAAAAATTGATCGCCCTTGACACTTATGTTAAGGTCATTAAATAAAGGAAAAACTAAACCGAAGGTGTAGTTTCAAATGTGGCAATATCTGTTATGGGTGTTGTATGTGTGGTAGACTTTCGGGTGATGAAAAATGAATGCTTTGCGTACCCAATGCTTTTTGGGAAGACCATGGCTAAGGAGAGTTCATGCAGAAACTCTTTGGAATGATGAAGGTTTCATGACACTTGGACGTGGTAGAGAGAGGGTGAAGATAAATGTGATCCCTCGACATCATAAGGTAGAACACATGTGGATTAGTGATGGCCCGATGTGATTGGACATCCTCACGATTACTCTAGTACCGGTGAAGTGGACACTTTGAAGATGAAGAAAGTGAGGTGGATGTTTCGATCATGGATATCCTTCCAGTCACACCAACTCATGACCCCATAAAATTATACGAAGAAGAAGAAGTTGATGATCGTCTCCAACAAATAAAGATTGGTGATCTTTGTGATGGAGAGTGAGAAGGAATCCTACCTCCGGCTCTTTCGAAGGTACATACACCTATTCACTTTTGATTACAAGGAACTCCGTCAAGTAAGTTGGGTAGAACATTGTATTGAGCTGGTAGATGGTGCTTAAGCCCATAAAGCAAATGCCATATAGAATGAATCCTAATTTTTCAAGGCTGTAAAAGAAGAAATAGATAAGTTGCTTGATGCGGGATTCATATTTCTTTGGGAGAATTCGAATGGGTTTCTCCCATTGTGATCTCAATAAAAAAGAATGGGAAGCTACGCATTTGTGTTGATTACGGGAAGCTCAATAAGGCAACAAAGAAGGATCATTACCCTCTTCCATTTTGAGATCAGATCTTGGGCCAGAAGTAGGCTGGCGAGAGTCTTATAGTTTCTTTGATGGATATAAGCGGCTCTGACCAAGTTCGTATAGCGAGAAAAGATCAGGTGAAGACCACGTTCACCACTCCTTGGGAAGCGTTTGCTTATAGAGTTATGCCTTTTGGGTTGTGTAATGCTCAGCAACATTCCAGCGTTTGATGAATAGGGTGTTCGAACCCTACATTGGGACCTTCATCGAGTATTTACGGATGATTTTTGCATCTATGGGAGCAAGTTGGACCACTGCACCAAGATGGAGACAACATTTCAAAGGTTAGATGAAGCACAAGCCTCACTAAACCCTACAAAGTGTGTCTTTGGATGTTCTAAAGGCATTTTGTTAGGGCATGTTGTATCCAGAGATGGTATTGAGTGCTGATCTGATAAAGTTTCAAAAATCAAAGATTTACCATTTCTATGAATAGAAGTAAGTTGAGATCATTTTTAGGCCATGTGGGTTACTATAGAAGGTTCATCAAGAATTTCTCAAAGATTGCCTGACCACTAACCCGATTCTTGAAGAAGGATGTTACTTATGAACCGAAAATAAGGCGCATGAAGCTTTTGGACAAGCGAAGGAAGCCACAGGTGTCTTCACTGTTTTGAAGAATCCAGTTGGCAAGCCATTCATTGTGTACACTGCGATGCCTCGAGATGCGGCACTAGGAAGTACTTTGAGCCAAAAGGATGAAAATGGGAATGAACATCCAATTTACTTTGGGAGAGAGACAAATGAGCGATCTTGAGGTAAACTATCTTTATGGCGAAAAAGAGGCTCTGGCTATCATTTTTGCTGTAAAGAAGTTTAGAAATTACTTGCTAGGGCAGAAATTTATAGTTGTAACAGATCATCAGGCTCTGAAATATATTGTCAATAAGCCTAACCCATCAGGGAGGATAGCAAGATGGATAATTTTGCTACAAGAATTTGAATTTGATATTATAGATAGGCCAGGAAAGAAGCATGTCAATGCAGATGCACTCTCTCGAGCCTATGATGGTTTAGGATCATCTTGTGATGATGATGATTTTCCCGATGCAGCATTGTTCTCCCTTGACACAATCCCTAGTGAATACATAGATATTTGGAATTATCTGAATGAATTCAAGTTTCCTGATGGTGCCAATGCAAAGACTAAGAGAAAGATTACTCAAGCCAGTCGTCCATATTCTATTCTGCATGGAGCATTATTTCGAATAGGACACGATGGACCGATCTGAGAGGCGATTGGACGTGATCAAGGAAAGGAGCTGCTAGAAGAATTCCACAATGGTACATGTGGAGGGCACTTCTCTGGACAACTTACAGCAAGAAGGATCTTGGATGCAGGTTATCACTGGCCCACTCTTTTTAAAGATTGTTATAATTATTGTAAGACATGTGATATTTGTCGAAACACATGGTAGCAGTAAGACTTCATCGGCTCCATTATGTCCTATTCTTCCCCTTGGTCCCTTTGAAAAGTGGGAATAGACATTGTAGGTCCACTTCGAACTACATCACGCCAAAATAAGTATATTGTAGTTGCCACAGTTATTTAACCAAGTGGGTTGAAGCTAGGCCATTGAAAACACTTCCATGGATGAAGTGGCAAGGTTCATATATGAGCATTTGTCACCCAGATTTGGTTGTCCATTAGAAATTGTAGCAGATCAAGGAAGCCACTTCATTAATGAGGTGGTAGAAGCCTAGTCAATAAGTTTTCTATTAAGCACGGGAAGGCAACAACATACAAGCCAAGCACAAATGGACGGGTGGAGCGAACAAATTTTGTGTTGTGTCAAATTCTAGCAAAGATGCGGCCTTGCGGTACATAAATGGGATAAAAGGATTCATGCAGCATTGTGGGCATATAGGGCAACATCAAAGTCAGCAACAGGATACTCCCCATTTCGGTTGGCCTATGGCATTGATCCGATTCTTCTATTGAGTTTGATATTCCCCTTTGTGAGAGTTATGAAAAATGAAAGGATGGATGAAAGTGATTGATAAAAAAGAAAGGTTGGTACATCTTCATTTGCTAGAGGAAATGAGGAAATAGCAAAGGATACAAGCCATAAGAAGAAAATGAAGCGAAAGAATACTTTGATCAAAAGATCCGATGGTCTCCATTTCATGTGAATGACTTGGTCTAGTATATGATTCGGATACAAAAAAAAAGAAGCGAGAAAAAATTTCTTCCAAAATGGATGGGGCCCTACAAAATAGCAGTTGTGCATGAAAATGGTACGTATGCATTTGGAGGAATTGGATGGCACTCCCATTACGAAATGGGTCAACCACGACAAGTTGAAGATTTTCCAAGCACCGAAATAGTCTACTCAGGGACGGAGTAGAAGCTAGGAAGGGGAAGATGTCGACACTAAAATTTTCCTCCATAATTTCTATTTCATTAATGTATGTATTAGGAATAGGATGTTGTTAAGTATAATTAGTAGTAGCGTCGATAGAAGATAACGGTGCCGTCGATGCGGTGTCATGCCATAATGTGGAGTACGGTAATGATCAAAGTCTGATAGGAATGTTGTAAAAAGTAAATATTTGTCGTAAGTGGTCAGTAATGTTAAAATGTCAAAGTTTGGGTAATTAGAGAAGTAGGGTCTACATGATTAGGAATTAGAAATATTATATTGGTAATAAGGACAAGGAGTGAGGTCATAAATATTTTGTGTATTTTATTTGTAAAAAGTCTAAAAATGTGGAACCCATGTAAAATGATAAGGTTTATCTTATCTTAAGAGATAAGCTTACATGTACGAGATAAGAGTTAAGGTATGGAATATGATTCGTCGAGTGGATTTCTTATCCTATCTTAGAGATAGGATGGATAAGCCTGGAAGTTCTATAAATAGAGAGCCACCCCCTCATTTAGCATAGAAAGAAGTAGTGAGAAATATTGTAGGAAGTGTGCGAAGGAAGCCATCGATTAAAGGTGTGTTGAAGAAGCCATCGAGAGGTGTAATTGTAAAGTTTCTCCCATAGTCTTGTTGAAGTACCTCATGGGTGAGATTGTAACAATTTCATGTTAATATTATAATTTACTTTGATATTTTAGATTTGTCATCATTAGTCTTATTAGAACTAACACCTAGTAGTCCTATAACCAAACTAAATCAAATTCAATGCACCATCATGCTTAGAGCTTAAGAAAAACTAACCTACTAACATCCTTGCATTAGAACATGAACAAATATTCAAACTAACATGTTAATCCATTAATTTCTATCTCTATTGAATGCTAAAAATGAAATGAACCTACTTAGATCCTTAGCAATCAAAATGTTTGATCATATGTTTGAATCTCAAGGTTTTCAAGAATGAGTCTTGTCAAATCATGGCTACAAGACCATTTGACATATCTCCATATGACTTCAAAACTTGGATGGATGCAATGCAAGAAAGGAGGCCTTAGCTCTTCAAATGGTGGATTCTTCAAGAGTGACAAAGAAGCTTATAGTCTATTTGCTATGTGCTTTGCTTTTATCTTCTCAAAGAATTTAGGTGTAAGTGTAAAGGTAGGAGGAGGGCTCTTTATATAGCCCAATGGATAAAGGAATCACTACATCCCTTTGTATGTGGGATAATAGAGATGTTGAGTTAGTTGTGGATAAGGGGGTTTAGATAGGGTTGAGTTAACTTTAGGAGGGTTTGTTTGTCCTTTAGTGACTCATGTGGATAAAGGGGGCTCATTAATTAATCAAGATGATTTAATTAATAGATGTGCAAGCTTATAGAAGATTTTAGAGGAATATTAGCATGATTTAGACTATAGAAGGGGATTAAATCAATTAAATATTGATTTATTGGTTAAATGAAAGGGAAGCTAATTAATTAATAATAATTAATTAGTCTAGATAGAAGGGGAGATTAATTAATGGAAGGTCGTTAATTAGGATATTTGTTGGATAGGTGACTTAATTAATTAGCGTAGTGTAATTAATTAATGATGATAGGAGAGAAGATGAGCCCTTTTGACGAAATGTCACCAATTTGTGGAAAGGAGATAATTAGCACAATTTAAGTATTTAAATTGCTCGGGCATAATTATGGGTGTCTACATTTGCCCCTCTTTGGGGTGGCGTAAGTGACACCACTTCAAAGATAGTAGATGGATGAAATTTTGAAGGGATAGAAGAAAAATTAGTAGGAGGGAGAGATGCCCCTCGAGTGTCGATGGGGTGATGAAGGAAGATGATCGACGATCGAAAAAGGTGAGAAATAGATAGAAGAATGGGTAGGGGAAGAATGCCCTAGGTGAAGCAGAAGAAGTGGTGAGAGGAAAGTGATGTAGAAGAAATATGGAGAAGTGGAGAGAAGAACTTAGCCTCTAGCCTTTGTATTGGAACAACTTTAGTGTCATCATATTGCCAAAAGATCTACGTCATCGGTCCTTATTAAAAATATAAGCATACGAAAAAAGTAGAATGACATGAAAAGCCATACTACGAACAATTGTCCATTGCTTGAAAATACCAACTCCATGCAACATACAAAATGCAATGCAATATGAGAAGGAAACAAGCTCATTTAATAGGGAAAACAAGTACGAACACACATATCCAACCCAACAATGGTCAAGACAATTGTACAAATGTTTTGTTATCAAGCTGAAGAGATCCACATGTTCGTGATTGATGACAAGGGTTAAAAATGATGCCCGAGCAAGGATACATGCAAGGGAAATGATGATGGACACTGAGGTCCAAGTAGAAAGCTTTGTGCGCAATGAAACAACACCAGGAAACAAGACATGTGCCCCAGTACAGATGAAAGCAAGCAACTAGCTTTGTGAATGGTTGTGAATCCGGTGATCCACGAGTCATATAATCGGTGAAGATGTGAAACAAACTAGTAGGATATGGAGAGAATACCATGTGCAAGACACAAGTTTCAACCGTAATAAGCAGGTTACCTATTTTTGTAGGTTTTTTACTTTTTAGGATTTTGTGAAAAAAATTTTGCCTATTTTTTTGGATTTTTGAAGTGATATATATATATATATATATATATTTTTATTTTTTTTTTTTTTTTCTAAATGCGGTGGATAGTAGAAGAAAATAGAAGAAATAGAAGGAAGTGCCTAGATGCAAAAGAAAATGCCCCAGGGGAAGAAAGAAGAAACAAGCGACAAATAATGTCCCTGTATAGTGGAAAAATTAATAAAATAATTATTTTTTTAAAAAAAATTATTTACGAGAGTGTGGATAAGAAGAAAAATCACCTAGGAGCAATAAAAATTGTCCTAGTGAGAAGAAAGGGGTATTGAGATGAAAAAATGCCCCAACATGGTGAAAAATAAAAGAAAAATAATTATTTAATTAAAATAATTATTCAATGGTGAACAAAGGAGAAAACGATGGTCAAAATGAGCCTCCAGGCATTCACGGCGGTGAAAAAAAATAGCTTGATATACCCCACCTGGGGGGTAAATCACCGCGACCAATTCATTTCTTACCACCACCACCACTTGAGTTTTTACCACGAGGCTCTTGACAACATGAGGATGATGGTGATAGCACGAGACCGATTGAGATGGGTAGACACAGTCCGAGGGTATCAGCGGCATGCCGATGATGGCATCTTTGTGAGTACTCAAACCCTCCTTGTCAATTTTTGTAATTAATGCCCTAGAATTAGGAATTAGGGTTAGGGGTCATGTCAGTGGGTGCGCATGTGTGCATGGGCGCAGTACACTAAAGGTGGCGCAGCATCTAAAGGTGGCGTAGGTGCCTAATGGGGGGGCGTGCACATGTAGGTACACTCATGCACACACACACACATGCACACACACACACACACACACACACACACACATGTATGCATGCACATGCACACAGTGCATGCACACACACACAAAGAGTAGCACACACACACACACACGCAGGGACACGATTGATGGTGTAAGTTCCCTTAGATGGTTGCATGCACATGCATGCACCGAAAGGGTGGTGCACACACCCCAAAGGGCATGCAGTGCACTAGGTAGATGGAGGATAGATAGGAAAATGCCAAAAATGATGGCATTTAGAAGAAAATTTAGGATTTTTGGGTTAACCCTAAAAATGATAGGTAGAATTTAGAAGAAATGTTAGTAATTGATGAATGGAATGATTTTTACAGAGATGATTTCCAATGCTTTAGATGTGGGGAGAGCATCATTCACGTATCACCAAGCTAGAGGGGAGCATGCATCGGTGAGACCGACATGTGATAGCCATACTCTTAGAGGTAGTGGGCCTAGGCCCCATGTCTCGGATGCCTTCTATCATCACGTTGGATCATGGTCTACTTACTACACTAGCTAAGCGGTGGCATAGTGAGAGCCAGTGCTTTCCGACTCCCTACTGGGAGAGATGACCATGACTTTAGAGGATGTGTGGTGGATTCTCCATGTGCCCATCCTGGGTTCACTTGATTGAGTACACTTCCGATGTTGGGAAGATCAGGGATAGTTGTTAGGGATTTGTTTGATTGAGATGACATACCACATGATGGTATGATCATTTGCATTCCATGAGTGTATCACCGACCCGACATTTGCACCATGGGCCCCTATATATTATGGCACTTATCAGTGGGTTTTTACTCACTGATAAGACTAGGACATCTTTTTTGAGAGGGTGATGACACTAGTACATGGGATTTTTAGTGGTGAGCGCTATTGTTGGGGACAGTGTATACTGGCACACCTTTACTTGGGACTTACATCTTATCACCTACCACCATCAGAAGATGGTGGGGCCTGCCTCACTACTACAGATTTGGTCATGGGACCACATTGCTATCGGGCACCCATGGGCACTCTACATGTTTGAGATCTAGAGGAGCCATCTTACATGGCATGGGTTTTAGTAGGTGGTGACGTACGAGGTCACCTAGGCAGCTTATACAGATATCATCAAGAGAGTTTGATGAGCTACTAGACAGGGATATCATATGGAGACCCTATAGGTAGATACAATGGCCGGAGGATGTCGTAGAGCTCAGTGTTTACATAGTGGAGCATTTCCTTATAGGTAGTCAGTTATATTATTGAGCTATACAGGGTAGATAGATGCAGTGACAGCTAGGCATAGTACAGGGGGTTCCATAACTAGACATATGGTATGCCCATCGAGATTCGAGAGGCAGACCATGGGGCCATGCATACAGGTGACCCGAGCCGGGCCATTTCTTACATGTGGTTCCATAGGTATGGGACCCAGTGTGACACATGAGTTAGAGATCCAGGCACTACTGCAGATTACTGGACTTGGTATGTTTACTTGTTTTACCCCGAACACTTGACTATCCCGAGAGGAGGCACTGGCATGGGTGCTTGACCACGAGAGAGATTTGGCATGGTGGTGATATGAGAGAGGTGTGCAGCCCATGACCCAGAGGATCCATTTGATGGGTTACCACATGATGAGTAGGGTGCCACATAGGTATAGGGACCGAGGCCATAGGGACCAGGACAGGCACCTGCACAACTTCCTAGGCCCAGAGTATTAGAGCAGGGACAATCTTCTAGGCCAATACATGGATAGGCCCCATGTGGCATGAGAAACCACTCTATAATAGTAGTTATGAACGAGGCTCTAGTAGAGTGAGATCAGTCACAAGTCAGAGAGAGAGACCAGGCCCGAGCTCATATTTTAGCAGTGATGCAATGAGCGAGATCGGCTCGGGCTCGGGCTAGCTGGCTGGAGGTGATAATGTGTTGTTCACTTTCGCAGAGATATACAATAGATGGCCTCAGATGGCCCAAGTGATGGGCCTATATCAATAGACACAGGCCCAGCTACAGCCCATGATACTTGAGAGCGAGATAGGCTGAGAGCAGAGCATGTAGTGGGCCAGGCTTGAGCTTTCTTGAGCTTCGGCGAGAGATAGCATCTTTCTGACACATAGATGGTACAGTGGTGACTTCCCGACACACAGAGATCCTAGCTACACAAAGGGGAGAGCCTCCTCCTATACAGATCTTTATATTTTGAGGTAGTTTCGGCTGAGTTGTGGGCACCTTCTTATAGCCAGCAGTTGAGCAGAGGGACTAGATCCGAGAGGCCTCAGGCCTCAGTGGAGCAGCCATAGCCAGTGAGAGCTAGCGATGCTCATGCCATGCCACCACCACGAGATAGACCAGCCACCCCATCGGAGGGCTCGAGTCAGCCCGATGATTGTATTTTTACATACACCTCTTGATGAAGGCTATGAGCAGATTGTGCTCGATGTACACCATTCTTTATTTGTATAGTAGTTTTGACACATGCCTCTGATGAAGGCTTTTTGTATTCGGAAGGATTTTGTATTCTTTTGATGTATATCATCTCTTTTTACACCTCAGATGAAGGCATTTTTGATGTATAGTAGCGATGTATATCCATTTTTGATACAGATATACCACACACATGTATATATATATGGACATTTTTTGACATGACATATGTGTTTATGAGATGTTGACATTTATTTTTATTTCTTGATTGAGTATATGGATAGATAGATGTGTTTATGATGTTAGATGATTTGATTTCACATGTATATGTATCATGATTTGTTGATGTATCACATGTGTTTTGATTTCTAGATGATAGATCTTGTAGAGTATATCAAATGTATTTTCTCATGTGATGTGCCATACTTAGTGGATGGGATGATATGATGATATGGGTGTGGGGGGGATAGATTTTGATATTTGTGATCCCTCTTGCCCCCATTTGATGATACGATATGTGATGATTAGCTTAGCATTCATGTATGATGTATACTTAGCTTTTTCTTGATATATGATGTATAGATGATGTTAGATGTGATGATATTGATGGAAATATGATGATGTGATAACAAAATGATGCACATGCAACAAAAAACACAATCAAATGCTAACAAAGAACATAATGAACAATATAACAATGTACCATGATTCACTAGCATGCAAAAACACACTTCAATATGCACAAGTAAGAATAAATCTAATCTAATCAAGAAAAGATGAATCCTAACAAAGTATGTCCAAGCAACAAACAACACAAATGTACAAACATGAAGCAACTATACAAGCAAACAAGCAAAGCAAGAAACAAGACAATGCAAGTAAACTAAAGTGCAATGTTTTTACAAGATTTGTTTTTTTGAAACAATTTTCTATTGTTTTTGGGTTTTTGAAACAATTTTCTATTGTTTTTTTTGTTTTTTTTTTTTGTGTTTTTCAAAACAATTTTCTATTGTTTTTTGTTTTTGAAACAATTTTCTATTTTTTTGTGTTTTTCTAAACAATTTTTTTTAGTGTTTTTTTTGAAACATTTTTCTAATGTTTTTGTGTTTTTCAATTTTTTCCAGAGCTATGCATAGGTAACCAAGAAAGCGTGGATGCCCCCAACGTTAGATGGGGAATATACAAGTGCCATGCGCTTATAAAACAGAAGGTGAAGTCACGAAATGCCCCCAGCGTAAGATGGGGAATAGACAAAGACCATGCCCTTCACAGATGAATAAAAGGAGACAAATCTAGATCAAGGCTTGACAAGATTGGGCTCATAAGGAATCTCGGAGGTAGACGTGGAACTAGCCCTAGGCTAAGTGAAAGTACCCCCAGATGCAAGATGCTTGTGAACAATGAATCCTCCCAAGGCACCGAAACTAGTTTTCACCCAAGGACTTATCCAAAGCCCACCATTGCATGGTTTTCACTTATGGATGACCTATTTTCTCTTTTTTTTTCTCTTTTTTTTTTTTTTTTTGTATTTTGATTATTTTACCATGTTTTTGATTTTTTTGCTTTTTTCTAATTTTGTGCCATATTTAAGCATAGAACCACTTAAGGTGCATGGCATTCATGGGCTCATGGAGCTCATCACCATTGGGGTGAGTGAGTTTGTATGCTCTTGTGCCATACTTGGCCACTATAACATAAGGTCCTAACCAATGTGGTTCAAACTTTCCTTTCTTTTCTCATTCTTCCCTTGTGTTGAATTGATTCTCCTTCATGACCAAATCACCAACCTCAAACTGACGAGGTATGATTCTTTTGTTGTAATTTCTGGAGACTTTATTCTAATACACTTTGAGGTGATTAAGGGCATGGATGCACTTCTCATCTAGGAGCTCTAACTCAGCCAGTCTAGCCACCCGGTAATCTTCATCTTTATCCAGATAATCCCTAAGAGAGATTCTTAGGGAAGGAAGTTCAATTTCTAGTGGGATGATAGATTCCATCCCAAATACTAGAGAATATGGCATCACACCCATAGGAGTGTGAATAGAGGTCCTATAAGCCCAAAGAGCTGGGTGGATTTGCAAATGCCAATTATGACCTGTCTTACTTACCATTTTCTCCATTATTCACACCAAAGTCTTATTTGTGGCCTCGGCCTATCCATTACCTTGGGGATAATATGGTGTAGACCATTTTAACCTGATTTGGAACCAATGACAAAGACCCTTTACCATTTTATTCTTGAATGACTTTCCATTATCAGTAACAATGGCTACAGAATGCCATACCGGAAAATGATATGATTCATGATGAATTTGGAAATCTGAGCTCCTGTTACATAGGTTAAAGGGATGACCTCCACCCACTTGGTAAAGTATTCAGTAGCCGTGATGATGTGGGTATGGCCATCAGATGAAGTAGGGGTAAGCTTCCCTATCAAATCAAGTCCCCATTTAGAAAATGGCCATGGGGTGGTGATGGGTTGCAAGATATTGTGATGGAGCATGGATGAAATTTCCATACTTCTGACAAAGTACACACTTTCTGACATAGTTGCAATAATCGGTTTCCATGGTAGGCCAATAGTAGCCTACTCTTAACAATTTCTTGGCCAAAACCATTCCATTAGTATGTGCTCCACACACCCCTTCATGTACTTCTTTGATCACTTGGACCGACTCTCATCATATCGAGACAACGTAACAAATTCCCATCATAGCCATGATGATAAAGCATACCTCCTAAAAGGGTATAATGGGCTATTTGGTGAATTAGGATTTGTTTCTCGAATGGGAGATGTCGGGAGGGAATGTGTTGTCTTTGAGATAGGTAAAGATGGGCTCATACCATGGGGAATTGGGACCAACAACATCACAAGCCAGATAGGATTCTAGCATGTCATATGTATGCAGGCTGGTGTAAATTTTCCACAAAGAATGGCATGTCATTATTTCTTGGTGGAATACGGAGCATAGAACCCACTTTATTTCCATAGCATCTACAGATCTGTTTTGCACTCTTGGAATTTGTTCAAATGTGATGCACACAAAATACTCTTTTAGAGTTTCTACCAACTTCTTGTAAGGTATGAGTTTTCATCCTTAACCTTGTATTCATCATTAACTTGCTTGATAATTAACTGAGAATCACCCACAACCTTAACATGATGAATGTCCCATTTGATGGTGAGCTTCATCCCTATGATAAGTGCCTCATACTCTGTGATGTTGTTCATGCAAGGAAAACCAAGATGAAAATCCTGAGGTATGGGATCACTAGAAAGGAGTAATGAGGACCACACCTACTCCTGAACCATGAAAAGTAAAAGACCCATCAAAGTGTATCTACCATATGACAGATTCTTCAATGTATAGTAATGAGGCATCTAGAAGATCCAGATTCAAAGGTTCAGTGCCTTGCAAAGGTGCTTCTACTAATTGGTCAGTGAGTACTTGTCCCTTAACCAACTTCTGATGCACAAACTCTATGTCAAATTCACTTAGTAGAATGATCCAATTAGCCATTCTACTGTGAGGGTGGGTTTAGATAGCAAGTACTTGAGCGGGTCAACTTTGGATATAAGCTTGGTTTTGGTATTCAATAGATAATGGTGAAGTTTTTGAAAAGTAAAAACAACAACCAAACAAGCTTTTTCAATTTGGGGATAGTTGAGCTCATAAGCGATGAGAGTGTGACTGAGGTAGTACACCACTTTTTCTTTGTGACCAAGGTCATATTGGGTGAGCAGCACACCAATAGCAAATTGAGTAGTAGAGATATAAAGTAGAGTGGCTCACCAGGAGTTGGAGGCATGAGGACAGGTGGATTGGCCAAGTATTGTTTAAGCAAAGGTGAAGGCTTGTTGTTGCTCTGGTCCCCAAATGAAGGTGACATCCTTTTTAAGTAGGTGGGTGAATGAATGACACTTATCAACAAGTTGGGAGATGAAGCGGTGAATAGCCTATATTTTTCCCTACAAGCTATGTAGTTGCTTAATGTTCTTAGGAGGAGGCATCTCAGTAATAGCAGACACTTTAGTAGGGTCTACCTCAATTCCCCTTCTTGATACAATGAAACCCAACAATTTTCCTGATAGCACACCGAAACACACATTTCTTTGGGTTCAGCCAGACTTTGTACTCTCGTAGGCACTCAAAGATACGCCACAAAATAATAGGGTGATCCTCTCTTGTCTTAGATTTTCCAAGGATGTCATCCACATAGTCTTCCATGATATCATGGATCATATCATGGAAAATTACCATCATTTCCCTCTGATAAGTAGCTCCTACATTTTTAAGACCAAATGGCATTACTTGATAACAAAAGGTACCCCAAGGAGTTGTAAAAGCCATCTTGTGCTTGATCTTCATCAGCTATCTTGATTTGGTTGTATCTTGAAAATCCATCCATAAGAGATAACATCTCATATCCTGTTGTTGAATCCACAATCATATCAATATTTGGTAGTGGAAAATCATCCTTAGGGAAAGCCTTATTAATGTCTCTAAAATCCATGTAGATTCTTGATCCCGACAGGATTTTTCTAGATAGGGACGATGTTGGATATCCATTCGAGTAATCAATAGGCCAAATGAATCCTACCACAAGAAATCTTTCTAATTCTTCTTTAACTAGTAGGGCCACCCTTGGGTGCATCTTTTTGAGCTTTTTCTTAATAGGCTTAGCATCGCATGTATGCACAACTAAGTTGTGCATGACCAAAGTTGGATCTAAGCCTGGCATATCCTTATAGGACCATGTGAATACATCTATAAACTCCCATAGTAGCATGGTGAATGTTTTTTTGTTCCCATGCCGAGAGTGATGCTCCCAATTTGACTATTTTTGGGTCCTCTTCTATACCAATGTTTACATCGATAGTTTCCTCTACTAGTAATTTTGACAAGTCCTCCATACGCGTAGGATCGGGAGGAAGGTTGAGATCTTCATCCAAGGATGTCTCCATGAGATTTTCATCCTTGGCATGGTCACTTTTATTGTCCTTTGATTTTTGCACTGTTTTTTTCGGCCAATGCCTCAAAGAGGTTTTCACTGTGTGACTTGGACTTTGATTTTTTCCGAGGCTTTACGTTGGAACTTTTTCCCTCACTTTTTCTTAAGTTTTTGCTGACCACAAAGCTCAGCCTCCTCACCAAAGTAGGTGCAGGTATCCAAGTCAATATAGAATCCCTTTTTGTGGTCTCCAATGGGAATTGTATCCCAAATGCCCATGAACTCTGCAATAGCTTCATCATTCTCAAATAGATCTAGTGACATATGATGTTGTTGGTCCCATTCAACAAGGGAAGGGTAAACAGGTCAAGTGTAGGTTCATAGGGGTTATGGTTAGGACAAATGGTATTCATGAATAGGTTCATGGAGGCAAGATCCTCATATTGGCTATAATGGGAATCGTATATCATTTGTCTAGATAGTCAGAGCTATCCTCACATTTAGAGCAAGTAGCATCTTGATCATTGGGGTGTGCCCCATAAGGGTGAATTCCAATGCCGTATCTTTCTATTTTAAAATGTGGGAGAGGCACTGGTTCTCATTGTCCTTGCTCATTTCTTCCACATCCTAGGCCCTTGTAGCCCATGGAGTACATCATTTTACTAGATTTCTCATATTCAGGGGTTTGATAGCAGGTTGGTTGAGTATCCTCTGGGACCCAAGTTGTAGGTGGATCCAACAATTTTCTTCAGCCAATAAGCCTCCAGGTAAAAATGACCCAATAGTTTTTCATTTCTAGGTCTTCTGAAGTGATAGTTGGGTCGACCTCTAGTCTTGGGTGACAATGAGAGGTCTGAAACCAAGAGGGCTTGTTGCACATTATATTCTCCATAACCATATTCTAGAACCTTCATCTCCCATGAATCAAAAGGAGAGGTTGATGTAGAGGCACCATGGGCACAAGAACTGAGAGAATCCAAATCTACCCGAGATTCCATGGCTTTAGATTGGAGAGGGACAACTATATCGGTGGAGAGGGACACACATATGTACCCTTACGTGTAAAACTATTGAGAGCTCTCTACAAAGTGAGTGAAAGGGCTCTGAATCTCCTTGTATTGTAATAGTGTGTCCCTCATGCTTCAGTTTAATGCATTGATGAAATGTTGATGGCACAACCTGCATGGCATGAATCCATGGTCGGCCTAGAAGCATATTATATGGAAGTTCCAAGTCCAGGACATGGAACTTTGTTTGATGACAAGTGGGACCCACTTCCATGGGCAACGTGATTGTGCCCGCTGACTCCCTTTCCATGTTTGTCATAAGTGGTGATAGTGATGATGTTTGACTCAAGATCTACTTCAGTATGTCCCAGCTTTAACCAACTTTAGTGTGCATATGTTCAACCCTGATCCATTGTCCACAAGCACCCATTTGATCTTCTTACGGGTAACAACTACCTCAATATACAAAGGGAGATTATGCGTTGGATTTTCAGTAGGGATCTCCCTATGATTGAAGGCAATGTGTTTAGTTGGTACAATGTTTTCTACTGTGGCTTGAAGATGTGTAGGATCTACCTCTAGTGGCACTCCTGACCCCTGAAGAGTTTGGTACAAAATGTCTTTGTGTACATTTGAAATCTTAAGAAGATCCAAGATCAAAATCTTGGTAGATGTTTTCTCAAGTTGCTCTAAGAGGTTGTACCTACCATTTTGTGGGGTTGATGGAGAAGGTTCAGGAATCACGAGGCGGGCACACCTTGTTACCATGACACAATCCTTTCCCTTGATTCAATGGTGTTCACATGGTCATTAGGAGAGTGAATACATCCAATAAGTGAATCATAATGATTGTTTTCTTTCTTGGTATATAAGTAATTCACTGCTTTATAACTTTGGGATGACTCTCCCCGATCCGGCTTTGACTCTTCTGATTTACCATGTTTGGGGAATGGCTCTTTATATATCCCCATCTTTTCATTGGGTGTCTGAGTTTTCTCTGGGTTGTCCACCTCTATCTCCCCATTGTCGATGAGGTCTTGGATATAGTGATGAAGTCACAGACATTTTCTATTTTTTTATGTCCCTTGACATGATGTATTTCACAATAGTCATGCTCCTTGTACCATGATGGTTTTGGAGCATTGTCATCAAATGGTTGTGTCGTAGGATATGTCACCATGTGAGCCACATCCAATTGTTTTAATATAACCAAAAAGGCTCATTAAGAGGGGTGAACATTCTTCATTTTGGTGGTGGTTGAATAGGTCCTTTGGTCAGTTTAAAAGGTTGACCGGTTTGGACCATTTGTACACATTTGGAATCTGTGATCCCATCTCCCACCACATTTTTGTTTTTGTTAAATACTTTCAGCTTCTCCGTAGGTTTAACATTTTGATTATCCTTAGATTGTGACTTAAGAGTTCCTTTAGCAATAAGGGCTTTCTCTATTTGAACACCCTTTTCAATGACCTCCTCAAAAGTGTGAACACAATGCATTTGAAGGTGGAAAGCAATGTCTAGATTTAGGTTGGGCACAAAGATACTTACCAGCTATTTTTTGGAAAGCGCAAGGGAAGCGACTGGCTATCCCTCTCCACCATTGTAGGAAGCTGGAAAAAGTCTCATTAGGGTGTTGTTTGGTGCCACATAAATCTTCCATGGTGATATCACTTTCTATGTTATATGAGAAGTGATGCACAAACCTCTCTACCAATTCTAGCCAGGTAAAAATAGACCCGCGAGGCAAATGAGTAAACCACTCCAAGGCTTGACCTCCTAGACTCTTGGGAAAGAGTCATATGAGATAATTATCACTATAGGACACCTCTTGACATGCCATATAGAAATATTTGACATGATCTCGTGGATCTCCCTTTCCTCTATATTTGTCAAATTTTGGCATGTCAAATTTTTTAGGGAAAGGTTGAAGTGTCATAGCTTTGTCAAAAGGATGGGGACATAGTTCTTCATATTGATACTTTCTAATGCTCCCCACATTTCTCTCTTGAAGGCTTGTGAGTGTTTCCTTCATGGATTGTACTTCTTGTGTGAGCAATTGTTCTTTAGTAGGAGAAGCTGGGATATATACATGATGATAATCCGTATTGTCTTCTCCTTGATTTTCTCTATGGAGTTCACTGATTTTGACCTTAGGCCTTGATTTTTGGACATTCTTTCTTGCTTCCTTTTGTACATGAGAGGTTAGCAAGGCTAATTTTTGCTAAGGTTACTAATTTTTTTTTGAATGGTGATCTCTTCTCCCAAAGGTTCCTCTTCTTCCTCATATTGTGGAGGTTCTTCAACATTCTCGTGTCCTGACCTGATTTTACGTGGCACTTTGATAAAGGGTATTCTATGTCCCACTACATTATCATTTCTTGTGTTGGAGGTAGAAGCATGTCCATGTGTGTTAAAATTTCCTCCATGTTGATAAGAGGTCACTCCTCCTCATTAGCATTATTCATAGGTGGGATTGTTTCATTTGTAGTGGGCATTTTGGCCCCCAATTCTACAACCCATGCTAGCACCCTATCCTTGTTTCTAAAAAGGAACTCATCTAATAAGGTGGGGTCAAAGTCAAATTCCACATGTGGGGACTCCAATTCATCACCACTATGATCGACCATGTCTTCTATCTCTTTTTCCATGGAAAATAGAGGCCCTAGATCATGTCCAATAAAAGGGTTTGACCCTTGTCTGTTTGAGGCTTCCCAAGCTTGCGCTTGTTGTTCCTCGTATGTTTGTTTCTTGAGTCCTAATCATGTTTTGGGAGCCATGATTTGTGATAGTTTCACTAAGGTAAGTTGTAAATGTGTTCAAAACTTTGTGACCACACCTAAGTGAAATGCAAGATGATTTGTCAAGAATATGAATGAGTAACAATGTGAGAATACCAATGTGATAGAGTGATAAATCAACAATGACACAAATGTTTGGTATCTAAGCCTATCAAATGAATGAAGTACTTCCTAGACTATGTTTCAAAAAGTAGTTTGGTATCACAAGATAATTAACAAGATGTTCTCACTTATGCCAAGTTCAAGAGAATGAACAAGACGTAAGTAAATACAAGAAGTTAATGTGACCTCCTAACAAGGTATACTAAAAGCGAGCTCAAATTTGATTAAGACCTATATCCCAAAAAGTGCCAGTTACAATTTGTGAGTGACACAACAATGTCACCAAGATATGTTAACCAAACTTTGTGAGAAAGTAAGGTATTGATATCAAGATGATATTGATATAACACGCACAAGTGGTAACACGTAGCACTCTTCAAAATCGAGGTAATAATAGAGTCAAACTAAAAGCTTAAAGTATAACTAAGAATTGTTAAAATGTGTGTAGCGTAACCTTACAATATAGATATTTAGGTCAAGTTTACAAGAAACAAGACGTAAATACCAAAATTGTAGTGATACGATACAAACAAGGTAACCTTTCTAAGGAAGTTCAAGATGATGAACCACGCCTAACTACAATGATGATCTTGACATGGGTATCAAGATCACAAAGGCCACCAATGATATGAATACACCTCCACACACTTTAGATGTTTAACTTACCCAACTGCAAACATGGATGGGCGTAAATGGAAAAAAAAAAAGTGGCAAAAACAATCGATTGGTAACACAAAGGTAGTCACCCTTCTTTTGATCAACAAAGTGTCAAAAGAATGTGAAGGAAGTAGATCAAAATGGGGATGAAAAATGTTGGCTTCACTTTGGTAGAGTTTCACCTCGCCTTAAGGCAAGTGAAAAACTAAGCGAAAGTAACACATCACACATTTCATGATGAAAATATGGCTCACAACTCAACACTATTTTGAAATGGTCAAAGTGGGCTCCTGGCCAAAGAATATCTTCCTAGGTGGTTCTCTCACCCTAGGTGTTACAAAGTTGTCTTAAGCGAGCGTGATTTACCCAAATAGTCCCAACTATCTTGGGAGTATCTCGGCTTTACTTTACCCCCTTCAAGAATAGTAGGAAACTAGTGCATCTACATGTACTATCACTGGGGTCACCATACGGACAACCGGTAACACTATCTCACAAGGAATCACTAGTCAAGTAGGTAGTGTGGAGCACTTCCCATTTTTTCCACAAGGTTCCCTCTTGCATGGACTACTTTGGGGTTCCTGGAACCACCCCCATTGTTGTAGCTTAAGGCATTATGCCAAAGGGGTTATGTTCCAGTTGAGCGGATAGGGACGTACCCTTTTCCAAAACCTGCAATACAGTGTTTTGAATATGTTGTTCTTTTTATCTTGTTTAATTAGGTGTGGTTTTCTTGAACACCTTTTGGCAACCTATATGACAATTGTATTAGTAGTTTTTGACTTTGTTTTGATTCCACCTTTCTTTGACAAGCGTGTGTTTTGGTCCTACACAACGAGTTTAGTAGTTTTCCATAAAAAGAGTAAACATCATTTCTGATTCTCAAGATCATCCAAGGATGCAAGAGAAGAGCATACGTGATGTTTCCCAAAATCCAAGAAGATATCAAATGGAAAAACACTTTAATTCAAACACACCAAGTTAACCCATTCCAATTCAGATATTCTTAACAATTTCAAAGCATCAAAAAGACCTAAGAATCATTTCTGATTCCCAAGATCACCCCAAGGGATGTGAGGGAAGAGCATACATGATCTTATTCTTATAAGAAAGCATGCAAAGTTTATCTAATCTAGTAAAAGCATGTAAAAACACCCTACAAAAATGAGTATTTAATTAGATAAAACCTGCAAGAAAGTTAGCACCTTAACACCTTAATCTCAAGAAAACAAAAAGACACATGCCCCTATTTTGGCATCTGTGCACGGGTTAGGGTGGATGCGCCACTCTATGTTTTTTTGACTTACAATGCACTGCACCACCCCGAGAGGTGTGCGCCACCAGAAAAAAGTGTGTGCACCACCATAAAAATAAAATTAGATTAGATTGATCAGAGAGTGCTTGCACTACCAAAAAAAGTGCCTACACACCACCAAAAAAAAATGTGTGCGCCACCACCGATCGAAAAAAAAAGTATCATATTTTACGATAACAGAATGCTTGTGCCACTAAAAAAATGTGCCTCTGTGCCCACCAGAGAGAAAAGCACTGTGCACCTAGGTTAGTGTGTATGCACTGGTCGATGAGGTTTTGTGTTGTAGTGAAGGTACAATATGAAATAATGTCTACAGGGTTTAGTGTTAGTGCACTGCTACCCTAGTTAGGGTATGTGCATGCGGGTTAGTGTATGTGCGCCGGGGTCAAAAAAAATAAAATTCAAGCTCGATAGTGTGCTGCACCACCCGAGAGGTGCTGTGCCACTGGATAAGTGTATCTACGCCCCCTGTTAGTGTGCTGCCCACTCCTCCTGCAACCAAAGTATGGTGAAAAACACAAAAAAGCTCACAATACTTCAAATTTTAACAAGTTAGCTTGAAATTAGCAACAACCCATTAAAATGATAGCTATAAGTGAGAACCTACACATATAATGCTAGCAAAAATCCCAAGAAATTGAACATTAATTACTATATGTGCATATCAAAGGGTTAGCCAAAAAACAATAGAATTCAAGCTAAAAATGCTAAGGGACAAAGGATCCCACTCAGGCATGCCAAATGTGTGCATGTATTTGTTAGCTAAGTTAAGAAAGTTAAAACTAACACCTAGTAGTCCTATAACCAAGCTAAATCAAATCTAAAACCATCATGATTAGAGCTTAAGAAAAACTAACCTAATAACATTATTTGCATTAGAACATGAACAAATATTCAAACTAACATGTTAATCCATTAATTTCTATCTCTATTGAATGCTAAAAAAAATGAAATGAACCTATGTAGATCCTTAGCAATCAAAATGTTTGATTATATGTTTGAATCTCAAGAACCTAGGAATGGAGTCTTGTCAAATCATGGCTACAAGACCATTTGACATATCTCCATATGACTTCAAAACTTGGATGAATGCAATGCAAGAAAGGAGGCTTAGCTCTTCAAATGGTGGATTCTTCAAGAATAACAAAGAAGCTTATAGTCTATTTGCTATGTGCTTTGCTTTTGTCTTCTCAAGGAATTTAGGTGTAAGTGTAAAGGTAGGAGGAGGGCTCTTTATATAGCCCAATGGATAAAGGAATCACTACATCCCTTTGTATGTGGGATAATAGATGTTGAGTTAGTTGTGGATAAGGGGGGTTTAGATAGGGTTGAGTTAACTTTAGGAGGGTTTAGCTTGTCCTTTAGTGACTCATGTGGATAAAGGGGGCTCATTAATTAATCAAGATGATTTAATTAATAGATGTGCAAGCTTATAGAAGCTTTTAGAGGAATATTAGCATGATTTAGACTATAGAAGGGGATTAAATCAATTAAATATTGATTTATTGGTTAAATGAAAGGGGAAGCTAATTAATTAATAATAATTAATTAGTCTAGATAGAAGGGGGGATTAATTAATGGAAGGTCATTAATTAGGATAATAAGAAAGATATTCAAATCTTCTTAGGAAGAATCAATTTTTCTACAAGGTTTGTACAAAACTTTTCTACCCTTTTCAAACCAATAACATTGATGTTGAAGAAGAGCTTAACATTTAGGTGGACAACTAAAGGAAGAGAAAATTTTTAGGCTATCAAAGATGCTATATCACAAGCCCCAACCCTCATGAATCTAGACTTCTCTAAGTAATTCATACTATATGCCTTTGGTGGTAGTGACACAATTTTTTTACAATATTAGTACAATAGAATAGAGAAGGTACAGAGAAAACCAATTACCTTCTTTAGCCGAAGTGGTCTGAAGATTATGAAGTGAGATACTCCTTCATCGAAAAGCAAGTCTTGGCGGTTATCGTAGGGTTAAAGAAGTTTAATTATCTGGTTTCAAACAATAAAATCCAATTGTTAGTCTCCCATGCAAGAGTTAAAGAATTCCTTCTCAGCAAGGATCATGAATAAAAAAACATGTGGGATGGATCACTCATGCCATGGAGTATAACATTGAGATTAAGGTTACTAAGCTGGTCCTTGGGAAGGGATTATGTGAACAACTAGCCTCGAGTCAACAAGATGAAGCAAACGGTGAAGAGGAAGTTGTTTTTGTCCTATAGATAGTCAAGAAGAAGAAAATGATGATGTGCCCACTCCTTGTTGGACTTAGAACATGGTGCACTTGCTTGAAATAGGCCCGTGTCCTTCGTAAATGAGTAAAACAAAAAGGAGACACTTGGACTATAGGTCATCCCATACATGCTTATTGATGGCATCTTGTTCAAAAGGGACGTCAATTACATTCTATTAAGATGCATTGGGACATATCAGATTGAGAGAGTGTTACAAGAGTTCAAAAATGAAGCACTGGAGGCCATTTTGCTCCATGGGTGATAACACTCAAGATCATGAAGGTGGGTTATTATTAGCCCAAGGTGTCTAGTGATTATTATACATGGATAAAAAAGTGCAAGAATTGTGCATTCTTTAGAGGCAAAGAAAGGCTAATAACACTTCCACTACATCCAACTTCGAGTTGACCAGCCATTCATGCAATGGGGATTGGACTTCATTAGGGTCATCAATCCAAATTCGAGCCAAGGCCACAAATGGATTCTCACAGCAATAGATTATTTCACCAAGTGGACCAAGGCAGTGGCACTCAAAGATGCTAATGAGTCTAGTATATTGGATTTCTATGAAGGGATAATGACTAGATTTAGAGTGCTAGCCACCATTATATTAGACAATGCATTGGTATTCATAGGCTCCAAAATCCTAGAATGGGATTTTAGGAATGAAATTTACTTGAACACTTCATCAAACTATGACCCTCAAGGTAATGGCCAAGGTGAGTCTAAAAACAAGCACCGCTTAAGGATTATGAGAAGAAATCTTGATGAAAATTAGAGGACTTAGCACATGAAACTCAAATCAGCCTTATGGGTTGATAGGACAACACCCAAGAGGTCTACAGGAAGCTCTCCATTCAAACTTGTCTATGGGAAAGAAGTAGTGTTGCCTATATCACTTGAGTTACTAGCATTGGAACTAATGAAATAGATGAAGATGTTTGAGTTTGAATCAATGGAGGCCAAGTATGCGGAAGCTGATGGAATTGGAAGAAACCAAAGAGCATGCACTTAAAATGATGGAGAAGGATCAAGTCTCAATCAAGAGATGCTTCGACAAGAAATAAAAATCAAGGAATTTTCAAGAAGGAGACATAGTTTTGAAATGGAATGTAGATCAAGAAAAGATACAAAAACACTAGTTTTGATGCCATATGGAGTGGCCCTTACATGATCAAAGAGTGCAAGAATAGCAATGCCTTCTAGCTGACTAAATTAGATGGAGAAAAATTACAGATCCGAGTAAATGGGATCCATATCAAACATTACTACTGAATGGGAAGTTTGCACCCCTATAAATATTAGCATAGGATTTGATTTTCCTAAGTGCGTATGCACATTTTTTGTTGTAGTGTAGTTTTCTTTCCCTAAGTGTTGTGGCATATGTTCTTTATTTCTCCAGGTTGCATCATTACATAGTCCAATGTGCCTTCATGTGGACGTGTTTTCCTTTCGATGTTCACATGTAGGAAACTCATGGTTACCTATATATTTTCCATCCTCAAAAGAAAACAAATGCGAGCAACTAAAAGATGTCTTGAAACAGTCCATTCAAGGACGGAGAAAGTCCTAGGTCAAATCAAATATCTAATCTCAGAAACCATTGTCTCGAGTTTTCTTATGAAAATTGAGACTACATATGGTCGGACTTGTGGTTTAGAGGCAGGATTAGTACCAAGCCATAATTCTCAACTTCATACCCAATGGACATAACAAGGCAACTGGTCCTCTCATCTAGTAGCTGAGATACCACTGCAGTCACAAAAATGCTATCCATATTTTCCCCGGAAAATATTGGATCAGCCACCACCCTACATAGAAAGAACCTAAGAAATCATGTTCGGATTCTGAAAATAGACAGGTTGCATGGAGACTCTATAATGGAAGTGATAGGGCCTGTGAAAGATCAAATGACCTCCAGAAGAGAATTAACAAAATGGCTTTGTTAATGTGAATATGTGCCTTAAATCCATTCTATAGATTACAAGGCATGCTCGGAATTAGAATCAGTAGGGTTTAGGGAAAGTGGAGATAGTGTCAAAGAGGCTAGAGGCTCAAAGAGAAAGAAACAACAAAGGTTTGAATTCTTATGGCTCTAAACAATTCGAGAATGAGTCCAAAATTGACTAAGTATGGAGGAGACAATGGACACTGCCAAGTGTCCAAGTGGCGCATCTCCAAAGTTGAATATAAAAGTGGAGGCTCAAACAAGCGTGAGCTCGCCACATAGTCCAACATCCGTAAAGGTAAGAGGGAGGTCATTGAAAATTCCAAAGACCTCGAGAGGCTTCTAAGTGTCATCCCAACACTTCTTTAAAGGAAAATATTGAGCGAGGCTTTAAAGTGAGCACGAAGCCTCCACGCGTCCGATCTTTAAAAGGGGACAGAAAGTTGGGTTGAATAGTCAATGCATTGTGACAGGCTGGTAGAGAGTGCCAAGTGTCCAAATGGTTCTTGTTCAAGAGCATAATTGAAGGGAGGTTTTCAAGAAAGCGCCCAGGACACCATGTGTCCCCTAGTCAAATATATGACCCCACCGAGTAAAGGAATTAGGCAAAAAACATAAGGAAATTGAGCAAGTCATGGAGGAAACCACATGTCGACCCTACGCCATTTTAAAAGAAAATACAGAGGCCACCCTCAAACATGTGCTAGCCCTCCATGTGTCCCATTTTAAAAAGGGGGCCCATTTTTGAACTAGTTTTCCCACCTTTTTGTATGGACTTGATACAAATTTCAAAGGGGCATATCTTTCGACTCGGGGCTTGAAATCTAGCAAATATGGCACCGTTGGAAATATTTCGGCCTCGTCTAAATCACCATAAAGATCTAAAAAATTAATTTTAGGGAGGTTGTGTGGGAGAAAAATGAGAAACATCTTCGGCCATTAATGCAAGATCTATTTTTGCCCCAAAACTAGATCAATTCAATCCGATCGCCATTTCATCCTCCTCCGAGGTGTCGAATAAGAAATTGATGCAATCAAGATAGATTTGGGGGTAGATTTTGTAGGAGGCATTAATAGAAGTGGTTGAAATTTGAACTATTTTTCCGCTTTGAACTATTTTTCCCCTCGTGTTGAATCTATAAAAGCAAGGTCAAGACTCATTGTAAAGGGTTGATATTCTTCTATTTTTACAGCTTCCTATCTTTCTAGCAATGGGTTTCATGGAGTTTAGACCTTCCATTTAAATAGTGAACACATTTTCTACCTTCTCGCTATTTGTAATGCATTTAATCAATCTCTGACGAACAATAATATGTGTTTGTGATTGATCTTACATCCTATCTTGTCTCTATTGCTCGCATATGGTCTTCCATTACAAATCAAGTTATCTTTGCTTGATTATTATATGCATATTGTTGGTTTGTGTCTATCAAAAAACTAATGTTCATCATTCCTTTGGTGCATCACCTTGTAGCTTAGTTTTTGATTTCTTGTATCCCTTTTATCCTTTTCTCCTTGGTAAAACTTAGATTAGTTTTAGGAATAGGTCTTTTGCAAGTTTTCACGCATGCACCTAAATAAAGGAATAGAACCAACCTTAATCTGAGATTTTTCCCACTTG
Source organism: Taxus wallichiana var. yunnanensis (assembly GCA_018340775.1). Taxonomy (NCBI): domain Eukaryota; kingdom Viridiplantae; phylum Streptophyta; class Pinopsida; order Cupressales; family Taxaceae; genus Taxus; species Taxus wallichiana. The sequence goes on along the minus strand of CM031244.1, from coordinate 669,249,113 downwards.
AAAAGTCCCACACTTTTGGGGAAAAGTCAATGTTATGTGAATCACATCAAATGATACGTTTTAAACACCAACTCGAGAGGTCATTTGGGGTGCCGTGATTTTGCACTAATAAGGGTTAGGCATTTATTTTTGTTTTCATGTATTTCCATTTATTTCCCTCCTCTAGCGATTAATCCAAGATTTTCTCGTATCCATAATAGGTGCTTTTAGGATTCCATAATATTTGTACCATGCATTCTAATATACATCCCTTCCATATAACTTCAATTTATCTATAGTATGTTCTAAAGGTTTACGTTGATCACAATCCGCTAGCATTTTCCATGAATGTATTAAGTACAAAGTTTTTGATGGTAGGTTCATTCACACCTAGAGTTAAATTCCAACTGTGATTGAAAGAAATTAGAGATATATTGGAGAGACATCCTTGTTAGGAAATAAGGGATAAAATATGTGGAACAATCCCTCATAGAATCGCAACAATAGGAACTAATATGCAGAAAATATTACAGATCTAAAATAAAAGTGCAAATAAAAATAACACAACACAAAGAGACAATATTTAACGTGGTTCACCCCATTTGGGCTCGCCCACCAAGAATCACTTGCTTATATTTTATTACAAGCCACCGCTCTCTCAATACAATACCCAGATCTGTTTGGATCTATGCTCAACAAACTCTACAGAATTCACACCCGAATTCAGACACATCTGCAATGTTACATTATATTCCTACCATATGCATAAAACCACATAAGTAGACAATTGCTTAAGAAAATTTAAAACACTGTGGGTATTAAAACCATGGGCCAAAACCATCCCATAAACCTATGCATCAAAAATCCCACCCATATGAGAAAAGCATGTTTCGGTATATCGGCACGTTTTAAGGCCAAAAACAATGTACAATACTCTTATTTTACAGTCTTCAACACTTTCACGCATGAAAAAAGCCCCCACAACCTAACAATCCTTCCTTGCAACAAGGTTTTTTCTCAACTTCAAACAAAAATTGTTCTCTTGATTTTTCATCATTTTCCCTTACCTTTGGTGTACTAGATTGAGTGTAATATACCTTTTGGCATTTGCGGGTGTTGTAAGGTATTTTTATCAAGTTTTCATTACTACTACATATGTTGGATTCATATGAATTTGGGAATACTAGTTGACGTAATGGATCTTCAAATGCACTCCACATTTTTACCAAACTCTTATGGAATTTCTTTTAGCCTTACTTCCATAACGGAACCATCTTGATGGGCCAATTGGCTGGAAGACAATTGGATGAGAGATCCTTCTGATATGGAACAACCCTTACAAAAAGGTGTAATTAATTTATCAATATGCACCCCAAATGTATTACCATCTAATTTTTTAAAGTGCACCATGTCTCCTTCATACATTTGTAATTGTTTCTTCTAAAAATTTGTGTTCTTTTGAACAAAAATGTATAAACTTGGGAGTAACCCCTTTTAAATTCAAATTGTAATAAGTGTTTCATGTGATGGTTGTTTCTTGGAGTTCAAAATTTCCATTCACATGAAGTGTAGTTCTTGTTTCTAGATAAACTAGTTTTTTGATTTTCCAAAACTTCACTGTTGCGTTGTAGACTTGGATAGAAATCATTACATGTAGTTATAATATTCTCCACAAAAACACCAAACTGTGTGGGTCCCAACACTACTCCCAAAATCACATGTGTTCTTGTACCATGGATATAAACCCTTCAACTATGTCACCTTCTTATTAGGACACTTATGTTTTAGCACCACATAGGTTGTAGAAAATTCATCCATGTCTTTAGGAGTTGTGAAACAATGGCTATCACTGTTAGAATTCAAACCCTCATCCTCATTAAATGTATCCTCTGAGTCACTGCTCATGATGTTTTGAATGTCATCACCCCCACATGTGAAACATTTGAAATCACATGCTTAATCATTTGTTTCCTTTCCCATGGGATAAAGTATCCCTTGTTTTCAATTTCTGCCAAGGTTTCACAATCATCAATTGTGTATGGAAGTCTCACTCTTCCATTGAATACAATACTTATTATGACAACAAATAAGCTAGACCCCACATCTCTACAATGGAGTGTATCTTTGGATGGATAAACTAGTCCCTCTCGTAACTTTCACACCTTTGGATAGTAAATCCACATGTGCTCCATCTTCAAAAATAGAGTTCATTTTCAATTGTATCCACAAATAAAAAGATAAAATTAGTACTAAGGACACTTAAATCTTTAACATTAGTATGGAGAATTGAAATCACAATGAGAAAATAAAAATATACATCTTATATGAACATCTTTAAAACCTCATTTAATCCAAATTTTAAACATATAACAAATTGTATTACACCCTTAGATCTCATTGTTGTGTGTATAATTTTATCCATAAAACACATAGTGTAGGGGAAAGGAGCCAATGATCATGAATCTTAATGTAGGAGGCTGTTAGAGTTACTTAACTATCATATTTTTTAAAAACCCTTTAAAAGATTAATATTTTTATAATGCACACATTTTCTTTTGTGCATTTAAATTTTGTTGAAAAAATATTTCTAAGGGATTTAAAAGGTACTTTTCAATACAAAGAAAATTAATATTAGCCCTTACTTGTGAATAAAATCACCTTTTCAGGATAACTGATGTGTCACCTTTTTATTGGTTGATTTGTACATTTGACTTGATTTTACTTGTGTTATTGGCTACCTTTTTCTAAATTTTTAGTATAAAATTTATAAATGTTGACTTCAATTTTTACAACTAGTCTATACTTCACATTACCACTCATAGTCATTTGCTTATGCACATGGTCATTGGCTTCTTTCCCCTATGGATTTCAAATGTTGTATAGCCTAATGGATCACCGTGACGCGACTTATTTTTTACACTCTAAAATTCAAATATTGACTAGAATAGGAGGCCAAAAGTTTTGTGATCACACTTTAATGTGTGAGTGAGAGCAATTCCAAGTTCAAAAACTTGCACTTAGATGTGAAAATGATAGCACATTATAGTGCGAAAGAGTCATGGCCTCATACATCTACGAAGTGTGATCCTCACACATCGACGTGTGATCCCTCACACATGTTGAAGTGTGATCCCATGCACATCAAATTTTATCCCACACACATTGAATTTGTGATCCCTCACACATCAAAGTGCAATCCCTCACATGACAAAGTATGAGAATTTTTAAGATGAAGTGTGAACATTCACACTTGGAATAACGATCACTTACATATCGAAGGGCATATTTTCACCTACCATTCTAGTCAAAAATTGTCTAGCCTAGCGGCCTCTTGGACTTAAATTTAGGGCCATTAATATTGTGTTGAAGTAAATCATTCATGTATTTAATTCTCTAATTGTATAGCTATGTTTATTTTATGGTATAGAGTTCAAGTTTAGTCTTTATTTGATTAACGATGGTGGTATATGCTTTGATTCAATTATGTGTATTAATTGTTTCTAAGATTTTTATATCTTACGTAATCTTTTAACAATATAAGTTTATTTTTAATAATTGTATATAATATTGAGTAGAAGTAACCCATGTTATGTAGTTTTTTATTAATAATTGTCAATATTAAAGACTTAATTTCAATTAAATATATGTATGTCAAATTTAAGTTTCAAACAATGTCAAATTTTAGTTTTCATACATTAAAAATTATGTTATAAAAATGTTACCTTAATTCTTTACAATAACAATTACACTTTTTTAAGGTCAAATGTTACCTAATTAATATTGCACTTCCCTAAACATTAAATGGCCATTAAACCGTATAATGTAAAATCCACCACTTGAGAGTATTTTTTTTTTTTTCGTATTGCATTTAATGTTAAGTGGTACAATATTAAATTTTAATCCACACAAACTCTATTAACGTCTTGTATTTAATGCAATAAAATGGAAAACTGTATACTCATTTCAAAGGTGACAACACCAAAACAAGGAGCACATATACAAATGGGGAAGAACAAAGTTACAAAAAATTAAAAGAGGTAAAGCATTGTTATTTTATTTTGAAGAATTTCATTTTATACACCCATTTCACAGTGATTGTAAATATTGCATTTGTTAGTAGGTAATTAACCAATTTTCAATGTTTCTCCACATGTTTTGATTATGTGAATTTACAGAGCATGACCCCTTGTATATTTATTATTAGAAAATGAAAAATGAAATTAAGTTTAGATAAAAGATGGAGTACATAAATTGTTTCATTTGTGAATGTTTATAGTAACTAATAAATTTACAGGACATGGAAATATCACCATTTTCCTTGTTTTCACATTTTGAATCCCAAGTTTTCAAATCAACTCCAAGAAACTATGTAGACAATATGGTTTTTTCAACACAACTAAGAAACTTCATGTGTAAAGGACTTCTGTGTGCAAAACTTAGATGGAAATAGTGTCTCAAATTTTCAAGAGAATACAAGTGGCACATAGAAATTGGGTCCTTGCATTCCACATTCACAAATCGATCTAAATTCTCCATATATTGTTGATGATGTTGATGATTCAAAATTAGAAGAAACATTTTCAATAACCCATGCATATGAAAGAGATATAAATAATGAGGAGATGATGAAAGAATACAAAGAAGAGTTGTGGTCAAAATCTGATGTGAAAACATTTATTTCAAAATATGAAGAGGTGTATGAACATTTAAACTATGGATATCTCAGCAAGAAACATTGGGATAATATAGAATATGCTTTGAATCAAGTTTGTGGAAAAAATTCACTAGGATGCAATGCAAATACAAGATGAACAGGTTGAAGAAAACCTCAAGAAGGAGAAATAATTGGAAAACACAACATTGGAACACATTCAACATGGACTTTCTATGAAGATATGGATCACATTACACAGAAAACACACAAGGTTATTGGTTTTAATGGAAAAGAGAGGGTTAATACAACCACTTCTACTTCTAAAAAGACATGAGAGGGAAATCAGAAATCCCTTCTATCAACATTGAAAATTTGGAAGGAGCAAAGATAGAAACCCCTTTGAATAAAAATGGAATTCAGAGAAAAGGTGTGAAGAGAAAAAGAAACTCTTATGGATATTTGAAAGAGGTAATAAAAATAACATGCATCTATTCAGTCAGACATTGAAAGAAATTGAGCAAGGAAGGCTTCAACTTGAGCGTGAAAGAATGGAACAAGAGAGAAAGCTAATGGAGAAAATATTGGATGTACAACTTCAAGTCACAAGTCTTTTTACCTAGGTAAATTACAATTTTTATAACCATAGTAATATAGTATTGCATCATTCATTCCATTATAAAAGATGGTATACATTGTGTAAGAAAAATATCATGCATTGGAGTTAGCTAATACTTCTCTATTTTGCATTCTTTCTTTTATTTCAGAACAATTCCAACGATCAACATCATGGGCGCCACCAAGATCATTGACACACACATCCCAAGATATTATTTGTGTAACAAAACAATTTAAAAATGATGTCGATAAACATGTATATTTTTTTGAGGAAAATATGATAATTCAATATGTGAGACATCAATTGAACCACATATCATTGGTAGTATAGTCAAAGTATGGAATACTTATATACTCTATGTAATTTATAGATGATAATATTGCCAATGAGCATGGTGTTCTTTTGTTCATAATGTTGATAATTTTGATAATATTTGTGTGTGGCATATATGGTTAATATTTGTGTGTGCCATTAAACCAAACAATGTAAAGTTCATGCGATATTCAAAATATGATAATTCAATATGTGAGACATCAATTGAACCACATATCATTGGTAGTATAGTCAAAGTATGGAATACTTATATACTCACTATGTAATTTAAAGATGATAATATTGACAATGAGCATGGTGTTCTTTTGATGATATTGTTGTTAATATTGATAATTTTTGTGTGTGGCATATATGGTTAATATTGTGGTTCCCCTAAAATTAATTGGCCATTAACCAAACAAAGTAAAGTTCACGTGATATTCAAAATATGTGTGCCATTTGATAGCCATTAATTAGTCCATTAAATATAAAGAAAATTAATGGTAGAATATGTGTCTTTTGTAATTCATGTGCTGAAGAAAGTGGCGGTTGGAAGTGTTGGTTCCATGTAATTATAGATTGTCATTTATTAGTATATTTCAAGGACACTTAAATTTGTGAAGCTTTTGGTGAGAACATTGGCGTAAGGGAAAAACTCCATAAGCATAATAATTCATTGGAAAATATGATCATGGTTTGATTTCCAAAATTATGAGCATGGTTTGTTTTCATGAAGGCATAAAAATCAATATGCATTCTCACCTTTTCTCCTTCCAAATTTTTGAAATTCTATGAATGTAGAATTTTTCCGTAGCCTTTTCAACAAAACCCTATTTTTCTATGCTTCCAGTAGTCAAATTTGTCTATTCTTTAATGCTCTTTGACAAACACTTCTCAACTGATAGGGTTTGACATCATTTTTTCATTCTATTTTCCGATCCCTAAATGATTTTCTAAATATGTGTGTACCCCACTTGTGAGTAATGTAAAACATGTTATGGGTATTTTTTCAAGAGGACTAAGAAATGATTCAGTAAAATACCTAACATGGACATCAATGATTATTGGAAGTGAAAAAAATGGGTGTTGTTGAAAAGGTGAGGAAAATAGATTTAAATTAGGGTTATTCATTTAGGCTTTTGACCGCTAGCGGCCAACTTCTATAGAATTTCTTTATAAATTAAATTGTAGTAATGAAATAATGATAGTAACTTCTAGTAGATGAAATAGTAATAGTAACACAAATAATTGTTTTCTTGTTTACAATAATTGTTTGATTACATAAGGAAATTGTTGGAAATAAATTTTATAAAAACATATATGTGACTGCCAAAGCAAAAATGCAAAGAGTTCCGTCTGTGTAGGTTCCTCTTTGAAAAATAGTGAATCGAGGAATTATAAAACCTACTATTTGAGAAGTTAGGCTAAACAATATTTTGAATAATGTTTCACTTAATTGATAGTTCTAGAAAGACATATACAACATTTAGAGATTAAAATTACAGGCTTTGTTGTTTTAGTTAAATTAGCTAATGATATATCAACACTAAAAATTATAAGATGTCATGGATTTTCTTTCTTAATGTGACAATAAGCATATGGAAATAGGGAGATGTGATATCATGGAAAATTATGATGTTTAATGACAAGGGAGATTATACATAGGGTTCGAGTCTATATGTTCATACTAACACTACAAAGAGTGTGTTCATTATATTTATTAAAATTATACCATGGCCTTTGAGACTTCATTTACTAACTAATTATAGATCACCATCTTTTGAGATTTCATTTATAATTAAAATGTGGAATTTTTATATTCCTTTCAATAACTTATAGTAAATAGTATGAGAACTACATAAGGCTTGATCCCTCTTGAGGGTATGTAGTGCAACACTTGGCTCAAACAAATTCATGGAACAAACTAATGAGAGCTAAGCAAAACGTGACCCTTAAGAAAAACATGTAATGCAACTCTTTTCTCAGTTCAATAATAGATGTCTAGTGAATGATGCCTTATGAACACTAAGTTCAAAATATTTTTCAATGTTGATCATAATGACCGCTAAGCTTGTAAATGTTTTGTTGTGGCTGACCTTAGAGACCACTAGGAACAAAATTTTGTATGTGTTGACCCTCATTGTGATATTTAATGACCTAGGATTATACAATTATAATTAATTAAAGAGATGTCCATTGAATGGTGTTTAGCTAACACTAAGTTCAAAATATTTTGTCGAGGTGGATGAACTTAGCGATTATAATATAGATCAATGCAATTATATATTTTTTTTGTTAATGCATTAGTAATGTTCTTGTTCATGATGCTAGTGAATTAAGCTATAGGTATATCCTTGTGGTTGATCATAGTAATCATGAAGGATAAATATTTCATTATATTTATTTGTTAATGATTCTATACACTAAGACTAAAAGCTCCTAAAAATATTTATTGATGACCCCCTAGTTTCTATTGCATTAATAAACTTATGTTTGTGACCCCTCGAGTGCAAACCATGGTAAAATTGGATATTATTTTTCTCATTGTAATAACTATATGTGCTTTAAAATAAGTAGATTCGATCAAGAGAAGGTCTAAATAGTTCGTTGTGGTGAACTGATTTTCACCGCTAAGATCAACACTATTATATCTTGTTGAACCCCACTAAGTTCAAAGTTTGTAGAAATTTTTCTCAATTCTAATAATACTTATCCTATGAATAATCCTAGATATGGCCAATCTCTAAATATTTCATTGTTGATCAACTTAGGACCATTAGGATCTGAACTACGTAAGACTTGAAGCCTCAAGAGTGCTTGTATTTAGATATTTTCTCATTGCATTAATATTTTTACTAGAGTGATGCCTAGTGAATGCCATGGTTAAAAATATGTATATCTTAACCCCTCAGTTTGTATTTTCTTTAATGTCATTCCATTAATAGTAATTTTCCTTAGTTAATGATGCCTACCACTAAAAACTATAGCATATTAAGATTGATCCCTTATTGATTTATGTGTATATAGTTTTCTCAAGTCAATAATAGATTCTTTAATACATGTATTACTAAAAATATTTTAAGTCAATGATATTTGTCCATTGAATGGTGTTTAGAAAGGATATAACTACTTTTGTTTTTACCTCTCATTTTAGAAGGATCGGTTTCTTATTACTCATTAAGATAATATTTTTTTTAAATTAGTAGTTTTAGATAATGATGCTTAGTGACCACTAAATAATATCATTGTGGTTGATTGCGGCTTATTGTTAATGATTCTTATAAACCGTTAAGCTCTAAAAAATATGATCAACACTACATGTATATCTTAACCCCCATCATAAAAAAAATGTACTGCAAATATGTGAAATTTTTCTCATTCTAATAATAGTTGTTCTAGTGGATAATACATAGATATGGCCAATCTCTAAATATTTCATTGTGGTTGAACTTAATGATCATAGGATCTAAACTATGTAAGTCTTGAAGCCTCAAGAGTGCTTGTATTGATATAGACTTAGATCATTGCATTAATATTTTTTACTAGAGTGACACCTAGAAAATGTCATGGTTAAAACTATGTATATCTTGACCCCTCAGTGGTGCATGTATAACCATCACGATTTTCTCATTCCATTAATAGTAAGTCTGTGAATAATGCCTAGTGACCGCTAAGCTCTAAATATTTAGTAATTGGCTGACCCTAGTGACCACTAGGATCAACACTTCTTTCATTTATTTGGAAATTATTTTCTAATCTTACCTAATATTCATAATAAGGGACATATGAATGTTTTCATAAAATCAATTACGTCATTTGTCTCAATAATTATTTCTTGTTGATGATGTATGCAATGTTCATGGCCCTTTAATTTTTCAACATGGTGAGAGAGCAAGTAATGTCGATGGTAGATGCTTATTTATATTCCAACAAGGATGAAAGAGTAATAAGAGATATCATGTTTGATCTAGCTACCTTACATGATGAATTTCAGCATTACTCAACTCTATTTTCCACAGTTTAGGATGAAAGTGTTGATGTTGATGTCAGTAGATGAAAAAGTATACCGAAGAGAAGTTCTACGGTTCCGAGACATAAGGGTGATAAAAAATAGTTGGTCTCCATTTAATTTCCACTAAACCAGAGGTGTTTCCATTTTGAAAGTGATCGCTTCCTATCTACTTCATGCCAAGTCCAAGGATTTGTCATTATTTTCTAAATCAAGGAAAAAAAATAGGTTTTTTTTGTTGGGAATGCATACAAAAGTTATTATAAACTTCCAGATCTAGACTCCTTGTACAACTCAAAACAATCGAGTCCTAGATGGCCAAAGGAGAGTAAGAGATGTTTTACAAAGTTGGGCATTTGACCCATTTGATAATATGGATGATTCTAATCTGTCCGATATCCTTATTAAAAGGTTTAGACCAGGAGTTTGTATTGGCATGGCACTCATGAATAGGCTATATGGAAATTCATCAATCTCTAAGGTGGATGTTTCCTAGATCCCATTACTTTCTTTTATTATTGATGATGACAAGATTCCCTCCTTAGGTCAGGTGCTCTGTGTCAATTTAGTGAGACAAAGAAATAATTTTTTCAACAAAGGGAAATCATTTTACATGGCTTCCTATCTTCTTGATGTTGTCTTTGGTGTTCTCGAATGTTCATTTCTATCAAATCTGGTATCCTTCGAGCCCTTTGAAGGTAAATGAGAAATATTCAGACTTGTATGCCCATCATTTCAGATCACATATTCAAGATATATGCACTTATTTGTATCCTTCTCTCTACCAACAATTACATGAAACAATGACACCGAGAATATTTGATGCCATCCTCACTTCCATAAGGAAAATGGGAGTTGTCATATTCTTCTATCCAAATATATACATTATCATGATCGAGGGGCTCCTTACACCTCCTTTTTAGTTTCCATATTATGTGCAGAAAATTGGTAGAACAAGAGGTTGCATATCATATTTGCAATGGTATTGCTTTAAAGTGTAAGGAGAAGAAGCTTAAAACACATCCCCCTCCCAGTCTATGTGGGACACAAAATATTTAATAGGTGGCCCAATTTGAAGGTTGCCTCAGCCCATAGAAATTCATTTCATCTCCCCAAACACCCTTTAAGGAAATATGACAAAAGGAAAAGGTTTCCCAACACCTTAATTCACATAAAGGATAGTTAAATATATTGTATGCTCACGTGCATGATGATAATGATTGGGTATGGATTACCCAAACACAAGATATCCTTGTTAAGAAGAATATGAAGGAGACATGGGTGGTTCCACCTCCGAGATAAATTATTAAAAAGGAGGCTACAAAGAGAAAGCAAGATTTATATTTAAAACATTCACAAAAACCTTGTGCTCCCTTATCTCCACCAAATGAATCTCGATCTGAGTTTCAAGAAGTCTTGTTCCGAACCAAATAAAGCTCCAAATTTGGTCACATATGCCTTAACTTCATCAAGTGAAGAAGAGGAGACTACAAAAACTGAAATTTCAGCTAGCGAAAGCCCTAGTGCAACCCTCTCAATATTCTCCCTCCACTTCACATGAAGCGAGACAGATTGGGTAGATAAATTTGTAATTTCCTACAAAGAACATCCAGATTGGGAGGCACAAGAAGATCCCTTAGTGAACATTGAATTCAATTTAAGGATGGAACCTTGAAAAGGGTAACCAAAAAGAAGATGTCAACACAACAAGCCATTGTTTGGCACGAAACTTCAGAAGACCTCTTCACTCTTACAAAGAAAAGGAAAGCCAAAGGCTCCCAAGTGGTGCAATATGAGGAAGATCTGGAATCCTTGATAAGGGCTACAAATAGAAGCATCATAGAAGTAGTGAGGGGAGTACATGCTAGAAATAAAGAGCTTGAAACTCAATTAAAGGCCATTGTCCTCTCGACATAGTTTCTGATGTAGAAGAGGCATTGCATGGCTTATACAATAATATAAAGGAATGCATCGGTGCAAAGGAGAGGAAGAACCATCATTGATGAAGAATGAAAAAATCATTACACACATGATGACATCATTGTAGAAAACATTAACATAGATGGGGCAGGCCATTGAAAAAGGCATTTGTAAAGACCCTTCAATTATGACCATGGATGATATTGGTATATGCCAGAATATATGCTAATTATACAAAGGAAAGACTAAGGGAATGGAATGAATAGTAAGAAGAATTTCTTTGTAGTTTGACGACATTATTTCTAGAGGAAATCATGTTTTCACAAAAGCTTCAGTCATGGAAGTATTTAACGAAACCATGAATTGGTTTCGATGAATATTTTGCCACATCGCTTAAGAAATTCTTGGTAATTTTCAAAGGAGAATAACTAAGGTGAATGAAGGAGAAACTTCACATGTCATTGAGATTGTTTCCAAAACAAGGGAAAAAATACAAAAATAGAGACTCTGAAGGAAATTGCCAAAAAAAATTGGTAGTCAAAAGGATTTTCTTGACAAGTCCATTGTGCTATATAGAAGCCCGATTGTTGACATGAAAAAGATATCCAGAGATTCTCATATTTTAAAAATAGCTATTGAGGAGGCATGACAACGAGATGATAAAACAAGTCCCGAATGAGAGCAACAAACCCAGGAAGCAACTATACCCATGGGCTCGGTTCAACAACAACCCATAGTTAAGGAAGAACCACAGTGAATCATAAATTGTAGTATTTGAGATAGGTGGGTAAGAAATGTAATATGTATGACATGTTAATAGATGAATATTTATAATTGATTGAATGTTCATGTATATATTCCAAATGCTATACTCATCTAAACATGCATTTTTTGTTTTGATACGCTAAGCTCCAAATATATCATTGTGGCATAAAATAGCACACACTATGCTCAAATATCCATAAATGAGTACCGATTGCTAAGCTCACAATATCTTACATGTTTTTTTCTAAATCATGGTGACACCAAATCTTTAAAAATATGTTGCAACATAAGCTAGCAACACTAATCCAAAAAAATTCATTTTTTGACTTGTTAAATGCTAGCGACATCAAAGATGGAAAATTACAATAGTGGTAGTGACTTAGCAAAAATTTTAAGGCATAAAATTCCAAAGTTCAAAAATATTCATTATCTTGAGACCAATCACTAAGTTATAAATAATATGTCAAAATAATTGATAAATATTAGGGGTTAAATCTTAACATCAAAATTATATTTACATGTTTTTTTTTGAATATTAGGGACAACATATATTCAAATAAATGTTTGCAAACATAAGCTAGTGAACTACTAAAAATTCAAATATCATTATTCATCTTGTTATCTTTGAAATATTTTTGTAAAGCATACTAGGTCATGTAAAAAATTTTTAATGGAAACATTATGAGTATGCATATTCTAGTGGATGCTAGCCTCCTAGAATTTTCATTTAATCATTTAAAATCCTTGAACACCATGTGATCCAAATATTATGGGTTAAATCTTAACAAGCGCTAAGCTTAAATTATTACATAGTTGTAAAAGGCTAGAGCTTAAAGCTAAGATAAATCAATTTCATTTTAAATGTTAAATCTAGTTGAAATTTTGTTAAAATATTATTTTTGTAAAGATGTAATGACCACTAATTTCATAACACCTTACTTTATTTATGTGTAACCATAGCGATCCATTAAGCTCCAAATAATATGTTGCGGCAATACCTATCGAATGCTAGACTCAAATATCTTTCTTTATTTTGTTAAATCCTAACAACCACTATGTTATAAATATTATGATGTGGCAGTGTCCTAACAGCCTAAGATTTCAAAATATCCATTATTGAGTACCGATCACTAAGCTCAAAAAATTTTTGACACATAACCTAACGGCCACTAAGATCGCAATATCTTACATGTTTTTAGTTGAATCCTAGTGACAACATATATCTTAAATAATATGTTGCAACATAATCTAGCAATGGCTAAGCTAAAAATTTCATTCTTCATCTTGTTAAATGCTTGAGACATCTAAGCTCAAATATTCTATTGTGGAAGCAACTAGATGCCATGTAGCTCAAAATTTGTTAATTTGATTTGTTAAAGCATACCACCGAAAACTTGCAAACACTATGAGTATGCATATTCTAATGGATGCTAGCCTCATAGAATCTTAATTTAATGTGTTAAATTCTTACAACCACTATGCCCCAAATATTATGGGTTAAATCTTAATGAGCGCTAAGATTAAATTATTACATCGTTGTAAAGGCTATGGCATATGCTAAGCTCAAATCAATTTCATTTAAAATGTTAAATCCGATCGAAAGATTTGTTTTAAATATTTTTTATGGTATGTACGTGATTGCACTAATTTCATACTACCTTACTTTAGTTTGTGAAACCTTAGCGACTGCTAAGTTCCAAATAATATGTTGCGGAAATACCTATCGGACACTAGAATCACAATATCTTTCTTTATTTTTTAAATCCTAACAACCACTATGTTTCAAATATTATGATGTGGTAGTGTCCTAGTGGCCTAATATTTCAAAATATCCATTATCAGTACTATCGCTAAGCTCATAAAAAAATTGGTGCATAACCTAGCAGCCTCTTAGCTAAGATCACAATATCTAACATGTTTTTCATTGAATCCTAAATGACAACATATCTTCAAATAATATGTTGCAACATAAGCTAGTACACTAAGCTAAAAAATTCATTCTTCATCTTGTTAAATGCTTAAGACATCTAAGCTCAAAATATTCTATTGTGGAAGCACTAGATGCCATGTACCTCAAAATTTGTTAATTTTATTTGTTAAAGCATACCACCGACAACTTGCAAACACTATGAGTATGCATATTCTAGTCATACTAGCCTCTTGGAATCTTAATTTAATGTGTTAAATTCTTACGACCGATATGCCCCAAATATTATGGGTTAAATCCTAATGAATTTTAAGCTTAAATTATTACATTGTTGTAAAGGCTAGCAACCACTAAGCTCAAATAAATTTCATTTAAAATGTTAAATCTGGTCAAAAGCATTGTTTTACTTTAGTTTGTTGAAACCCTAATGACCGCTAAGCTCTAAATATCCATTATTGAGTACCGATCACTAAGCTACAAATATTTGTTATTGAGTATCGATCATTAAGCTACAAATATGGTATTTGTTATATACCTTAGCAAATGCTAAGCTTGAAATATATTTCTTGTTTTTTTGTTAAATCCTAAATGAACAACTAATATCCAAATAATATGTTATAACATAACCTAGTGAGACTACACTAAGAATATAATTCATTAATGTGTTAATTTATAAAACCAATGTTCAACATATGTTCAACATATATTAGTTTTGTGGCCTTCCATAACAACCCTAATGAATTAATATATATGCCAACACTCTATCTTCTGCCAATAATACATGGCCTACTGATAATATTATTTTAAAATAATTATATCGTCATGACTAAAATACATAGATACATAGTGATTAAAATATTTAATATATAAATTTAAATACATAGTGATTAAAATATTTAATATATAAAATTTAGGTGTATATATAATATGTTTACCTTCCATTGCACAAAAATTTATCTCACAATTGAAAACTTAATATGATTTTATAGTTTTAAACCATTTTGTTAACCTCAAATATCTTCTCACAAAGTCAACATGACAACCATATAAACAATGTACAATGAAATATTTACCTCGGTTTTTTCTATCATCATATTAAAAGGAAAAAAAGGTAGACGTAATGAATACCAAAACAATATTTTGAGTCTCGCTAAACATTACAATTTTAAAACTAGTGATTATGTGACTAACCATCATTATCGGGAAAAAAAATCTAGAGGGGACATAGATTAGTGGATACTTGAAAGCGTTCAAATGAAATAAATAAAAACCAGAGATGAAAAGGGATTAAATTTTCTTCGGTTGGGCATACCATATTCCTTGTTTTCTTGAAGAACAAGGCGATGTGACAAAAATGATCGAAGGAAATGGGTAAGCAGAGTTGGGCCATGGAGTGTTTTTGTAGGGAAAATTAGGGCTAAATGACGTGAAAAGACAGGAACTAGTAAGCACAAGGTGGTTTGAAAAAATGATCGAAGGAACCCATAAGAGAGTTGGGCCACGAGCGCATTTTTTGTAGGAAAAAAGAAGGGCTAGAATGACCTGAAAAAGATAGGATCTGGTCGAAGACAAAATGACTAAAATAAGCCCACAATCAAAAACATGCACATTTAGTATAGTATACATTTTTGATAAATACCTAGTTTAGATATGAGATTATTTCATTTTTGGTGATGTTTGTTCTAACTATCTGCACTATTTTTCCATAACCCCTTTTGCTTCCCAATGTGTGTGCACCCTTTTTGTTATTGCTAATTGTTCCTTTTTGTTAATCCACAAATGAGATTATAATTACTACCTGATTGTTCCCTAGCCAAAATTTATCATTCTTGCATTTGGCCCTGTAATCTTCGGCTTGCTTGTATTGTTATATGATTTCACGAGTTGTTGTTCAAGACCAAAAAAAAAAAACCTAAAAACTAGTTCTCTGGGTATTTAATATTTTTTTTCACATAGTCCATGTTAGAAATTTTGAAAATATAAAAAGTGTAGGGATATGAAAATTTGAAAATTAGAGCGGGGAATTTGTGTTAATATTGAAATTTCAAATTCTCAAAAATGGGGGGATTCACAATTCAAATTTTGAATTTACCACTCATTAAGAAAAGGTGTGGGATATCGAAAAAATAAACAATATTTAAAATAACACCTTTATTTATTGGATATAGCTTAAAATAGTTAAAACATAATAAAACATATAATATTATAATAAAAAAATAAAGAAATAAAGTGTATGAATGTATAGGCACATTTATTTTTATTTTTATCAAAATCAACCTAGACAATGTTAGATGTAGTGCGCTAATGAAAAATAATTATCCAATTACTTTGTGCCACGTGGCATGTTTTGAACCTGATAATTAGAAAACATTATAATTGACACATTTATTATGAAATTTAAATTAAAAAATGATTATAAAATATTTCAAAACTATATGAAACCATGTGATATTATAATATAAATAGCTACCAGTAAAATGATGACACATGGCATGAAAATTCTAAAATCCCATAAAGGTTTTTTCACATTAAAACAATGAAAAAACACTAGCGCCTCAAATCAGAAAGATAGTGTTTACAATGATAAGAGGTATTGGTATATAGCTAGTGGCCACTAAGCTATATCATGATTTTTATTCTATTGCTATTTCCAAATTAAGTAATTGTTGTGCCCAATGGACCCTATGTCATTTCAATCAATAAATAAAGTAGCTTAGCGGTCACTATGCATTTTATTTGATAAGAACCGATGTGAATTATATGTTGTAATGATTTATCTTATCAAAACTACAAAAATATCACTTACTCTCAAGGGTATATATGGATTCCAATAAACAAATATATATCTTATACAAGATAAATATGTAGTGCAATCAATTGGGGCTGCCATGTAAAGTCCACCCAAAATGATACAATTATAATCAATGAAAAACACTATCGATCCAAAGCAGAACAAATAGTGATTACAATGACAAGATAATGATAGGAGCCTAGCGACTACTAAGCTAGACCATTGTTTGTTATTATATAGCTATTCACAAATTAGAAACTGTTGAGCCTAGTGGCCACTACATTATTCCTTTCAACTAGTAATGGATCTTAGTGGTTGCTAAACATTTTCTTTGATACGAATCAAAAGTCTTGATCCTCTCGATGAAATGTAGTGTAGGAATTGGCTCCACCAGGTAATGTGCAGCCAATTTGATACAATTATAATCATTGCAAATTACAATCGATCTAAAGATGTAAAGATAGTGATTACTACGACAAGAGGTAATGAAAGGATCCTAGCGGCCTCTAAGCTAGACCATGAGTTGTTAATCAATAGCTACTTGGAAATTGAGAAATTTTGAACCTAGTGGCCACTAGGATTTTTCTTTGATACGAATGAATATGGATTATAATTTACAAAGATATATCTTAGGAGAAATAAATAAGTCTTGAATCCTCTCGATAGAATGAATTACAATAATTGGGTCTACCATGTAAAGTCTACCCAATACGATACAATTACAATCAATGAAAAACACTATCGATCCAAAGCAGAATAGATAGTGATTACAATGAAAAATGGTAATGATAGGAGCCTAGTGGCCTAAGATAGACCATTGTTTGTTATTATATAGTTATTCTCAAATATAAAATTGTTGAGCCTAGCAGCCCACTACATTATTCATTTCAACTAGTAATGAAGACTGGCGTCATTAAGCATTTTCTTTGATAAGAATAGAAAGTCTTGATCCCTCTCGATGGAAAGAATTACAAGAATTGGCTCCACCAAGTAACATGTGGAAAATTTGATAACATTATAATCATTGACAATTACAATCGATCTAAATTTATACAGATAGTGATTTTTATGACAAGAGGTAATGATATGATCATAGTGGCCACTAAGCTAGACCATGATTTTTATTCAATGGCTATTTTGAAATTAAGAAATTGTTGAGCCTAGTGGTTGATACCCTTTTTCTCTTGATACGAATGAATATGGATTACAATTTTCAAAGATATATCTTAGGAGAAATAAATAAGACTAGATTCCTCTCGATGGAATGTAGTGCAACAATTGGGTCCGCCATGTGAAGTCTACCCAATATGTTACACTTATAATCAATGAAAAATCACTAACCATCCAAATTTGAATAGATAGTGATTACAATGGAAAATGGTAATGATAGGATCCTAGTGGCCACTAAGCTAGACCATTGTTTGTTATTATATATCTATTCTCAAATTTAGAAATTGTTGCCTATCGGCCACAATGTTATTCCTTTCAACTAGTAATGGAGCTTAGCGGTTGCTTAAGAATTTTATTTGATATGAAGAAAGTCTTGATCCTCTCAATGGAAAGTAGTGCATAAAATTAGCTCCACCAAATAATGTGTGGCTAATTTGATACAATTATAGTCATTGACAATTACAATCGATCTAAAGTTGTACAGCTAGTGATTGCTACGACAAGAGGTAATGAAATATCATAGTGGCCGCTAAGCTAGACCATGATTTGTTATTCAATATTTATTTTGAAATTAAGAAATTGTTAAGCCTACCGATCACTAGGATTTTTCTTTGATATGAACAAATATGGCTTATAATTTACAAAGATATATTTTAGGTGAAATATATAAGTCTTTATCCATCTTGTTGGAATGTAGTGCTACAATTGGGTCCGACATGTGAAGTCCAGCCAATACGATATAATTAATATCATTAAAAAACAATATCAGTCCAAATCTGAACATATAGTGCTTATAATGACAATCGGTAATCATAGGAGCTTAGTTTGTTATTATATAACTATTTTCAAATTAAAAAATGTTGAGCCTATTAGACTATGTTATTCTTTTCAACTAGTAATGGAGATTAGAGGTCCCTTTTTTTAAAATTGAGAGACTATTGAGCCTAGCCACCAATATGTTATTCCTTACAATTAGTAATGTAGCTTAGCGGTATCTACATTCTATAATATAAGAACCTAACTAAATTATATGACAAAAAAAATATATCTTATGAGAACGATATAAGGCTTCATCCCTCCCAAGGGTTTGTAGTGTAGAAACTTGGCTCCATCAGGAATAGTCAAACCAATATGATAAAGTTATAGTCATTGAAAAACAATATCTATTCAAAAGTGTAGAGATAGTGGTTATAACCACAAGAGGTAATGTCGGGAAACTAGAGGCCGATAGGCTAGACAATGATTTGTTATTTTATCTCTCTTTTTAAATCAAGAACCAAAAATCCTAGTGGTCTTTATGTCATTCCTTTTCAATTAGTAATGAAGCTTTGTGGCCACATAGCATTTTCTTTTATATGAATGGATGTGAATTATGGCATACTCCAATGCTCGATTTCAAATAAAACTCATTAGGTCTTAGCAGGCATTATGTTATTCTTTGCAAAATGTGTTATGGGACAACTAAACATTTTTATGTTTAAAAAATTCTGCTTAGCGACCATTGGACCCATTATTGTGTTTTGTTTCTTGCACTCTGCTCAAAATTCAAAAAATTAAATCTTAATGGCCTTTATGCTAGTCCATTCATATGTCGACTTAAATCCTCTCTCTCACTAACATCTATGTTTTCAAATGTTCCTTTCATGTTATCTACATAATGTGGATGGTTGTTAGACAAATGGATAATCCTTCCAAAATATGTTGCATGTTAATTGTCAAGAACAATTTTGCATAGTTTCTAGTATTAATGATGTGATCCACAAAATACAATTTATAGTAACCAATTGAAGGTTAGATATCATGTCATTCGAATCCTAGCGGTAGATAACATTTACGTTGATTACTCACCAATGATAAAAAGTAATGTATTATAGAGATTGGTGATCGCAAAGGCTAATACTTACATTCATTATCATATAATGGGAAAAAAATTACTCCATATGTGAAGTAATTATTAATATATTCTACTCCAATTACAGGTACAATGTCTTCCATTGGTCACAATCCATTCTTGGAAATTCCATTCATTGAAAGGCATTGAGAGATGGAAGAAAGAGATGATGAATGGTTTGTTGAAATCCATGCCCCTGACAACTACTACAATGAACTTGTGGTTGTTTTTTGTTATAGATGATGGACATGAGGAATTAAAATGGTTATATCCTCTGTAGTTGTTTATTTGAGTACATTGTGTGTTAAGTCAAACACATTGACTATGAAAATAATAAGTGTCTTATTTTAGATATGGAGTTGGATGTTTCTTTATTCAGGAAATGGGAAATGAGGGCCTTAAAAGACAAAACACAATGTTCCTGTTCAATATATGGTTGGGATTTGGGGTTGTTAGTAGATAAAGACAAAATTGGTTATTCAAATGTAGAAGACATTCATAGTGGCATGCTTGTAGTACTTAGAAAATTATATAGAGGTGATATAACCTCTTCCATTTGTCATTTTTTAAATAGAAAAGGTTCACTTTCACCACCTAAATATGTAAAGTTTTTAATGATGTTGAGCATAACATATTTGGATAGATTAGAGCTCAATCCATCTAGATAAAATTTGCATGGGTTGAAAAATAATACTAAATTAGTTGCATTGCTTTGAAGAAAAAACCACTATATTCATGAAAACAGAACCTTCAACTATTTAGCAGTTTGATTACTTTTGTTCAATGGTGAAGTATTTTCAATTGATGTTTCTAGGTGTCATGTAGCACCTCCATAGTATCATTATCATCCTATAGATGATGAGAATGTTGACCTTATTGTGCACTCCATGTTGATAAATGTTATTCCTACACAAAGGGACACAATTCTTCTTCCCTTCTTGGAGTCTATAAATAAGGTTATGGAGCTCCAAGATCTGAAAGACTTGGAAAGTGATGACGTTAAATTTTATATACTTGATGGATAACATACAATATGTGCACAAAAAATGATTTTAGGCTCAGATAATTACAAGTCTTTACATAAGAGGATACGGTTTCAAAGGGCTCACATTCTTTCTGCAAATGAAACTAACAAAGCCATTACTAATATTTGCAAACAACAGAATGAAATGAAAAAAACTTGGATGGAAACCAAGTTTATTGATTTGTCATATAAAGCTAGATTGGTTTGGAAATATCTTAGATGTCCTTAAGGTCCCGGATTGAAAAAAAAATAGAGGAGTGGAGGGTAATGTGTTTTAATTTTATTGCATTTTTTATTAACATTTATCTTCCTTATATAAAAAGATAAAACATATGATTTTCCTTTGAATGCAGAACTTTAAGAATCAATTCCTTTTGATTTTTGAAACGGACACAAAAAAAAATCTATATGAGAAATGGAATTTTCTATTATTCTTGAATGATATATGGAGTAAATGGACTATAAGCACATTTGATTTTTTAGATTTGGTGGCCTTGCTTGTTCACCTATTAAAGATAATCAGGATAAATTTCAGCCTAATTCATTGGCAAGATTCATAGTCAATTCATTCAAGGCTATTAGAGGAATGAACGATGAAGAACTATCAGTACTAGTAGATAAAGTACAATCGGGGATGTCTTGTTAGCTATCCCTATTTAGGTAGGTGAAATAGAAAAGACATTTGATTCTTACTACTTTGGAGAATAAAAGGAGACGAGGAAAAATTGAGAGAAAAATTTATACAATATTTTAAAGACAAACATCCAGATATTGATCTAATGGCATCTTATTGTGAATCCAATGTAATTGTTAAATTGCATGAATCAAACTACTGCTAATTATCTCAGACTACTATTCGGTGAAGAGAGAAAGGACAAGGTGTTAGGTTGTGGAGCCTATTTTCATGTGAAAAATGATGAAGACTTTGTATACACTAAGAGTATTATACACTTTTCATAGTTGTCTCACCGGAGTTTGGGCATTAAAATGTGTCCAATATATCGGAAACATGATTTTATCATATGGGTGGGATTTTTGACCCATAGGTTTATGGGATGGTTTTGGCCCATGGTTTTAATACCCATGGTTTTGTAAAACTACTTAAGTAGTTGTCTACTTATATGGTTTTATGCATATGGTAGGGATGATGCAACATTGAAGATGTGTTTTGAATTCGGTGTGAATTACTCAGAGTTTGTTGAGCATAGCTCCAAACAAATCTGGGTATTGTATTGAGAGAGCGGTGGCTTGTAATAAAATCGAGCAAGTGATTCTTTGTGGATGTAGCCCAAATTGGGTGAACCACATTAAATATTGTCTCTTTGTGTTGTGTTATTTTATTCGCACTTTTATTTGAGATCTGTAATATTTTCTACATAGTAGTTTCTACTATTGTTATTTTGTGAGGAATTATTTTACATATTTTATCCTTTATTTCCTAAAATTGGTTTCAGATTCTGGTTTGGTTTGCTAAAGTGTTGAATCATAGGGAATGTTTTATCTTGAGAGGGAGCTATGGATGATGGAAGATTAAGGGTTGATAAATTCAATGATCGGAATTTCATACTTTGGAAGATGTAGATGGAAGATTAACTTTATCATAAGGATATTTATATTCTATTGTTTGAGAAGCTAAACAAACCCTCCAAAGCATGACATGATGTGGAATGGGATTTGCTTGAATAGGAAGGCACTTGGGACAATATGATTGTGTCTTGCATCTTCGGTATTATTTAATGTTTCAAAGGAAAAGACTACAAAAGAATTGATGGATGCATTAGGGAAGTCGTATGAAAAACCCTCTTGCCTCTAATAAAAAATTTTTAATGAAAAAGTTGTTTAATATGAACATGTCTAAGAATGGTTCAGTATCAAATCATTTAAATGATTTTAATACAATTGTAAATATGCTAGCTTTGGTTATAATAGAATTTGATGAAGAATTTAGGGCTTTATTAGTTCTCATGCTCTTTACCCGAGAGTCGGAATAACTTGGTAATGGTGGTACGAAACTCGGTTCCAACTAATTAAAAGTTGAAGTTTGAGGATGTTGTAGGGGTGATTCTAAGTGAAGAAATACAAAGATAGATATATGGGGAATCTTCTACTTGGGAATGATTTGATAGAGGAAACTAGAGGAGATAGAAAATAGAGGAAGTCATGGAAAATCAAAGGATCGGAAAGGTCAAAATCCAAAATCAATATAGTATGTCTTGGCCATGGAAATTTTGGGCATGTAAAGAAGGATTTTGGGAACTTCGAGATAAGAAGAAAATAAAACAAGGAAAATGTGGCAACGGGTAATGTATGTTAGGATGCTTTGATTCTTTCTTTGCACAATATTACTAAATCTTGGGTTTTAGATTCGAGGGCTTCTTTCCATGCTACTCCACATAGGCATTATTTTTTGATTATGTTTAAGGAGATTTTGGCATGTTTTTCTTGGTGATGATGATCCTTGCAACATAGTTGGAAATTTTTTTGTTCAGGTTAAGATGCAAAATGGGAATACTTGGCTATTAAATGATGTTAGACATGTGCCTATATTAAGATGAAATTTGATAACAAAGAAGGCAAATGGGAAGTGATGGTTTTACTATGATATTTGTAACAAACTCTTGGAAGGTTACCAAGGGTTCTCTTGTGGTGGCAAGAGGTAAGAAGGTTGGAACCTTGTATTTAACCACTTATAGCACTAATGTTTGTAATCTTGTGGCTTCAGAAGTAGATACAACATTGTAGCACTATAGGCTTGGTCATATGAGCCATAAGGGCATAGAGATCATAAAAAGGATTTTCCTGGATATACAAAAATAGGTTTGGAGTTCCGTGAGGACTGTGTATATGGGAAACATAAGCAAGCAAGTTTTCTCAAGGTTGGACCTTGAAAGAAAGAGAGTAAGTTAGAGTTGGTGCATTCGATGTGTGGGGGCCGGCTCGGTATCATCTCTTGGGGTTCAAGTTATTATGTTACTTTTATTGATGATACAACAAGGAAATTTTGGGTTTATTGTATTAGAAACAAATATGATGTATTTGACACTTTTTTTAAATGGAAAGCCTTGGTAGAGAATGAAACAGGTCTTAAGATAAAATGTCTCAAGTTAGATAATGGAGGGGAGTATTACAACAATGAATTTGATGATTATTGTTCTAAAAATGGAAGCATGGGAAAAATATAGTTCCAGAACTCTGCAGCAGAATGGGGTGTCAGAAAGGATGAACAAAACAATAATGGAATGTGCTAGGAGCATGTGGTTACATGCAGGACTACCTCTTTCTTTTTGGGCAGAAGCGGTGAGCACATCCGTGTACTTGATAAACAAAGGAACCTCAAGTGCCTTGGATGGAGGCATACCTAAGGAGGATTGGTATGGTAAGAAAGTTGATTATTCATTTCTTAGAGTCTTTGGATGTGAGGTGTTTGTCCATATAGACAAGGATGATAGGACCAAGCTAGAGGCTAAATCAAAAAATGTACTTTCATTGGTTATGGTGGTGATGACTTTGGATATAAATGTTGGAGTATTAAGGACAAGAAAATCATTCAATCTAGGGATGTGGTATTTAATGAGAAAGTCATGTATAAGCAGTAGTTGCAAGAAAATAGGGAAGAATCCAAGAAAGAATATGTAGTAGAAGAGATCTTCCAAATGGAAAAGTGACACATGAATCGGTTCAGAACCTCTTCAACAGAATGCCAAACTCATATATTGAGGAGATCTTCTAGGGTAAGAAGAGAACCTGAACATTTTTCTCCTTCTCTTTATTATTTATTACTCACTGATAGTGGAGATCCAGAGAGATTTGATGAAGCAATACAAGTAGATGTCAGGAAGAAGTGGGAGAAAGCCATGGATGAGGAGCATTAGGATCTCATGGAGAACTAGACATGGGATTTGTGAAGCTACCCGAAGGAAAAAGAGCATTACAGAATAAATGGGTGTTCAGAGTCAAAGAGGAAGAAGGAGGAAAGAAAAGATACAAGGCCTCGGTTGGTGGTCAAGGGTTTGCACGAAAAAAGGTATAGATTTTGATGAGATTTTTTCTCCTGTAGTAAAAATGACTTCTATTAGAACTGTTCTAGGAATATTTGCGCAGTAGAAGACTTGCACTTAGAAAAACTTGATGTAAATACTACATTTCTCCATGGTGATTTGGAGGAGGAACTATATATGCAGCAAAGAACCGGAGGGCTATGAGGTCAAAGGTGAAGAGGAGGTGGTTTGCAAACTGAATAAGAGCTTGTATGGCTTGAAACAACCTCCACGTCAATGGTATAAGAAATTTTATAGCTTCATGATGGATAAAGGTTATATTAGATGTCATTATAACCATTGCATGTATAAAAAGAAATTTGAGGATGGCGTTATATTATCCTTTGTACGTATGTGGATGACATATTGGTTTTAGGTAAAAACATGTAGGAAATAAAAGTACTCAAGAAGCAGGCTAAGTGAATCCTTTTCTATGAAGGATTTAGGGGCAACCAAAAAAATTATTGGTATGAGGATATCTCGGGATAGAATGGAATGGAAGCTGAATTTATCTCAAGAAGAGTACATTAAGAAGGTCTTGGAGAGGTTTAATATGTAGGATGCTAAACTGTCGGGACTTCTTTGGCGAGCCATTTTGAGTTATCAAAGGAATAATATCCCAAGACAGAGAAGGAGAGAAACCAGATGTCTAAGGTACCTTACTCATGAGTGGTTGGTAATTTGATATATTCCATGGTGTGCACTATGCCTTATATTACCCATGCAAAGTGGGAGAAGTGAGTAGATTTATGAGTGATCCAGGTAGAGATCACTTTGGAAGGAAGTAAAGTGGATCCTTCGGTATTTGAGAGGGACCATGGGGACAGTTTTGTGCTACAGTGGATCAAACACCACTTTGTGTGGTTATGTAGATTCGGATATGGCTGGAGATGTAGATAGCAGGAGGAGCACGACATGTTATGTTTACACTATAGGTGGGATAGTAGTAAGCTAGATTTCATGACTATAGAAGCTGGTGGCTTTGTCAACCACAGAGGTTGAGTATGTTGCTGCCATAGAGGCAAGCAAAGAAATGATTTGGTTACAACAATTTCTTGAGGAGTTGGGGCATAAAGCAAGGAGGAAGGAAAGTTGCATAGTGATAGTCAGAGTGTTATACACCTAGATAAGAACTCTGCTTTCCACTCTAGGATGATCATTTCATCGGGACAACTTTGGAGGAGGAGAAGTTGAAGTTGGAGAAGATTCATACCAGTTAGAATCCTACATACATGATGACCAAGGTGATCACAAGGGAAAAAATGAAGTTGTGTTTAGCTTTGGTTGGTCTTCATGGAAACTAGTGAAGGGTTGAGAAGCTTGCTAAGAGGAAAAATAGTCTCCAAGTGGGAGATTGTTAGGTTATAGAGCCTGTTTTCATGTGAGAAAGTGTTGAAGACTATACACTAAGAGTATTGTACACTTTTCATAGTTGTCTACTTATATCGGGAAACATTCTTTTCTCATATGGGTGGGATTTTTGACCCATAGGTTTATGGGATGGTTTTGGCCCATGGTTTTGTAAAACTACTTAAGAATTTGTCTACTTATATGGTTTTATGCATATGGTAGGGATGATGTAACATTGTAGATGTGTTTTGAATTTGGGTGTGAATTCTGTAGAGTTTGTTGAGCATAGCTCCAAACAAATATGGGTATTGTATTGAGAGAGTGGTGGCTTGTAATAAAATCTAAGAAAGTGATTCTTGGTGGAAATAGCCCAAATTGGGTGAACCATGTTAAATATTGTCTCTTTTTGTTGTGTTATTTTATCCTGCACTTTTATTTTAGATCTGTAATATTTTTTCATATTAGTTTCTCTTATTACGTTGTGATTTTGTGTGCGATTATTCCACATTTTTATCCTTTATTTCCTAACACAAGGTGGTGGAATAATTTCTTCCAATCGAGGCTAAGACAATATTAGACAACTATGTGGTGTCAATGGAAAACAATATAATGGCAAGGATAAAGGACATAGAATAATTTACTTATCAATGTGCATACCCATTCCATCTTTCATCAAATCTAGCAGCCTATTTCTACAACCAATCCTTTTAATGCGTAATGTATTATTTTTTTATTTTTGTAATTTGTCTAGCGATATTTATTTTGAAGTAATAATGGAGCAAACCATTATTAGAACCAATGAGCTGGATTGTTTTTTTATTGTTATGAAACTAATTGAATATTCAAAAATGTTTAGAGAAATAGTAAACAAATACATGGAAAAGGTTAAAGACAATGAAGAATTGATTCTGATTCGATGATACAAAATCTATGATAGAAGTCGGCAATTTAAAATTTTGTCTTATGTACACAATAACTAGAGTACACAAGTTTGTGACAATAACGATGGTGGTAGAGAAGAAGTAAATAAGGATTGGATGGAAAAATACCACAACAATTAATAAATATAAGTAAAATTGGGCTAAAAAAAGAAACAAACATCATTTTCCTCATGAGCGATCATATGAGTTTCGGATGAGATGTTTGCTCAATGTTGTTCCAATAATTCTTTAGTAATGGTGCTTTATGGTGGCAATATTACACTGTGTGCATTATTTTAGTCCAATCTATTTGATGTTTTTATTGTTGAGACACATAGTCGAAATGTTTTTGAACCATTACCAATTTCTCATATGAAGAAAGGTTCTTACCGAATAATACAACTCAAACTTGTGATTATGTTAAATGTATTTCAACTGAAAAAATTACTTACACATTTCTTATTTACGTAGACAACTAAAGAAAAATAGGAGTTGATGTACAAATCTCTCAACTTGACGCTACACAACCAACTCAACATGGTGATTGACCTTCTGCTTTTTGAGATATGTTTTCAATTTACATTATTTTTATTTTTTTGAAAATACTCTATGCTCACTAGCTCACGATGATTTATGAGGGAACTCAACGACATCATGCATGAATATGTAATCAAATCATGTTATGTTAGTTGTGTGCTTTTATAAATAATAACCGCTACTAAGACCCACAAATTTATAACAACATTAATGGTTTATGTAGATGACCAACAACCGTGATAAAGTAACAATTTTAGAGTGTGTAGTGGTAACTAACACAAATATGCAGACAAAACCATGTATGTTAGCCATGCGTATTTTTAAACATAACCCTTTCTAAGGCTCACAAAGTTATAGAAAGCGATATGAGCTAATTCTAGAAGTGGAAACATTTTCAAAGAAGGAATTACTATTGATGGTGAATCACAACACCCTTGAATGTCTCGCATTCGATGGGTTTGAGACTCTCAGTGCGATTGCATAACATGGAGCTTTTCCCAAGTGTGGGACCTCGCGAATTGGAAAAGATCTCTGGATGAAGGCTGGTTCCTATTCCTCTATTCAGATGCACATGTAAAAATGCAGAGGGTTTACTCAAAAACCTAAACTAACTTTCCAAGGAGACAGGGTAAGAAGATGCATAAAATAAAACCTAAACTACAAAGGTGATGCACCGAGGAATGAAGAACACCTATCTTGCCAATAAACACAAACCATTAAAATGTAATGCAAGATCATGCACAAATAACAAAATTTGTAGTGAAAGATTAGGAGGATGCAAATGAACATAGAGAGGGTTGAGAATCATCCACAGACATGCATTATTTGCTCCAAAGATGATACAATACACTACAAAATGCCAAGAGGCAAAGTTGCATTACAATTTTAGATGGGAGGTTTGAACTCCACAAATTCACCTACCAAAGAGAAGAAGGGAGGGGAAAAACAAGAATGTCCAACCTTTAGAAAGAATCCCCTCCTTACAATTTATAGGAAGAATGAGAGAGAAAAGAGAGGAATTCCAAATCTACCCCAACCACCTCTAGGTTGCATTTAATTCATCTCATTATGGCGATGACGTGAGAACCCTAGCAAACCCAAAAATGGTGAATTGTATTTTGTATTTTGCATTTTCATGTCGACATCCTTTTACTGCGCCCTTAACCTATGCCAGGTGCATCCATCCTTATGTCGACATACTTTACTGCGCCCTTAACTGCGCAGTGGTGCATCCATTTTCATGTCGACATCCTTTTACCTATGCCCTTAACCTGTGCCAGGCGCATCCATTTTCATGTCGACATCCTTTTACCTATGCCCTTAACTCTTTGGCACGCAATAAATATAGGGTTCTAAGTTCTTTGATTTCCATATTCTTCCATTTGTTTATATCTACCTTAGGGGAAGATATATACAAAAATTTGGCGACTAACGGGATCACTTGCCTACTTGGTAGAAGATAAGTGGCCTTTTAGCAATCCATTGGGCATGGAGTCATAAGCAATAACCTCGAAAACCAACTTGATCTCTTGATCCACAGGCCCGATACCGTAACTCCTTCTCGAGAGCACGCTGAACTATAGAAATTCAACCTAAGAGCAACAAAACCCGTGCCAAGGCACTTAGGGAAATCAAACTTAACTACAACAAGACAATGTGCATACGCACTTAGAGGAATTGAAATCTAGGCTAATATTTACAAGAGTAAATCTTTTCCTCTTAGTAAAAATGTTTAAAATGGATTTCGTTAATCGGAATCGAGAGTTCTTCTCCATCCAATGTAGACAATTGGAAGGCATTACTACTTTTACATCCTGTGACAATGTAGGGGCCACTCTAAATGGCATAAAACTTGGAATGCCTTCCGGTTTTGCTCGATCTCGCATCCCATTTTAGAACTAGATCCCATTCCTAGAAGGTCCTTAAGCTTTCTTATCAAACCATATTTTTACTAAGGCCTGATCCTTTTCAATCATCTGAACTGCATGCTCTCTGATTTCTTCCAATTCCATCAACTCTGCATATCTGGCCTCCATTGGTTCGAACTCAAACAACTCCAATTGCTTCATGAGCTCTAATGCTAGGGATTCTAATGATATAGGCAATACTGCCTCTTTCCAATAGACCAACTTGTAAGGAGAACTACCTGTAGACCTCTTTGGTGTTATCTTGTCAGCCCATAACGCTGATTTTATCTTGGTATGCCATGTTCTTTGGTTTTCATCCAAAGTCTTTCTAATGATTCTTAGCAAATTCTTGTTTGTGGACTCTGCTTGTCCATTACCCTGGGTAATAATTTGAAGAGGTGCTCAAATAGATTCCATTCTTGATAGCCCATTCTGTAATCTTGGAACCTATGAATGCCAATGCATTGTCTGATATGATAGTGGCTGGCACACCGAACCTAGTCACTATTCCTTCATAAAAGTCTAGTATGTTAGACTCATTTGCTTCTTTGAGCGCTACTACTTCGGTCCACTTGGTGAAATAGTTTGTTGCCGTGAGAATCCACTTGTGGCCTTGGCTTGAATTTGTGTTGATGACCCCAATGAAGTCTAATCCCCATTACATAAATGGTTGGTCAACCAAAATTGGGTGCAATGGAAGTGTTGCTAGTCTTTCTTTTCCCCGTGAAGAGTGCACATTTCTTGCACTTTCTTATCCATGTATACTTGATTCTTCGAACATTGTCACCAATAATACCCTGCCTTCATTATCTTGAGAGTTGTTACTCGTGGGGTGAAATGTCCTCCAGAATCTCCATCGTGAAAATCTCATAACACCCTCTCAATTTGACCTGTCCCAATGCACCTCAATAGAACTCCATTGATGTCTTTTTAAACAAAACACCATCAACAAGCACATATGGAATGACTTGTAATCTAAAGTATCTCCTTTTTTCTTTGCTCATTTCTAGAGGGCATAGGCCTGTCTGTAGGAAGTGTATCATATTCTGAGTCCAACAAGGAGTGGGCACATCATCATCTTCCTGTTCTTGACCATCCTGTAGTACCAAGACAGTCTCTTTTTCATCACCTACTTTAACTTGCCTACTCAAAGCTAGCTGTTCACATAGTCCTTTTCCACGTACTAGTTTAGTGACCTTAATTTTGATATCATATTCCATGACAAGGGTTATCCATCCCGCACGTTTCTCATTCGATCCTTGTTTAGAAGGAAGTCCTTGACTCCCGCATGAGAGACCAACAATTGGATCTTTTTGTTTGAGACTAGGTGCTAGAATTTCTTTAAGCTCCCGATCACCGCAAGGACATTATTTTCAATGAAAGAGTACCTATTTTCATATTCCTCCAAGCCTTGATCAAGAAAGCAAATCGGTTGTTCTAATCCTTCTTTGTTTTGTTCATTGCATCAAGATTGCGAGAAATTGTGTCTCCACCACCAAAGGCATATAACATGAAGTCCTTGGAGAAGTCTGGATTGACAAGAGTTGGAGCTTGAGATATAGCCTCTTTTATTGCCTCAAAACTTGCCTTGCCTTCAGATGTCCATTTAAATGCCATGCTCTTCTTTAACATCGTGGTTATTGGCTTTACGAGAGCTGCAAAGTTTGGAACAAACCTGCGGACAAAATTGATCCTTCCTAAGAAGCTTTGAAGAGCCTTCTTATGACTTGACAATGGAAATGCTTGAATTGCTTCAACTCTTTCTGGGTCAATCATCAACCCCTCTTTTGAAATGATATGGCCTAGAAGTTTTCCTCATGAGCAAAGAATATGCATTTTTTGGGATTCAATGATGCCCCAAATCTTCTACACCTCTGAAATACTTGCCTCAAATGAAAGAGGTGATCCACTACATTTTTGGAGAATACAATGATGTCATCGAGATATATCAGAACTATTTTATTGATCAACCCCTTGAATGCCATATTCATTTCCCTTTGGAAAGTGGCTCCAGCATTTGATATCCCAAATGACATCTTCTTGTAGGTATAGGTGCCCCATTTGGTGGTGAAAGTCATCTTGAACTGGTCATATTCTTTCACCATTATCTGATTATACCTTGAGTACCCATCTAGGAGAGAGAATCTCTCCGAACCGGATACCACTTGCAATATTTGTTCCATTGAAGGAAGTGGGTAATGGTCTTTGAGAGATGCCCTATTTAGGTCTCGAAGTCCAAACACAACCTGATTTCTCCGCTCTTCTTTACCGATGGAACCAAGTTTGCAATCCAAATTGAGTGCTTGATCGAAATATAATGCTTGCCTCTATTAGCTTGTTTAGCTCTTTCTTCATTAGAGGCTCAATGTGAGGGCTGACTGGTCTCTGCCTCTACCTCGATGGGCTTAGAATCGTATCCAATTCTATGGTATGTTGTGCCAACTTCAGATTGAATCCTCTCAAGTCTTCATAGCACCAAGCAAGTACATCTGGAAATTCTTGGCAAAGTCAGTATGAAATTTGATTTCTCTTGCTCAATGGCCACTTTACCAATTCAAGTGTTTTGCCTTCCCAACCGGAATTGGCTCAAATCTTCTCTCTTGACTGTATGTTAGCATTTTCCTTACGGAACTGGTCGTTAGGGTTGAAGATAGACTCCAATGTTACTAAACCCTTAGGAAGCTTGTTTGTCCGTAGCTACACTACTTGATCCCCATACTACTGCTCTAGTCTATCCTGATTCCTAGCTGAGAATTCAGCCTCTTCTTGTAAAAAATTGATGATCTGTTGATCATTCTCAAACACCTACCAACTTGTGTTATTATCTGGAACTGCTAGCCTCACAATCACATGCATATGTGGTTGTGTTTTTCCCCTTCTGATGTTGTCAACCACATCAAACATTTCTCCAACTGCTGCGAGCCTATCTACGGCTTCATTTTTCTTCCTGGGTATGGACACGATGTTGAAAGCTTCAAATCCTCAATAAGGTCCCATACCATGTTCTTGTAGTTCCTCAGTAGGTCATTCTTTGTAGCATGTTGTCCCCTGACTTGGTTGACAATTATCTCGCTATCTCCAAACACCTGCACGTTCTTTATGCCCTTTTTCCTAGCCCAATGAAGTCCATGAATCAATGCTTCGTATTCAGCTGTGTTGTTTGAACAGGAAAACTAGAAACAGAAAGCTAAATAATATTTGATGCCTTGAGGTGAAACAAGCATAACTCCTCCTCCTGCACCCTACCTACTCCTTGATCCATTGAAAAATAACTTCCATACCTCATTGTCATCCTTATGGTCTAGTTTGGTGATGCTAGGAATAGACTGGTTTTCTTCATGTATGCAATAGACTCCTAGCTCAGATTCTTCTACTTCTTGGTAGGGATCAAAAGCATGTACCTTGCTTGCCCATTCATCAAGAGTCAAATCTAGGATGCTTCCAACTTTGGTGTCAGCTTCATCTGTGCTTGAATAATCTTCTTGATCAAATGCTGAATAGTTGGCATTGATTTAGCTTGGAGTATGAGGCTCAATATGAAAGTTTGCAATTGGTTCGGATCTGATTGTGACCTTATTACCATATCTTGTTCTAAACAACATGTGTGACCAATCAGTAGATAAGTAGCCTCCAATTCTAGCATGAAATCCCTTGATAAGCATAGGGCAAAGAGTGGTGGCAAATCTATCACTGACACATCTTGCAAAATGGTAACGTTGGGGCATGCATACAAGGTAAGATTCAAACATTTAATCACTCCCACCATTATCTTTGCTTTCCCATCCAATTGCACTACCCCCTTTGATATGAATTCATATTAGAGACCCAACTGATCAGCTATTTGCTTGGGCATGACAGAACTACTTGCCCCAGAATCAATCATGCAATTGTGTACTAGTTTATCCCCAATGATTAATGAAACATATAATGGAGGGGGCTTAAAACTTTACCTTGTTTTCTTCATGATTCCCTTCAGGCTGAGCAGCATTTGTGAGGACATTCTCTTGCATATGGACTTGCTGGTTCGAAGTTGACCAATTCTTCATGGCAGCTTGTAGAAGATCTCTTTGGCCTGGGATGGATAAAGATTCCCACATTGATATATTCATATTTGTCTTCTTCATTTGATCAATGATGCTAAATGGGGATGAAATATCCCTTTGCTGTCCTTTAACCTGCACATTCCTTTCTTGCACATGGGCAGCAATAGCTGGCATTTGAGTTGGCTTAGAAGGTGGTTTGGGCTGTCCTTGTGCATTTGGGCTCGTATTTTCTTACCAACACCTTGTGGAGTGATGGAAGGTTGTAGATCACTTGGAGCTAATGACTTCCCTTCACCAATATTCCTATTATTTGATGTTGTGTTAGCTGCTACACTCGAGAAATTCTTTGATTCATGCCACAAAAATCGTCACTTGCCAATTCACAAGTGCGATATCATTTGGAGTTGTGTTTTGCTTTGAGATGTCCCTTGTTGCTGATTTATTTCTTGACTCACTTCACCCTCTACGCCGGTGGTTGTCACCATCAAGGCTTGGTTCAAAGCACCATTGAAGCACATAGATTGGTTGTGAGGTTCATTACATGGGAAACACCAATCATACTCTTGAGCTATGTTGTTTTGCACTGGCACTAATGCTTTAGAAGCAGATGCAACATTGGGGTTATAGGGCTGAAATGGTCTATTGGTGGGAGGCCTTACTTGGCTTTGATTTGCAGCTGGATTGGGTGGCCTATTGGGCTGGTATGGTTTCCTATTAGGTTGAGCTTGAGGCTGATAAGAAGGTCTAAAGCCTTGGGCCTGCTGCCTCTTGAGTGTAACCAACTCATTTCCCAAATTTTGCAATTGTTTCATGACCTCTTGGAGTTCATTTTAAGCGCTAGAGGATGAAGTAGAAGTTTCATTTGAACTTTGATTTCTAGGAGTGGGAATAGGAGCCAAAGTGGGTGCTTGACTAGTGCTTGAATTTTCTAAGTTTGGATACAAGGGCATGGGAGGCCTAGGAGCCACTTACCAACCCGAATAAGATAGTTTTCAGCCCTAATGGCAATGCTTATATAAGTAGCAGGTAAGGTTGTGCCTCCCATAGATTGAATTAACATAGAAATATCAAATTCAAATCCTTATGATAGTATAGAAAAGCACCTTCACTGTTGGCCTAAAGGCCACTGGAATCCTATCCCAAGACCTTTGAAATTTGAAGTTGAAGTCATCCACCGCTCATTGGGAGCTCTCTCGATAGTTGTCAATTGTTCTAGTAGAGACAAATTTTCTCCCTTTTCTCTAAACCGCTCACGAAGAACTATGCATAACTAATTCCACCTTTTGATAGAACCAGCTCCAAGGCTCCTAAACCATTGCAATTCCTTCCCTTTGAATGAAGATGCTAGAAATTTGACAAAGAACATCCATTTCATTTATCTCATGGATTGCACAAATGTTAGCAATGTCTTTGACATGATCACCGGGAGTGGTATGATTTTCTCGAAAAAATGGAATGTTCTTCAATGCCGCAATTGCAACCGGATTACATGCATTGAGGGCAAGTGGGTTACTTGCCATGAAGTTGACAAAAGGGTTTTGTTGTGCCATTCGATTGGCCCGAGAACCCTTGTTGATGCGAGAAAGGTCTACTAGGTGGAGGTGTAGACAAAGTCCTGTTAGGTGGAGATGGTGATATTTGTGGTCTTCTTCCTCTCCTTCCTTTGCACTCTACGGTGATAGTTGCAAAGTAGAAAAATGACCCTTCTTCTCGAGTATCAGACCTGGTTTGAATTCTTCTCATGTACCTGGGCAACTTGTGCTACTATACCACTAAATTCTATCCCTTCGGAGTCGCCAGATGTGTTAGAGAACGAGCCTGAAAACGCTGGATCTTCCAAGTTACACACCAAACTTGACAATATTAAAAATAGAATTTAAAACTTTGAAGGATCCAAAGATACAGTTCTTCAATTCAGTTATCGGGTCCTGTTGTGTAGCTACTAATCCCTAAAAGATACAGGTGAAAATCGGGTCATGCAAGGCAACTTACAAAACCACGAAACACACTGTGTCGAAACTTGAGACATGCTCAACACTTGGGAAAACCTGAAATACTAAAAACCATGAAATTTTGAAATTCAAAATATCAAAATATAAGAATACCCTTTTGAAAATTATTCCCGATCTATCAATTGGTGAAATTTTGACTTGTTTTGAGCAAGTTAAGCCCTTGAAAATCAATTTCAAAGTTCAGCCTAGAAGGTAAAAAAATATGAAATTGTAAAACCTGCAATTTCTAAGTCCAAATTTCTTGAAAATTCCTTCAAATCTTATGGAATGACCTCTTGGTCCCACCAGGTGTGCCAAAACTATTGATGGCAAATCACAGCACCCCTGAATGTCTATAACTCGATGGGTTGAGACTCTCAGTGCGATTGCATAACATGGAGCTTTTCCCAAGTGTGGGACCTTGTGAATTGGAAAAGCTCTCCGGATGAAGGCCGTTTCTATTCCTCTGTTCATATGCACATGTAAAAATGTAGAGGGTTTACTCAAAAACCTAAACTACAAAGGTGATGCACCGAGGAATGAAGAACACTGCCTCTGCCAATAAACACAAACCATTAAAATGTAATGCAAGATCATGCACAGATAAAAAAATTTGTAGTGAAAGATCGGGAGGATGCAAATGAACACAGAGAGGGTTGATAATCATCCACGATACATGCATTATTTGCTCCAAACATGATACAATACACTACAAAATGCCAAGAGGCAAATTTGCATTACGCTTTTAGATGGGAGGTTTGAACTCCACAAATTCACCTGCCAAAGAGAAGAAGGGAGGGGGAAAAACAAGAATGTCCAACCTTTAGAAAGAAGCCCCTCCTTACAATTTATAGGAAGAATGAGAGAGAAAGGAGAGAGGAATTCCAAATCTACCCCAACCACCTCTAGGTTGCATTTAATTCATCTCATTATGGAGGTAGGTGAGAACCTAAGCAAACCCAAAAATGAAAATTGTAGTTGGACAAGGACCTTCTAATATTTCCAAAAATTCCAACCTTGCGTGAATCCGAGCTTCCTGTGAAAAGTTATGGCCATTTGAATATCTCACATTTATGGTTTGCTTCCTATTGGGGTGTCCATGCTCAAGATGTTGCACCTCCTCGAAGATGCACTCGGCAAGCACTTCCATCCTTATGTCGACATACTCTTAAGTGCACCATAGTGCTGAAAATTCCATGTCGACACTTTGTGCTTTGCGCCTCCAACCTGCGCCATGGGCGCAAATTTTTCATGTCGACATCTTCTTACCTGCGCTGCCATGGGCGCATCCATTTTCATGTCGACATCCTTTTACCTGCACCCTTAACTCGCGCCAAGCGCATCTATTTTAATATCGACATCCTTTTACCTACACCCTTACTTTGTGCCAGGGCACATCTATTTTCATGTCAACATCCTTTTACTGTGCCTTAACTGCTATGCCTTGGGTGCATCCATCCTTATGTTGACATACTCTTACCTACGCCCTTAACTGCGCTAAAGGGCTACATCCATTTTCATGTTGACATCCTTTTACCTGTGCCCTTAACCTGCACTAGGGCACATCCATTTTCATGTCGACATCCTTTTACTGCGCACCCTTAACTTAATTCTGCTTAGGCTATGTCATAATTGGCTTGAATAAGAATCGATTCTAATTCAAGCCAATTATGACATAACTAGCGAACTCGATAATCCACATTGATATCTTGAAAGTGTTTTCCAAATGAATGGGTGGTTCAATAGATATAAAAACCCTAGAGGCTACTACAATTCATTCGTAAGGCATAGAACATTTTTATTTGTACTTACCATATTACCACGGAGACCAGTATGCTTTTCAATTATGCTTTCATTTTCCATAACATGAAATATTTTATGAATTGATTACTATTGTTTGCAATACATCTTGCATCAAAAAACACCAACAACTAGTAAGGTCTATACAAGCCACGCTAGAAGCTTAGTCGATAAGTGGTAGCTACCTAAAGTGATAATATTGAATTTACCATTTTACCACGTAGATCACTATTTTTTTCAAATACACTTTCATTTTCCATAACAATAGCTATATTAATAATGAATAGATTGATGTTTGTTTGAAATAGATCTTGCATCAAAGGATCTAGCTACGGGTAAAGAAGATGCAATCCTACATGCAAGGCCCACCAATAAGTGGTAGCCGCAAGCTAAAATGTTGATTTTTCCATTGGTTAGAATTGATATGAGACCAATTAAAAAAATTATTTACTTCCTGCAGTTATCCACAAGAATTACTTTCTTATTTTAGATTTGGAGGACTTGTTGTATGAGAAAAACCAATCACCCTCTAAGGACATGTCATTTAAGTTTTTGCAAGAAGACTATCAACCTGCGAGGTGTCCTAAAATATTTTATAAAGTCATTATCAAAAAAATTTGAAATGGGATTATGGTAATACAAAATCACTTTTATTGATGTTGAAAAGCTGACAGAGGCCTTCAATAAAAAATTATTAACTGACTTGAATCAAGTACTCACTTTGGGAAAAGAACATTTGCAATATAGTCTATGTAATTGCATTAAAATATCTATAAAATGTTTAGAGTAGAAACGATGTTACCTACAATTTTGAAGACACAATGTGTATTACATTAGGTGTAAAGGGAAACACTCCAAAAATTTATGGTTTGGATGACAAGCAGAGGAGAAAATTTCTCAAAGATATGTGGTTGATGACCGATTTATACAAAGACTTATCACTAATAATGTCAAAGGGATTGAATGTGGTAGAGGGAATCAAATATTTAGAGTGAGTAAATGCTAAATAAAAGTTAGCATTTCAAAATGTTATTGTGATGATACAACTTAACATTGTAAATAAAATACATTCATATGTTTTAGTGATGGTTCTGCGTAACTATTTAAATTATGATTATACGATTATAAGTTGGGAGAATTTAAATTTTCCCTGATTATAAGTTCAAAGTGTGAGTGTATAAGTTACAAATGTGAATTAAAAAAATATTTAATGTAACAAATCTTTGAGCAATTTTTATTAATGAAATATGTATTCCTAAATTAATTGTGAGCATGCTTAAATACTAGTTTTTGCTTCGATATTAGAAAATGTATACCAATTTCCAATGCAATGAAATAACTAAAATATGGTATGTAAATACTCATTGAAGCTGAAACATTACATTCTATTCAAATAAATTCTGCACAAAAAATATTCCTAGTATAACAATAAGAAATGAGGAACGCCCTTAGATTTTATCTTCATCACCACCTACAACCATTTTATTTTTGATATAACAATATCGAAAGGGACTTGTTTTTATTTTTCAATTGATTCACCTCCCTCAACCATTTGATTTTGTTTTTTTCATTTACAGATATGAACACATGTAACATGAAAACTGATCATATTTGATATAAACGGTGTTTTTGCACACACCTCAAAAAGGCTGATTCAACATTTAATCAATTTAAAATGTTTGGTGGAATTGAGCTCAAAAAAATTTATTTTCTCAGACCTAATGTGAAATATTACTTGCAATGGTGAAATTTTTTTCAAAATAGCAATATGGACATCGGCGAGAAGTCAAATGTTGATGACATGATGCCTTCATTCCTTCAAAACATTGGCTTGGAGGTTGCAAGCTTAGAGTTCATATTTACACAGGAAGATTGCGTTGAGACCAAATGCTCTGATTATGAAGGTTCTGGGAATCCAAAATTATATCTCAAGAATCTTAACTCCATTTGGTCATGGTTTAATGCATCATACAATTGTAAAAATACAATGCTTGTAGATGACTCTTTAGAGAAAAACAAGTTCAATGATGTTATGAACTACATAATTGCTGAAACATTTAACATAGATTCTAAGTTAGAAGAAAAATACTTGTTAGATTTTTTGTGGCCTTTTTGTAACCATTGAAGGACATCGAAGATGTTTGGGATTATATTAGATCACAAAAATAATTATAGGGAGCTTTTTTATTAGATCTTTACTATGTTTTTTATTGTTGATTTGGAATCCCATCATCGAGAATAGTGTTACGTTATAAATTCAAATTATTATTCATATGTTTTACAATAATTCTATCTTTAGTAAAGGAGTTTCAATTTATTTCATAACAATATTTAAATACTAAAATATATATGGGATAGTTTTAGAGTTATTTTTAAATAAGTTCATATCCATATTTGAATATGAAAATCTTTATGCCATGTCTCTTACGCTTAATGTTATATCTAAATTTACATATGAAAATATATCTGGTATGGTTTTATAATTAATTACATTCTCATTACACTATATCGTTGCCTTTTGCTAATTTATTTATAAAATCTTCATAAATTCTCTCCTGTTGCACTGGAGGTTCAACTACACCATAATAAATGAAGTAACTTTGAGATATGACTTTAAATATGAAAATATATCTAGAATTGTTTTACATTAATTAAATTCTCTTAAATTAAATCTTCATCCTCTTTAATTTTATTCATAACATCTTCGATAATTTCATGGTTTCCCAAGGTTCAATTGAACCATAGTAATTGAATTTGGAAGTGTCTCACATCTCGTGAATGTCATTAGCCTAGTGGCCGCTTGCTCAATGACATTTGAAATATTCAAATTTTCATAGTTTAATCTTAAAAAAATAAGAGAATTATTCCAAATCAATCATTAAGGCTAGCAGACTTCTAGCCCTTATAAAACAAAACATGTGTACATTACATACTGGGCTAGCTGTCATTGTCCAGAATTATTTCTCATATCAATGTTGGATTCCCTAAATCATTAAATGTTTTTCACATATTCATAAATTTAATTCGTGATCAGATATATTGGACTCCGGAAGGAGAATTAATAGATTCCAATATTTTGATTTTTGGATTCTAATATATGTGATTTTGGAGTACAGATTAATTCCAATATGGTGATTTTGGATTCCAATATATGCGATTTTGGAATCCAATATGTGTGATTTTGGAGTGCAGATAATTCTAATATTTGAAATTTTGGAATCCAAAAATAGTAATATTGGATTCCAATATTGGCTATATTTTTAGCTACTCGGACTAGAATAAGTCCAAATTTAGTGAAATAAGCGTTATGTAGATAATGTCATGTAACTTGTATGTGTGTAAGTTTCGTTATGGTTATGTAACTTTGTTCTTATTCTCATTTGATAACATCACTAGAGTCTCCTCCCAATATTTGATGATTTATAGATATTTAAGTTGTTATCGGAATAGTGTACGATGTGCCTCTTACCCATATGAGCTAGTAATGTAAATTTCATAATGAATTTATTGTATTAAATAACATCATTTAGTGTAAATAAATGACATTCATATGTATTCTAATTTTCTTCTTCACGGTTCCCTACAAGAGGGTGAGAACTCTAGTTCATGCACCTTCCACTAAGCTTGATACACCTTAGGTTGATTCCCTGAGGTCATTTACAAGAGGAAAATAATGATTTAAAGGGATTATGATATTTTTGTGATTTTTATTTGTAACTAATGTCATTGTATATGTCATTATTCGTATACCAATGTGTATTTTATTTATTTTTATTACTAGGTAGAGCTAAAACCATCCCTTTAGTTAGGATGTCTAATCGAGTGAAAGTACATCCCACTAATGAGATTGGTTCTTAATCTTTTCATTAGGACAAGAGAACCATATTGTTTTATGATATCCCATAGGTTTGATGTATAAGCATTTTGTTGCATTCCTTCATGGCATGTAGTCTTAGACTTGTATTTATTTATTTATATCATTGTATATATGGATCATATTTTTATACATTCATTTTGTTCAAAACTTTTATGCCATCATGGCTTTAAAAAAAAAAAAAATCTACAAAACAAAAACAAAAATATTTCAACTTGTATAGTGGATAAAGAACTCTTTATATGTATAATTTGACTAATATGATTCCATATGTATGTTTTTTTTTTTAATATTGGCAAATAGTTTTTTGAAAGGGACTATACCCTTGAATACAAAAGAAGGCCTGAAAGCCGGAATAAGAGTGAGAAACAGAGCTGATGGAACAAAGTCCAAGTATTACAATGAAGTTCTACGTAGCCCAGAAATAGCTACACAAACGAGACATAACAAAAAAACAGTAAGCCGACTGCCAAGACACAACAAAAATAACAACTAAAAGCAGCAGAAGCATCCAGGACTACTTCTTGGCAGCTTTATCGATACTGATCTTGACTCTTTTCCAGGCATGAAACATACCCAATGCAGTCATGTGGGCAGCATCCGTCTTATCGAGCTCCTCGATGGTTCTTTTGCTCTCTTTTTCATTGCCCCAAAGTGCAGCCGGGACACCGCTGAGGTTGGAAACACTTTTGGCATGACCCTCGATGAACTCCTCGATGGCCCTAAAGGCGGCAATGTTGTAATCATGTCTAGTCTTAGCCTTCCCTAGGCGGGAGTCTAAGGAGGTCAGCTTCTTGTATATGTCTTCAATCTGACTGTTATCAATGCTCCCTTCCCCCTCCATGCTTTTCTTACCTTTTTGCTTAGCTAGGTTTTTGACCTCATCCTTCAGCAAATTTATCTCAGCCTCTAAGGCCTCCAGCCTCTTAGAAGAGCTATCCATCTGTACTTCCCGGGGACTGGCACTACTAATGTTCAGCAGGTCACGTGCAATGTCAAGTTCAATAGGCTCCTTCCCCACAGCAAGAGTCTCAAGGTTGAGTCTCCTGGAAGCCCTGGTGATTGGTCTTTTAGAGGTAGAGGCGAGGTGGGTGACAGGAGCAGCAACAGGAGGAATTGAAGGAGAAGCTTGTGCAGCCGGCATGGGGGTAGCAGCACCGGTGGCGGGGGCAGCAGCAAGGGCAGCAGGGGAAACAGGACTGGCAGCAGCAGAGCCCATCAAAGGGGGAGCCGGGCTAGGAGAGGAAGGAAGACCAGGGTACTTAAGAAGGCAGCATTTGTGAATTAACAATATAAGCCCTTGATGCAA
The DNA here is from genome assembly GCA_018340775.1 of Taxus wallichiana var. yunnanensis. Taxonomy (NCBI): domain Eukaryota; kingdom Viridiplantae; phylum Streptophyta; class Pinopsida; order Cupressales; family Taxaceae; genus Taxus; species Taxus wallichiana. The sequence continues at coordinate 669,206,287 of CM031244.1, read as the reverse complement.
GGGAACCGCCCGGGTGTGCTTCGGAACTCCATATGTATGTTATGATATCATGTATTAATAATTTTTAAGAATTTATTATGTTTTGAACATGAGTATTAAAGTATATAGAATAAACATACAACTTAGCAATTACTAAAAACATTCAATGCCATCAATTATAATCATATAATCCCAATGTCAATGTCATCCACTTCTTAGAATCTCAATTTCATTCTCACAACACTATATATGTCACTTGTTAAAATAGGAGTTATACATTCCCCATACTAAGCACATCCACTATAAATTGTAACACATACTTTTAGGTATTACATACCTACATTTCCAAGAAAGTGCATATATCATAGCGAATTAAATTTTTCCATGCAAAAACTATTACAAGATACTCTTATACACATGAATGAAAAGTGTGGATGATTATTGGATGATTGCTAATTGTTTGACAAAATTATTGAACATCAAGTGTTCAACCAAATGACTTGAACATGTTCTTAGAAGCTAATAGATTAAGTATACTAAGGTTGGTTGTCATACATTGTTCTATAGCTCCCATTATGGTACAACCTAGAGTGTGTTGAGAAAGGTTGGTGTAAATAATCACCAATAAATGATCTCTCCACCATCGCTAAGAATTGGACTAGCTATAATCGATTCTCTCTCACACCAAGAAAACCCACTTATAAAAAACTAAAAGGTTTAATCGAATTTTGATGATAAAGTCTAGATTTTCCTTGAGATAGATAGGATGGAAAATAAAGTATGCCACACATACAAATTGATATTTTGTCAACATAATTCCATTAAAATGTTTATATCCCTCATCCAATAAATATGAATGGTTGCATTATCTCCAAATGTTACATTGATCGTAGTAAATTTTGTTTCACACAAATAAAAACATCCATGCAACAACCACATGTTTAAGTTGCAATTTGATGATAAATTATATATTTTTCTCAATCTATCCAACACATACTTGATCAATTGTAGACATAATTTCATTGAAGTATTTATAATCTACATCTACTAAACATTAATTCCTTACTATCTATTTAATTCCTTACTAATTAAAAAAATAAAAACACATCCACACAACAAACAAAAATTTAATTGGAGTTTTGATGATAAATTTTAATTGAAATCGAAAACAAGATAACCTTCTCATTTCACCACCTATATTGTACGAAAAATGCTCTTTTTAATATTATTTATCAATAAGAACACATTCTCATTTAACCACCAATGTAGTCATGCCAGGATGGTTGGGTATAAAATGATACATCAAACAACATTAAATATCCCACACGAGATGTTTGGGCACCATCATTTTGGTGCCACAAGGTATTGATCAAAAATTATTTTCCTAGACACCCCAACACTAACGTAAGTTGATTTTTCCATGTTTCATTCATTGTGACTACAATGAAATGGGAAGTATTTGGGATAAACTAAGAGAGGTTTTTATATACATAATGTATTCACGAGTTTTAGGTTTAGGTGAGACGATCCCAAGTGCCATAGGTTCCCATTAATTGTTAGTGAAAGTTTGGCTACTTTTCTGTCTTGTGGCACTTAAGAGATATCGTCAAGCCAAAGTATTTAGGAAGGAATTTGGGATGTTAGGAAATTGGATTAAAACCTCTAATAATGTCTAACATCCCACTCATATGTGTGGAAACCATGAGTTTAGTTCCATGAGTTTACGGAATTTTGAACCCTATTATTTCGGACTCAAAACCAAATTGATGTGTAACCATGTAATATCATTCCCTACACCATTTTGTGTTATATTGGTTTTGTCACTTTTCCTTGTATTTGTTGCTCAAAATTTGAACCCTATTCTTCCATACACAAAACTGAATTGACATGTAAACCCGACATATCATTTCCCTACACCATTTTGTGTTATATTTGTTGTTTCACTTTCCTCGTATTTACTCCAAAAAAATTAAACCTAATATTTCAAACTCAAAAATTAATTGGCATGTAATCCGACCATATCATTCCCTGGACCATTTTGTGTTATATTGGTTGTTTCACTTTGCCTTTTATTTACCGCTAAAATTTTGAAACATATTATTTCGTACTAAAAACAAATTGACTTGTAAAAAACGCCATATCATTCCCCTACACCGTTTTGTGTCATATTGGTTGTCACTTTTCCTTAAATTTACTACTCAAATTTTGAACCCAATTATTTCGTGAATCACAAAACAACATGTGTAAACCTGCCATATGTTTTCCTAGACCATTTTCTGCTATATTGGTTGTGTCACTCTGAAATGTATTCACCGATCAAATTTTGAAAGCTATTATTTTGGACTTAAAACCAAATTTACGTGTAAACTTTAATATCATTCCCCTACACCAATTTTTGTTATATTGATTGTGTCACTTTCCTTTTTATTTCTTGCTAAAATTACTAAACCTATTATTTCAAACTCAAAACAAAATTTACATGTAATCCCGCTATAGCATTCCCCTACACCTATTTGTGTTATATTGGTTGTGTCACTTTTCCCACTGTATTTACTACTCAAATTTTGAACCTTATTATTTTAGACTCAAAACAATATTTACGTATAAAATCCCATATAATTCCCCTACACCATTTTGTATTATATTGGTTGTGTTGCTTTTCCTTGTAATTACTTGCTCAAATTGTGAACCCTATTATTTTTAGACTCAAAACCAAATTGATGTGTAAACTTGTCATATCATTACCTTACACCATTTTGTGTTATATTTTTGTGTCACTTTACCTTTTATTTATCTGTTCAAATTTTGAACCCTATTATTTCGGACTCAAAACCAAATTGATGTGTGAATCCAGCCATATCATTCCCTACACCATTTTGTGTTATATTTCTTATGTCATTTTTCTTGTATTTTCTAGTCAAATTTTGAACCCTATTATTTTGGACTCAAAACCAAATTGACGTGTAAACTCACCATATGATTCCTCTACACTATTTTTTGTTATATTGGGTTTGTTAGTCTACCTTGTATTTACTTTTCAAATTCGAACCCTTCTATTTCTGACTCAAACAAAATTGATGGGTAAACCCTCCATATCTTTCCCTACACCATTTTTTTATATTGGTTATGTCACTTTTCCTTATATTTATTGCTCAAAGTTTGAACCCTATTATTTTGCACTTAAAATCAAGTTGATGTGTAAACCTGCCATATCATACCCCTACACCATTTTATGTTATATTAGTTGTGTCACTTTGCCTTGTACTTATTGCTTAATTTTTCAAACATATTATTTGAATGCAAAATCAAATTGAAGTGTAAACTGGCATATCATTCGCTACACTATTTTGTTTTATATTGGGCATGTCAATTTTTGTTGTATTTAGTGCTCAAATTTCTAACCATATTCTTTTTTACTCAAAACTAAATTGACGTCATACATTGGTTGTGTTACTTTTACTTGTATTTATTGTTCAAATTTTGAACTCTATTATTTCGGACTCAATACAAAATTATTTTGTAAACCTTCCATATCATTCACATACACCATTTTGTGCTATATTGTTTGCATCACTTTTACTTTTATTTACTTCTCAAATTTTCAAACCAATTATTTCGGTCTCAAAATAGAATTTACATGTAAACTGTCATATCATTCCCATACACTATTTTTTGTTATATTGGTTATGTCACTTTTCATTGTATTTAAGCTTCTCAAATTTTAAAACCAATTATTTCATACTAAAATCCAAATTGACGTGTAAACCCGCCATATCATTCCCCTACACTAATTTTGCGTTATATTATTTTGGACTCAACCAAATTGACTTGTAAACCCACAATATCATTCCCATTCACGTTTTTGTGTTATATTGGTTATGTCACTTTTCCTTGTATTTCTTTGCTCAAATTTTAAACCCTCTTATTTTGGACTCAAAACAAAATTGACTTGTAAACCCACCAATCATTACCCTACTGACATTGTATGTTATATTGGTTGTATTAATTTTCCTTGAATTTTATTCTTAAATTTTCAAACATATTATTTCGGACTCAAAAACAAATTGACATGTAAATAGACCAAAACATTCCCTACTGATATTTAATGTTATATTAGATGTGTCAATTTCCCTCATATTTACTACTCAAATTTTTAAACCTATTATATCAAACTCAAATCCTAATTGATGTGTAAACCCGCCATATTATTCACATACACCATTTTGTATTATATTGGTTGTGGCACTCTACCTGTATTTACTACTCAAATTTCAAACCCTAATATTTCGACTCAAAACTAAATTGACGTGTAAATCCGTCATATAATTTCCTACACAATTTTTGTTATATTTGTTATTACACTTTGCCTTGTATTTCTTTACTCAAATTTTGAATCCTATTATTTTGGACTCAAAACAAAATTTTACGTGTAAACCTTCCATATCATTCCTAGACACCATTTAGTTTTATATATGTTGTTTCACTTTTTGGTTATTTTTAATTCTCAACTTTTAAACCCTATTATTTTTGACACAATAAAAATTGACATGTAAACCTTCCATATAATTCCCCTACATTATTTTTTGTTATATTGGTTTTATCACTTTACCTTGTATTTACTTGATCAAAGTTTGACCCTTATTATTTGGATTCAACACCAAATTGACGTGTAAAACCACCATATATTCCCTAAACCATTTTATATTATATTGGTTTTGTCAATTTTCCTTGTATTTACTACTCAAATTTTGAACCCTATTATTTCATACTCAAAACCTAATTAACATGAAAACAAGTCATAACATTACCCTCTGAAAAAAACTATATTGGTTGTGTCACTTTTCCTTATATTTACTACACAAATTTTGGAAACCTATTATTTCATAATCAAAGCAAAAATGACATGTAATCCTACCATATCATTCCCTACACTAATTTTTGTTTTATTGGTTGCATGAATTTTCCTTGTATTTCTTGCTCAAATTTTGAAAGCTATATTTTGGCCTCAAAACCAAATTGATGTGTAAACCCGCCATATCATTCAACTACACCATTTTTTTAATATTGGTTGTTTCACTTTGCATTAAATTTATTATTCAAATTTTTAACCCGATTATTTTGACTAAAACCAAATCAACGTGTAAACCTACCATATCATTCCCTACACATTTTTTTATATTGGTTATGTCTCTTTTCCGTATATTTCTTGCTCAGATTTTTGAACCCTATTATTTCGGACTCAAAATCAAATTGACATGTAAACCTGCGATATCATTCCCCTAAACCATTTTGTGTTATATTAGATGAGTTACTTTGCTTTGTATTTACTTTTAAAATTTTGAACCCTATTATTTAGGACTCAAAATCAAATTGTCGCTCAAACCCATAAATTTATTCCCATACACAATTTTGTGTTATATTGGTTGGTCACTTTGCCTTGTATTTAATGCCCAAAATTTACACCCTATGATTACGGACTCAAAACAATTTCACGAATAAACCAACCTTATCATTCCTCAAACCATTTTGTGTTATATTGGTCTACTAAAGTTTCCTTTGTATTTACTTCTAAAATTTTGAACCCCAATATTTCATATTCAAAACCAAATTAATGTGTAAGGCCCCATATCATTCCCCGACTCCATTTTGTGTTATATTTATTTTTCAATTTTCCTTGTATTTATTGCTCAAATTTTAAACCTTTTTATTTCAGTTTCAAACCAAATTTAAGTGTAAACCTACCATATCATTCCCATATACCATTTTGGGTTATATATTGTTTGTGTCACTTTGTCTTATACTTATCACTCAAATTTTATACCCTATTATTTTAGACATAAAACCAAAATGACATGTAAAATTTTCATATAATTGACCAACACCATTTTGTGTTATATTGGTTGTGTCACGTTTCCTTGTAATTCTTGGTCAAAATTTTATCCCTATTATTTCAACCTCGAAACCAAATTAAAGTGTAAACCCTCCATATCATTCCCTCGCAACATTTTGTGTGATAATCGGTTATGTCACTTTTCCTCGTATTTATTGCTCAAATTTTCAATCCTATTATTTCGGATTCAAACCAAAATTTATGTTTAAACTTGTCATATTATTCCCTACACTATTTTGTGTAACATTGGTTGTGTAACTTTTCCTTGTATTTATTTCTAAAATTTTAACATCTATTATGTCATACTCAAAAACAAATTTGCTTGTAAACATGCCATAACATTCCTATACACCATTTTGTGTTATATTGGTTGTGTCACTTTGCCTTGTATTTAATGCTAAATATTTAAAACCTATTATTTCGGACTAAAACCAAATTGACGTGTAAACCCACCATATCATTCCCCTACACCATTATTTGTTACATTGTTTGTGTCACTTTTCCATGTATTTACTTCTCAAAATTTGAACCCTATTATTTCCAAATCAAAACTAAATTGTGTGTAAAGCCGTCATCTTATTCCCTACACCATTTTGTGTTATAACTTGATTCTGTCAATTTACCTTGTATTTACTAATCAAATATTTAAACCAATTATTTTAGACTAAAAGCAAATAGACATGTAAACCTGCCATATCATTCCCTTCCACAATTTTTGTTATATTGGTTGTGTCACTTTTCCTAGTATTTACTACTCAAATTTTGAATCTTATTATTTGGACTCAAAACCAAATATATGTTTAAACTGCCATATAATTCTCATACTCTATTTTGTGTTATATTGGTTTTTTCAATTTTCATTCTATTTTCTATTAAAATTTATAACCATATTCTTTTTCATACTCAAAACCAAATTGACGTGCAAACTTGTGGTATCATTACCTATACCATATTGTGTTATATTGGTCAGTATCACTTTTCCTTGAATTTACTCTTGAAATTTTGAGACATATTATTTTGGACTCAAAAACAAATTGGCATGTAAACCCATAAAATCATTCCCTCCAACACAAAACTTATTATAGGTTTGATATGGCATGTAAACCCACAAAAATAGGTTTGAAATTTTTGAAACATATCATTTCGGACTCAAAACCTCATTGACGTGTCAACTAGCCATATCATTCACCTACACCATTTTTTGATATATTGGTTATGGCACTTTGCCTTGTATTTATGCTCAAATTTTGAACCCTATTTTTGATCTTAAAACCAAATTGACATGTAAACCCATCATATCATTCCCCAACACTGATTTTTTTCTTAAATTGGTATGTCAATTTTGCTTTATTTTAATTCTAAAATTTTGAACCCTATTATTTCATACACAAAACCGAATTGACATGTGTAAACCCACCATATCGTTCCCCTACACCATTTTTTTAATATTTGTTGTTTCACTTTTCCTTTTATTAATTGCACAAATTTTGAAACCTATTATTTTGGACTCAAATCCAAATTAACGTGTATACTGTTATATAATTCCCAAGACCATTTTTTTATTGGTTATGTCACTTTTCCTTGTATTTACTACTCATATTTTGAAAACTATTATTTGGACTCAAAACCAAATTAACATGTAAACCCGCCATATCATTCCCTGCACCATTTTTTTCTATATTGGTTAGTCACTTTGCCTTGTATTTATCTGTTGAAATTATGCACCCTATTATTTTGGAATCAAAAGAAAAGTATCGTGTAAACTGCCATATCATTCCCCTATAACATTTTGTGTTATGATGGTTGTCTCACTTTTCTTTGTATTTACTTCTAAAATTTTAATACCTATTATTTCGGACTCAATACCAAATTAACACGTAAACTGTCATATCATTCCCCTACACCATTTCGTGTTGTATTGGTTGTGTCACTTTTCCTTATATTTACTACTCAAATTTTAAACACTATTATTTGAGACTCAAAACCAAATTGACGTGTAAACCCGCATTATCACTCCCATAAATAATTTTGTGTTATATTAGTTGTGTCACTTTTCCTTGAGATTACCACTCAAATTTTGAACCCTCTTATTTTGGACTAAAAACAAATTGACATGTAAACCCACCATATCATTCCTCTACACCATTTTATGTTATATTGGTTGTGTCATTTTTCCTTGTATTTATTTCTAAAATTTTGAACCCTATTATTTCCAACTCAAAACCAAATTGATATGTAAAGCCCCATATCATTCCCTACACCATTTTGTGTAATATTTATTTTGTCACTTTGCCTTGTATTTATTGCTCAAAATTTGCATCTTTTTACTTCGGACTCAAAACAAAATTTAAGTCTAAACCCACCATATCATTCCCTACATCATTTTGGGTTATATTTTTGTGTCATTTTGCCTTTTACTTAGCACTCAAATTTAGAACCCTATTATTTTATACACAAAATCAAATTAACTTGTAAACTTTCCATATACTTCCCATACACCATTTTGTGTTATATTATTGGTTGTGTCACTTTTCTTTTGTAATTACTAGTTGAATTTTAAGCCCTATGATTTCTAACTCAAAACTAAATTTACATGTAAATCCTCCATATCATTCCCCTAAAACATTTTATGTTATATTCGTTTATGTCACTTTTCCTTGTATTTGCTACTCAAATTTTGAACCCTATTATTTCGAATTCAAAATTGAATTGTTGTGTAAACCTATCATATTATTACCCTACATCTTTTTGTGTTACAATGGTTGTGTGACTTTTCCTTGTATTTGCTTCACAAATGTTAAACCCTATTATCTCATGTTAAAAATAAATTTACGTGTAAACACACCATAAAATTCCCATACACCATTTTGTGTTATATTGGTTGTGTCACTTTGCCTTGTATTTAATGCTAAACATTTGAAACCTATTACTTTATACTCAAAACCAAATTGATGTGTAAACCTACCATATCATTACCCTACACCATTTTTTGTTACATTGGTTGTGTCACTTTTTCTTGTATTTACTTCTTAAATTTTGAACCCTATTTTTTCAAAATCAAAACCAAATTACGTGTAAACCCGCCATAATATTCCCTACACCATTTTGTGTTATATTGGTTGTGTCACTTTTACCATGTATTTACTAATAAAATATTTAAGCCTAATATTTCGAGACACAAAGGAAATTCACATGACTAAACCCGCCATATCATTCCCTAAACAATTTTTAGTTATATTGGTTGTGTAACTTTGCCTTGTATTTATTGCTTAAATTTTGAAGCTTATTATTTGGAATCAAAACCAAATTGACGTTTAAACCCGCTATATCATTCCCTAAACTATTTTGTATTATACTAGTTTTTAAATTTTCATTCTATTTATTTTTCGAATTTTGAACCATATTATTTCGTACTCAAAACCAAATTGATGTGTAAACCTGCCATATCATTACCCTTAACAATTTTTCGTTATATTGGTTGTATGACTTTTCCTTGTAATTCTTTGCTCATATTTTAAGACATATTATTTTGGACTAAAAAGTTGATATGTAAACCTCCCAAATCATTCCCCTCAATTATTTTTTGTTATATTAGATGTGTTAATTTACCTCGTATTTCTTGTCAAATTTTGAAACCTATTATTTCGGACTCAAAACTCATTGACTTGTAAATCCATCATATCATTTCCCTACACCATTTTGTATTATATTGGTTGTGGCACTCTACCTTGTATTTATTGCTCAAATTTTGAACCCTATTATTTGGACTCGAAACTATATTTACATGTAAACCCACCATATCATTCCCCTATAATGTTATATTGTTGGTGTCATTTTTCCTTCTATTTACTTCTCAAATTTTGAACCCTATTCTTTTGTACACAATATTGAATCGACATGTAAACCCTATATCATTCCCTACACCATTTTTTGTTATATTTGTTGTTTCACTTCACCTTGTATTTACTCCAAAATTTTGAAACCTATTATTTCAGGACTCAAAATAGAATTTATGTGTATATTTGCCATATCATTCCCAAGACTTTTTTTTTTGCTATATTGGTTGTGTCACTTTTCCTTGTATTTCTTTGCTCAAATTTTGAAAACTATCACTGCAGACTCAATAAGAAATTAAAATGTAAACCCACCATATCATTCCCCAAGCCCATTTTGTTCTATATTGGTTGCGTCACTTTCCTTGTATTTATTGTTCAAATTGTGAACCCTATTATTTAAAAATGAAAAGCAAATTATCGTGTAAACCTACCATACAATTCCACTATATTATTTTATGTTATGATGGTTGTGTCACTTTTCCTTATATTTACTTTTCAAATTTTAAACCCTATTATTTGGATGAATACCAAATTAACGTGTAAACCTGCCATATCATTCCCTACACAACTTTTCCTTGTATTTTTGCTCAAACTTTGAACCCTATTATTTCATACTCAAAACCAAATTGACGTGTAAATCCACATTATCATTCCCATAAATAATTTTGTTTTATATTAGTTGTGTCAATTTTCCTTGAGTTTATCAAGCTCAAATTTTGAACCTTCTTATTTCGAACTAAAAACCAAATTTACCCCAGTAAACCCTCCATATCATTCCCGTATACCATTTTTGTGTTATATTGGTTATATCACTTTTCCTTTTATTTAATACTCAAATTTTGAAACATTATATTTGGACTCAAAAAAATTTCATGTGTAAATACACCACATCATTCCCCTACACAATTTTTGTTACATTGGTTGTGTCATTTTTCCTTATATTTACTTGCTCAACTTTTGAACCATTTTATTTCGGACTCATAACCAAACTGACATATAAACCCGCCATATAATTCCACTACACAATTTTATTTTATATTGGTTCTGCATCACTTTTTCTTTTATTTACTCGCTCAAATTTTGAACCCTATTATTTTGGACTCAAAACAACCTTGATGTGTAAACCGAGTATATCATTGCCTACTACGCATTTTATGTTATGTTGGTTATTCCATTTTCCTTGTATTTAATGTTCAAATTTAGAACCTTATTATGTTATACTCATAACCAAATTAATGTGTAAATGTACCATAACATTCCCTACACCATTTTTTGTTATATATGTTGTGTCACTTTTATTTTTATTAATTGCTCAAATTTTCAACCTTATGATTTTGAAATCGAAACCAAATTGACGTCTAAACTTGCCATATCATTTCCCTACACCATTTTGTGTAATATTGGTTTTCATCACTTTTCCTTTTTTTTTTTCTACAAATATTTTGAAGCCCATTATTTCAGATCAAATATAACTTGACATGTAAACCCACCATGTCATTCCCAAACACAATTTTGTGTTATATTGGTTGAATCACTTTTCCTTGAATTTACTTCTAAAAATTTGAACTATAATATTTTGCACGCGAAACCAAATTTGTAAATAAACCCACCATCTCATTCGCCTACACCATTTTGTGTTATATTGGTTGTTTAACTTTTTCTTGTATTTATTTCTCAAATTTTGAACCCTATTATTTCAAATCAAAAAATATTTTGACGTTTAAACCCACCATATAAATCCCCTACACCATTTAATTGTTAAATATGGATTTTTCACTTTTCCTTGTATTTATTGCTCAAAATTTCTACCCTATTATTTTGTACTCAAACCAAATTGACATGTTAACACACCATATCATTCCCCAACACCATTGAACCCTATTATTTTCGACTCAAAATAAAATTGAGGTCTAAACCCACCATATCATTCCCCTACATAATTTTTTTTTTTTATCTTGGTTGTGTCAATTTACCTTATTTTCACTTCTCAAAGTTTTAACCCTATTATTTTAGACTCAAACCCAATTTACATTGAACGTTACATATCATTACTCTAAACCTTTTTAGTTATATTGGTTGTGTCACTTTGGCTTGTATTTACTTCTCAAATTTTGAAGCATATTATTCGGACTCAAACCAAATTGACGTGTAAACCCACCATATCATTCCCCTACACCATATTTTTTTTTATATTGGTTGTGGTCACTTATACTTGTATTTACTTCTCAAATTTTTAACCACTACTGTTGTTTTGTAGTCAAACCCAAATTGACATGTTAACCCGCCTATATTATTTCACTACACCATTTTTTGTTGTATTGGTTGTGTCACTTTTCCTTATATTTACTACTCAAAATTTTAACCTTATTATTTCGGGCTCAAAACAAAATTGGCGTGTAAACCTGCCATATCATTCCCCTATACTATTTTGTATTATATTGGTTTTTCACTCTTCCTTGTATTTACTACTCAAATTTCGAAACATAATATTTACGACTAAAAAAATTCACTTGTAAACTGTCATATCATTCCCATTAACCATTTTGTGTTATATTTTCAACTTTATTTCTGATTCAAAACCAAATTGACGTGTAAACCCATCCTATCATTCCCCTACACAATTTTTTTATCTTGGTTGAGTCACTTTTTCTTTTATTTACTACTAAAATTTTCACCCTATTATTTCAAACTCAAAACAAATTTGATGTGTAGACCAGCCATATAATTCCGCTACAACATTTTGTGTCCCATTGGTTGTATCACTTTTTCTTGTATTTAATAACAAAATTTTCCACCCTATTATTTTTAACTCAAAACCAAATTTCCGTCTAAACATTCCATATCAATTCCCTACACCATTTTGTCTTATATTGGTTGTGTCACTTTGCCTTGTTTTTCTTCAAGCTCAAAATTTAAAATTTATTATTTCGGACTCAAAGCCAAATTGACATATAAACCCACCATATCATTCCCCTACACCATTTTCTATTATATTAGTTGTGTAAATTTTTCTTTTTTACTACTCATATTTTGAAGCCTATTATTTCGGACTCAAAAACAAATTGATGTGTAAACCAACCATATCATTCGCATACACCATTTTGTAGTATATTGATTGTGTCACTTTTCCGTACATTTATTTCTCAAATTTTAAACCCTAGAATTTTGGACTCAAAACCAAATTGACGTGTAAACCCTCAATATCATTCCCCCACACAATTGTTTTTTTATATTGGTTGTGTCACTTTTCCTTGTATTTACTGCTCAAATTTTAAACCCTATTATTTCGTACTCAAAACCAAATTGACATGTTAACATGCCATATCATTCCCTATACCATTTATTTATACTAGCTGGTTCACTTTTTGTTGTATTTTAAAAGTCAAAATTTGAACCCTATTATTTTGGACTCAAAAGAAAATTGATGTGTAGACCCACAAGTATCATTCCCCTACACCATTTTGTGTTATATTGGTCAAGTCCCTTTACCTGAATTTTCTTCTAAAATTTGAAACCCTATTATTTTGGACTCAACCAAATTTACATGTAAATCGCTCATATCATTCCCCTACACCATTTTGTTTTATAATGGTTGTGTCACTTTTCCATCTATTTACTACTCAATTTTTAACCCCTCATTTGAACTCAAAACTAAATTGGCGTGTAAACCCAAAAATCATTCCCCTACACCATTTTGTATTATATTGGTTGTCACTTTTGCCTTTTTTATCTCTCAGAGTTGTGAACCCTATTATTTCGGACTCAAAATCAAATTGACATGTATACGTGCCACATCATTCCCCTACACCATATATTTTTATATTGGTTGTGTCACTTTTCCTTGTATTTCTCGCTTCAAATTTTTAACGATATTATTTTGGATTCAAAACCAAATTAACATGTAAACCCACCATATCATTCCCTTACGCCATTTTGAATGATATTGGTTGTGTCACTTTGTCTTGTATTTAGTTCTTAAATTTTGAACCCTATTTTTGAAATCAAAACCAAATTGACATGTAAACCCACCATATCATACCCCCACACCATTTTGTGTCATTTTGGATGTGTCACTTTACCTTCTTTTACTACTCAAATTTGAACCCTCTTATTTTCGATTTGAAAGAATATTTACATGTAAACCCACCATATCATTCCCTTACGATTTTGAGTTATATTTTTGTGTAACTTTGTTTTGTATTTACTTATCAAATTTTGAACCCTATTATTTCATACCTTTTTCCCCCTCAAAATTCCCCTCTTTTGAAAGTAAAAATTTGAAAATTTTGAGTTGGCACCCTTCAGTAGTCTTTTAGTGAAGTAAGAAATTTGAAGAGATAGTGAAAATTCCGTTTCTTGGGGTCATTTTAGTGACTTGTGGGTCTATCGGACATTTTTGTCCCTCATGTCCCAAGTACTGGCGGGCCTCCTATTCGCCAATTGGCCAATTTCCCCACAAGTCCTAGTCAAGTCAAGCTACTTTTTCAAACTTTTTCAGCCCATCTATCCCAAGTACACCTAGGCCTCCTGTTCATTGATTCCCCACATTGCCCGCATCAACTCTTTGTGTCCTTCGCATTTCTATGTCCCTCGGACCGCTCGTGCTCTCTTGGCCCGCATCACCCGCATCGAGGTGAATCGGCTCTTCGTGTCCCTCATGTTCCAATGTTCCATGGACTACATCTGTGCCAATTTTTCCACTTTTCCCACATTTCACCTTTTTTGAATTCGCATAATTATATTTAATAGGCATTTATGATCTTCTCTCTCCTAAATAGCTATTTAAAGGGGTAACCATCTATGCACTTGTCACATTGCTTGCTCATTAACTCTTGCCCACATTTTTGCAAAATTGAGTTGTTTGTCCACCATCCTATATATCTTTGCAATATTTGTCATGAATTTGTTCTTTGAAGGCTAATCCTTTGTTCACCTTTGTCAAAATGAAGATCAAATTTCAAGGGAATGAGCATCTGTCCCCTTTGGAGACTTTCGTTGCCCGATATTGGAGATAAGCGATGTTCGACATTTGGATTTTGATGATTTCGGGACGGATTAGCATGTAACAACCCTTACTCACATGGCTCAAATAATAAATGATAGTGGAATCACATTTGCCACTAGTTTTCCTCTCTCTGTCCAATGTGCTGAGCATTGTGCTCACTGTGAGGCTAATTTCAATCCAGCTGACAGGAGGTTGTTAATGTACATGGTGAGTTGATTGCCAACATTGGACCTTTGTAGCATCACCGCTGCCCCTGCACATCCACGAAATAGAAGACTCCATTTTTCTCACTCTCACTTAAGTTAAAACTCTATTTGATCAAGACAACGAGAAATATAAGGCTCGAGTAGTGAAATCATGGTTGAAGTTCCCTAAGAGGGAGTGTCTTGACTCTCTAAGGTATTGTTCGGGGTTGACTTCAATGAAGAACTATTATATTTCATCACCTTTCTCAACCTGATTATGGGAATTCCCTCTACTAATGAATTCCATTTTTGGATGTTCCCTTTCATAAATATCATCTACGAGGGGAAGAAAAATGTAAATTGGGTTGAGATTATCTGGAAACTTGGTCGAGCAATTTTCAAATGTTTAGCAAACCAAAAATTTCTACATGACTTCCTATCTCATATACACCTTGGAAGCATCTCGTGAGTGGCTCAGCGCTTCACTTTCATTGAAGGTAAGAAGGATGAGCCCATCTACACATATTACCCTCGGTTACCCTTAAGGTTAGTATTCATAATTTCATAAGGGTAAACAATGCCTTCACCTTGTACATTGTGAGGCTCTTGGAGGTGACAACGCGAGAAGGTTCTCCTCGATGAGGCTAAGGCTTTGATAACCAAGTATGGGGCTTTCTTCACTGGATTCTGAAAGTTCTCATACATCAGTTTTAGGCTTGTTTTCAAATCACACCTCTCAAGCTTCCCATGTTATGCAATGACAAAATAGCTTTAGTTGAGGTGTGCATGCAACTGGATAAACTTCATAGAACCTACCGAGATAAGAAGATTACTGATGCATTTCCCTATCACATTGGGGAATCATACATCAAGACAACTCTACATTCCCAAAATATATAAAGGGCTATTACTACTCCTACGGTTCATTTCTTGAAGCCCAAGACTTGCTTTGATCTTAAGAAATACATTGATCAAAATCTCGAAATAACTTATCATCATCGTCCTCACACTTTGAGGATTACTTGGGATGATTGCGCTGATGATTTTGAAGCTAGAGGAGGTATTTTGGTAGATTTTCTCTAAAATGGATCATAGACTTCAACCTCTACCATGTACCTAAAAGGTTAAAGGATGATGATGAATATTTTCAATCCTTTGAGTACAAAAGATTAATCTATAATACTCCCTGAAACCCTAGATTGGTATGTGAAGGCAAGAGATGACTTGAATGAGATTATCAACCCTGTCATCATCGGAACTAAGATTTAGTTTGTGTAAAATGCGCAACCTCGGGTTTAACGGATGTAGATCCTCTTCAAGAGAGACTTCCACACCTAGGAAGGAATTACATATGCTGGCATTGAGGCACTTGATAAAACTCCTCCTTCTTCTTCGATGAAAGAACCTAAGTTGTCTACTCCTTCGTCTTCCACTAACATGTATAAAAATAAGGTCAAAGAATTCAAGCATGAACCAATCAAGGAAGAGACTCTTAGAAGCAATTAGAATTGCCTATTGGGCCGAGAGAACATTATTGTTCTAAGTGAGAATGATGATGATGAGATGAAAGACCCTTAAAAACTCCTGACGAAACCCTTTGCTGAAGTAGAGAAGGGAGGACCAAGGACCAAACCTCCAAGTTTAATAGACTCTACAGGGAAATTCCTAGGGTTGCATTTATTACCTCACTAGAGACAACGTGGTTCATAATCTGAGTGCTGCAGTTCAGCACTTGCACTCGGTCCATCACTTGATTCTTCTATTTCTTCTTCTTAATTTTCCTTGGTGCATCCCTAGTTGACAGCAAGAAAAGGAGATCTTCCTCTCGATTAACGAGGCCTTCGATTTGATGTTGTAATGACTCTTCTTAGTACTACCCTCCTCCTCCAAAAATAAAGCGAAGACCACTTCGATCTTATTAATGATGCTCAAGGCCAGCCTCTGGGAGGTTCAAAACCCAAAGTGGATAAATAGGAAAACTATATTTTCATCTTTGACTTGGAGCTTTCCGAGGATTCCAATAGGAGAATCCACACCTCGAGTGAATTTCATAACCTTTGGGAACCAAAGTCACTAAGGTTATTGAGCAGTGGAGAAAGGAAAGAAAACCATGGAGAAGTTGGGAGAACATAACCAAGTTCTTTCCAACATTATCGAGATCATTTTTCGAAAAGGATAAAGTTTTGGATCCAGCCCCATTCGGCTGCTCTCCCACGTCCCATAGTTCTCAACCAAGATGAGGTCCAAACCATCAGAAGACATCCTGAAGTATTCTACTTATGGGAAGGCTATTAAAGCCATGGCGGATGAAATGATCAGTAGCAGGTTTAAACTTCATTGAGAAGCCTTAAAAACCAATGAGAAGGTGATCAAGTTAGGTAGAATTTCACTTCCTCAATCAAGGCTATGAATAAGGAATTGAAATTCTAGGAGTGGATGTATCGTAGATCTCATTTGATGGGACAAATTGATGATAGGATCATGTTGGCCAACATGATGTGTTTGATCATTTTCAAGAATAACTTCGAGGACATGGATCTTTAGCATCAAGTGGAAAATAAAGGTTCTAGAAGAATCAATCGGGAATTGAGGAATGTGTGGCAAAAAGGAGAGTCTTTTAAAATTCTCGTTTTATCTGCCAAATTATATTCACTACCATTTTCGGATGAAGCCACGAGCTGGGTGTATTCTTCTCTCTCCAAGAAATCAAGGCTTAGTTTAAAGCCTTTGTAAAGGATGATTTGTTCAAGGAAGATCCAATCAATAAAGAAAAAATGAAAGAAATTTTTTTGTCCATTCGACTATGGTGAGAATAATCGGAATATCTGGATCATGTGAAGTTTGACAAAGATATGGAGAAATGTCTTCAAAGCGTTGACTCATATCTGCTTCCAATAGGAGGATTCCAAGGGGCATGGAGATAGAGGAAGCATTGAAGAGATTCATGGACCAGGATACTCAAAAATAGTGGGCCCTCCTCGTATGTTGGATGTCCCTACTTAAGCTCTTGACTTTCTTCTTCTAGTTTTGGTTTGAATCTCCTTATAATTTAATTAAGGACTTTACATTATGTATTTACTTAATTAACTTTTTGGTTAAAATAAATGGTTACCAAATGTAACCACTTTGTAAGCTATATATTAGGCTCTCCATGCCATTCAAGGGCTAGAACTCTAATAATTTTTTAGAAAGTGTAAAAGAACTAAAAGCTATCAATATAGAATATTTCCCTTCTGTTTCTATACTGCATTAGATTTATTATTTCTTGCTTTTAAAAGTTTACGAATCATTAATCTATTGCATTAAGAAGCTTTGTATTCTTATGGATGCTCATTTCTAGAACTTTGTGTTTATGAAATAATATCGATGGT